>JBBGZY010001474.1:345000-702885 GCA_037952925.1 Lithobates clamitans
TAACCCTCTATTACCCACCAAACACATTTCAGTTCTAGGTGAAGTCTCAGCAGTTTTGTGTTGTATGAAATGTATGTTATATTTACTTTGATCTCATCATTTTGAAGGTCTGATGTCTTCATAACAGAGAGGAAAAATCAAAACTTAATTTTTATTCCCATTTCGTATCACAAGCGCTTCAATTTCCTTTATTATGTGAAGGATTGCACTGATATATGTTTTTATGCTTACAGTAATATATTCAACAATTTTGTTATTTTACAGGACACCGCCCTCAGAACCATTGGATACATACATATAGATAGATAGATAGATAGATAGATAGATAGATAGATAGATAGATAGATAGATAGATAGATAGATAGATAGATAGATAGATAGATAGATAGATAGATAGATAGATAGATAGATAGATAGACAATAATTGTAAGCGGCTCAGTCTCTTCTTTTATATGACAGATTACATTGATTTCTTTTATTCTACTGACTTTAATATATTGAATTATTTGGTTCTGTTGCAGGGTTCCTCCTCCGGAAGTATCTCAGGGAATTGTCTATAAGGGTGCGGATATTATTATCATACTATTAAGTGTGCAGAACAGAAGAGGAGTCCCTGGACACAACTGGCAGGAGACAGGTACAATTTATCAGAGGAACACCGTTCACAATCCATATCAATACCACAATCAGTCTCTGTGGTGGAATGTCATCTCACAGTATTGTCACTCTGAAAAATTCAGCAGAACTCCAACTATGTCTATATCCCTCACCCCCTTCCCCACCCCCATTTCAGTCTTGCCAGGTTCTGGGGGCATTGATCCACTATCAGCTCTATAAGTCTTTCAAGGTCCGGGGGGGGTTCTGTTCTCTCTACCTACCTATCTTCTCCAAACATTATAATAAGGGCTCAGACTTCTTGTATATCTACATTGCAATACAGAGAATGGTGCTGATGGGGTGAGAGTCCCTTTGCTGCATCAGAAGGACTTATAATATCATCTTTGTATTCACACCCTTTACGTCATAGTCTCTGTTTAATGTAGAGAACAAAATGCCTGAAAATGTATTCTCAATCTTAATTGTCTCATATGGGGGAGGAAAAATTAATCTGAGGAAAAATAAATCTGATAGTAAATTAGTGATACGTGAGGAGACGGAGGGAGTGAGCTGAGGGGCAGAGAAATAGATTTGGGTGTCATCAGCGTAGAGGTGGTATTGGAAGCCATGGGAGGCTATTGTAATTGGCCGCACATTCATTATTACCTGTTCATTTAGTAGAGCGGGTGTCTTTTCAACCAATCGCTGACCAGAAAACAGGTAGTGCCCTCCCCTTTCCCTCACCCATGGCATCTTATTCCTCATATACACTCATATATTATACATATAATAATAAATAAAAAAAACATATATATATTTATATATATATATATATATATATGTGTGTAGAGTAGAGAGTGATATGTGTTGTAACTGTATATTTATGTATATATATATATAGAGAGAGAGAGATACAGTGCATATATATATATATAATTGACCACACATTTATTATTAGCTGTTAATTTAGTAGAGTGTCTCGAACCAATTTCTGAGCAGAGGATAGGCAGTGCCCTCCCTTTCTCTCACCGATGGCATCTCATTCCCCATATACCTTCATATATTATTGTTATATGATAATATATATATATATATATATATATATATATATATATATATATATATATATGTTTGATATATGTATATATACTTTATGTTTTTTTTAAATGCTGTGTTGTGTTTATACAAGATTTGAATATATTTGAAATAAATGCGTGAAATAGAAATTCTCTTTTCGTCTTTTCCATTTATTTGTGTGCAAGTTTTGGGCCGTGGGGCAGATTCTTATTCATAGTAAGTGTGTTCCAGGCAGAATCTGAACAGTGGTACAGTTACTAATAAAAAGATGATCATTGACAATTACCATTTGAGAAGTGTTTTGCTGATTATCTATTTGAAGCTACAGAAGGTTGACCTGTGTTCTGTATTATAACTTATGTCAAGTTTATGTCAATGTAAAATGCATATTGCCCAGGGGGTGTGCCAGATGTGCCTAATCACTCCGTGCACATTAGTATTATCACTCAGTATCACTGCGCTCAGCTAGCGGCCGAAAAGCGCCACTTAAACAACGCTAAAGTGCCGCTAATACGAGCGGCCCCAGTGTGAAAGGGGTCTAAGGTATAAAGGGTTACAAATATTCATCAAGTCTATCAAAGCGTCAAACAATGAATATTGTGCAACAGACCATTGTCTCTGGTTACAATAAAATGGAGTAACAAATAGTAACAAATAACTTACCATGAGGCAACTATTTGTTGGCGTGACATAAGAAAAATCAGAAATTTTCCTTAAAATTAACTAGATAAGAATATTACTTTGGTGTACAATAAGATCTTGGATTGCGAGCATAATTTGTTCCAGAAACATGCTTGTAATCCAAAGCACTTGTATATCAAAGCAAATTTCCCCATAAGAAATAATGGAAACTCAAATGATTTGTTCCAAAACGATTTATTCATAGGTCCTTCAGTTTATAGTCCATAAAAAAAGATTACAGCAATGTGACCAGGTTGTGTAACCATAAAATGTCCATCCACAAATGGAAGCCTCCACAAGGGGATTAGAAGCAAAATCCAGCAGGAGTTACTGGAGCATAACAGAGAAGAGAGGCGCCTCTAAGTGTAGCAATATGTTGCTAAATGTTGTACCTTCATTAAATATAATCATATTGCTACACTTAGAGGCACCTCGCTTCTCTTTTATACTCAGTTGTGACTTGACGCTACTTGTATATCAAGACATCGCTTGTATATCAAGTCAAAATGTATTAAAAAAATGTCCTTGTCTTGCAAAACGCTCTCAAACCAAGTTACTCTCAAACTAAGGTTTTACTGTATATCAATCGTTGTTAGGCAAAAATAGTACAAAAAATGTAATCGTAAGGAATCTCTAAGCCAGCACGCACAATCAACTGTTGGAACCATATCACAATAATTGAACCTACATTTGCAATAATCTGTCTAGGGCAGTCATGGCGAACCTTGGCACCCCAGATGTTTTGGAACTACATTTCCCATGATGCTCATGCACTCTGCAGTGTAGATGAGTATTATGGGAAATGTAGTTCCAAAACATCTGGGGAGCCAAGGTTCGCCATCACTGGTCTAGGGTGAGCTGTGGAGGGGCTAAACCGGGGACATTGAGACAGAATTTTTTTTGTGCATCAGTTTTAGTAGATTTCCCCCTATATGTCTGGATCAGACTGGGTAAAGAAAGATCACAGTGTTGTAGGTCATGATGAAACAAAATCACTTGCATATTTGTGCCACCATTGCAGGGTGATCAGCTGTGGAAAATCAGTGGGTTATCTGTCCTCTATTGTAAAGTACTCTATATCAGAGAGGTGCATAGGGCTCCAACTGCTCTGTGCCTGGACTGTGCAGATCATAATGTAACATGGCCAATCCCAGCGTGATATATTGCTACAGTGTAGCCCACATTCTGACACTGATGAACGTTTCTTTATGAGGGCAGATTGCATGGAAGGTCATCTACATGTTATACTGTAACAAGGTTGCAGCAAGTCATATTGATACTGAAAATTGACAGTTACAGTTGCCCATTACATATGCCTAATTAAAATAAAATATAAAAAAACTGTCATTATAATATTTATGATGTAAAACACTCAGTACAATACATTTTAATGCAAGGATAAGGATCTTTATCTTCAGCCATGAGTCTGTTATTTTTTAATCTCATTGGCTGGGAGTGGTGCTCCGTATTTTAAAAATAAGGATCTTTTTTCCCGTTGTGTTAAATTTGCGAATTGAGCTCAAAGATGAATTGAAATCTCTTCCTATTCGTACACATATTTGTGGTCATCATTCGGTTTGTGCACGTGAAGAACATTGTTGCTATTAAAGGTCAATGAGTGACACGCAAACCTCTCCGGTTGGGTCCCAGCTTCTACTTATAGCAAGATATTTGTCACCCGATCTTGTAATGAAATATTCCTTGACCTACCACACAGGGTCATCCAAGCTGGAGGAGACCATTCTGAGCTGCTGAAATCATCCTTGTATTAAAAGGACGAGACACAGAGGGGCGACGACCAAAATCTCACTTTATTTTCGAGATGGTAAATCGTAAGCTCTTCGGTCTTCTCTGGTAAACTGGTGACTGAATATCATTAATAATAACAATTATAATACCAATATCATTCATTTCATTACATTGTTTTTATATAATGTACTTAACTTGTCAGTCCTTCCTGGCCTTGAAGACCAATGATATGTCCACCTTATGGTTCTTTGTGTGACTATCAAATACACATTACAATCTTCCATCACCTCTGAGCCCAAAGGTGATCATCAAAACTCAGACTTGATTTTCTATTATTACTCTAAATTTATATAGTGCCAACATCTCCTGCAGTGCTCTGCTATGTGAGCACACATAGGAACCCCAATAATGGTCTTTCAGCAATGGAGGTAGCCTTTTCGCATGTATGGAAGAAAAACAGCCACACACCACCAGGAGCTTGAATGAAGAAGAATCCTTTATTCACATGTGCGAGAGGTAAACAGGATACACAGAATGCAAGTCCGTTTCACACAAACTCAACATGCTTGTTCACTACTAGCCTTTTCTTATGGAGGAGTAATTGTGTATGAGCTTCAAACAGGATTATTTTAACGCTATCGGTAGGCATACATGTTTTCCTGGATGTTTATTGTTCTCTACAAATAAAGAAAACATACAAAATACCAAAAATGATGGATCCCATTGCAGAAGGTCTCAAGAAGAAGCTTCAACTCTCCAGACTGATTGTGGTTCTTCTTCACACCCACCAGATCTGAAATCTCAGAATTTTATGCCGCTCTCTGAAAATCTCCAGAACTTTGAAGTATTTTTCCACAGCCTCTTTAGATATCCTCCAGGAGTGTGTAATAATTGACCAGCTCTCTGTATACTCTGAACACCTCAAGAGCTTTGAGTTATTCTTCAAAAGATATCCTTCAGGGGTGTCTGATCATTGACCAGCTCTCTGGATACTCTGGACACCTTTGACATTTTGAGGTATTTCTGTAAAGCTTCTTGAGATATCCTCTAATGCCCCATACACACGGTCGGATTTTCCGACGAAAAATGCGTGATAGGACCTTGTTGTCGGAAATTCCGACCGTGTGTAGGCTCCATCACACATTTTCCATCGGATTTTCCGACACACAAAGTTTGAGAGCAGGATATAAAATTTTCCAACAACAAAATCCGTTGTCGGAAATTCCGATCGTGTGTACACAAATCCGACGGACAAAGTGCCATGCATGCTCAGAATAAATAAAGAGAGGAAAGCTATTGGCCACTGCCCCGTTTATAGTCCCGACGTACGTGTTTTACGTCACCGCGTTCAGAACGATCGGATTTTCCGACAACTTTGTGTGACCGTGTGTATGCAAGACAAGTTTGAGCCAACATCCGTCAGAAAAAATCCTAGGATTTTGTTGTCGGAATGTCCGAACAAAGTCCGACCGTGTGTACGGGGCATTAGAGTGTCAGATAATTGACCAGCCCTCTGGATATTCTGGACACCTCAAGAGCTTTGAGCTATTCTTCAAAGCTTCTTTAGATATCCTCCCGAAGTGTCTGATAATTGACCAGCTCTCTGGATACTCTGGACACCTTTGAAATTTTGAGGTATTTCTGTAAAGCTTCTTGAGATATCCTCTAAGAGTGTCAGATAATTGACCAGCTCTCTGGATATTCTGGACACCTCAAGAGCTTTGAGCTATTCTTCAAAGCTTCTTTAGATATCCTCCCGAAGTCTCTGATAATTGACCAGCTCTCTGGATACTCTGGACACCTCTAGAGCTTTAAGGTATTTCTCCAAAGTTTCTTAAAGTATAACTAAAGGCAAAACTTTTTTTCATTTTTGATAGAGGGGAGAGAGATTAGAACCCCTGTCAGTTTTATTTGCTGTCTGTACCCTCATTAGGGATATTCTCCCTCTCTATTTGTCCTGTTTACCATTATCATTGAAGGTAAAAGTAAAAGAAAATCTCATATTTTGGGTTGTCCCCAGAAAAGTAATATAGAGGAAATCTTCCAATGGGGACACTAGTTCTGGTGATCTGGAGGGTCCCCAAGAGATTCCCTTAATTTGCAGAGATTTCCTCTCACTTCCTGTTTGGCAGAAAGTGAAGGTAAGTTTCCCCAATGGGACAAAGATGGCAAAAATAAACTTTACAGGGTTTATAACCCTCCCTTATTCTCTCCAAAATTAAGAAAAGGGTTTTCCTATAGTTCTACTTTAAGATATCCTGCAGGGGTGTCTGATCATTGACCAGCTCTATGGTTACTCTAAAACCTCAGGAGTTTTGAGGTATTTCTCCAAAGCCTCTTTAGATATCCTCCAAGAGTGTCTTATCATTGATAATTGACCAGCTCTCTGGATACTCTGGACACCTCCAGAGCTTTGAGGTATTTTTTCCAAGCTTCTTAAGATATCTTCCAGGGATGTCTGATCATTGACCAGCTCTCTGAACACTCTGAACACTTCTGGAGCCTTGACACATTTCTCCAGTGTCTCTCTAGATATGCTCCTGGTCATCCCCTCCCCATCCCCTTATACTTTCCTGTGAAATATCCCCCTCTTCATGTCCATACCTGGACAGATATCAAAACAATATTAAACAGCCTCATGTAAAAAAAAGTCTACAATAAGAGGGGTAAAATTACAGCAGGGGAGACTATATAGAGTAGAAAAAAAAGTAGTTTTTATTTGGTTTCCACCAAAATTTTGCTGAGAGTTGCTGCAAACCTAGAGTAGCCCTTTACTTTAAATGGCAAGAGGCTGGAGAGGGGACATTCTTTAATAAGGTGACATCATTGGGCTTTAATGTTTCTTTTGCTTTTTTTAATATTTTTTATTTACAATCCTTCAACACAACATTTATAATCTGGAAAAAAAGAGCCTTATTTAGAAGTATTATGTGGGGCAGAATCTATTTTTAGGTCTTACTAAGAAAATGTTTTGCTCTGTAATATTTGTGTAATTGTATCTCTGTTGCAAATCACTAATACTACTAAAAAAAATTCAAGCCTCATCTATAAAGAAAAATAATTTCCACCCTACATCAACCAAACATATTGTTTTGCGCATGAAAGACTTGACCAATGTAATAGTTTGCTGTGGATTTTACAGACTGTCTACAACAATCCTTCCGAGACACATGCACAAAAATGACCCAAATCCTGTAAGTATTAGTTCAAAAGAACCACTGTCCTGGGACCTCAACAGGTCTATCCAGCAAAGCGGAGTCAAGGTCAGCCCTACAGTAAACGTGCAGTCAGCGCAACCAATCAAAATTCATTGTTCTGATATCAGATATCTCCTAATTGGTTCCGACAGGTTAAAGAGAGGCCCGAAGCAAAAGGAAAAAAAAATTAGGGGAAGGGCAGGCATGACTGGGCTAGCAGGGTAGTACAGCAGTTAGTGGGTTAATGGTAAAATGGTCAGTGGTCAGGCATAAAGGGCTGTAGACATTCACTGGTGGAGGTAATGCTAGGGAGGGGCAATACCTGTGGGGAGGTGGGGGTCATGAAACAAAAGGGGGGGGGTCTCCGGCGCTCCGCAGCATGTGATGTCTACGGTAAATAGTACAATGGTAGCTATAATAGCACATTAACATAGGGCAGGTAAATTCTAGAATGAGGAGGCAGCCATCCTCAGAGGGTGTCCATTACCTCTGTTGATAATCAATGTTGAAAAAAGGAGGGGTGTGGAGGCGCCAACTGTGGTAGCTTGTTTATGCAAAAATGAAAGTTAGTGTAAAAATTACACTTACTGGTTCGCAGGGTGGAGGTGTTTCTTTGAGATGGGAAGCGTCCTGGGATGTGCTGTTATCTTGTTTCTGGCTCGGATTTCATTCCTTCAGGCGTCTGGGTGTGGAGTCTGTAAACAGGCTGAACCGCTGCATCCAGTGCATGGAAAGCTCCACGCTGACCACTCTGGAGCGCGGAAGCGGAAATGACGTCACTGATGCACGGCAAACGTCCAGGCTGGTGAGCTTTCCATGCACTGGATGCAGCGGTTCAGCCTGTTTACAGACTCCACACCCAGACGCCTGAAGGAATGAAATCCGAGCCGGAAACAAGATAACAGCACATCTCAGGACACTTCCCATCTCAAAGAAACACCTCCACCCTGCGAACCAGTAAGTGTAATTGTTACACTAACTTTCATTTTTGCTTAAACAAGCTACCACAGTTGGCGCCTCCACACCCCTCCTTTTTTCAACAGGTGGGGTCGTGAAGTCTGAGGGGGTACTTTGGGGCAGACGGATGACGAAGAAGCTTCCCACCCTCCCGCCTTGTGGATATTTGACTTGGTGGTTGTTGTGTTATGGCGGTTAGGGATCTTTGAGGCATCCAAATTTTGCCGTGTAAGATCAGAGTAAGGACCTGTCTCTGGTATGGCATCCTATGGTTAATGGTGGTTTAAAAGGAATTTGTGGAGATGGAGGTGTCAGCAGAAATTTGGTATTGTCCTTGAGCCGGTGTTCTGTAGCTGAGGACCTTCAAGTGGTTCTGCTGATACAAATTTTGTGTTGGTTTGGTAGTGCCTCCAAGGATCAGCAACCTGGGGGGTCATTATTGTTATTGTTCTATATTTCTGTTAGGAATAGATGTAAGGAATGTTGATATGTTGTTTATTGTTAGTAAATGGCTTCTACGGCCCATTTTGCCAGGTGTATCATTTTTAGTGATAAGTGGGGTTTACTGGGCTGTAGTGGTCTATAGGAGCACATTTAGCACTACCTCTGGTATGCCTTAGTGAAGCACTTTTCACTTTGCTGAATAGGCCTGCTAGCTCTTCTCAAATCCTTCCTTGGGGACCCCAAATGTGATCTTTGCTGAGTCAGGGACCCATCAGTAAACAAAATTCCTAATTCTACAAAGCTCTGAAAACCCCCATACAAAGTCTGGATGCCACTTTTAGTAATAGAAAATGGGAGTCCAGACACAAAGGATCATTGTCCTATTTTATGGAGTAAGACGGTTCAAAGTGCAGAAACCCACCAGAAGATCATCCAATCACATTTCAGGATAATGGGGCTAAGGGAATTCTGATTGTTATCTGTTACGCTGCTTTGTCCTTAAAATCCAACCCAAATGTTGTGTGAATAGCTGAACAAATGTGTAATAATGAATTAGGAGCATTGTTTTTTGAAGTCATGTCTCAGCATCCTCATATGCTCAAGGATGCAATGCAGGGAAGTTAAATTTTGATTTGTACTAGGGGGCTAAACAAGACCCCTAAGTTGAACAAATCCATTAATTCTAGTAGATATACAATAAAAAACCTTACTTGCAATTTATTAAAGAGTAACTACACTTTTGTTGGGAATAAACATTCCCCATTGGGTTATCTATGCACATTGCAAGGATTTTAACTACCTTTGTTGCAGATTCCTACCTTTTGTTATTCTAAAGTAGCTGTTTGTCTGTGCCCATGTGCATCTTTATGGGAGTGCTTTTATCATTATCAATCAGTTGCTGCACCTGCAGGGCTCTAATGAGGAAAGCGGTAGGGTCTGCATCCCTTTAGACATGATTTGCCTTTGGGAGTATATCACCAAAAAGTACATATTTTTTGCAGGAGATACCAAAAATATAACTTGTATCTAATGGCAGACTTCTGGTAAAATCAATGAGCCAATCACACAATCGGGAAATTACATTTTCAGGGGGCGTTCTGTATACTATCTGTGTACAGGACGCCTCCATATAGCCATATTACATTGCATTTTTACAGAAAATTACAGAGCTGCAGATTGAAACATTCAATTACAATATGACTTAAGTCGCAATTGTACACGCTATATTATTTACACAAAAGTGGAGTTACCTTTTAAAAAAGAATGTCACTAAGTATTTGAAGATGAATAACTCAACTTCTTTCTGTGAACAAAAAACAGCTTCTTGCAGTGTACCCATATCACTTATAGTCATACACATGTGAATAAACCAAAAAAAAAATAATGACCATGTCTTTTCCATATGTTGTTATTGCTATGGGGCAGGGCACGGACACAGCATGTCTGCCAATGATCTTAGAAAGGCAAGCACATGCACCAAATCAGGGGCGTACATACAAGGGTCACAGTGGTCGCCATTGCGACCCAGCTCCCTGTTTAAATAGGAGAGCGGTGGGGCGGCGGCATGTAAAGGAACTGATTCCTCCATGCAGCCGCTGAACCCTCCCCTGCCTCCTGCAGACATTTAGCAGCTGCAGGAGGGAAATGGAGGGCATCGGCTCCTCCATATGCTGCTCCTGTGGCCTCCCTATGCCTGTTCTTCTGCCTCTGGGCATCTGTGTCCTTCCCTGGCCCCCCCCTCGCTGCCGGGTTTCCCCCTCCCACCTCCAGCCAGCTGCTGCGGGGGATCTGTCAGGATAGAGAGCAGGGAAGAAGCCTGAAAATGTGTCATTTACCGGCCCCTTCCTTGTTTTAATGAATAGAGTCAGTGATAAGTGCTGATCACATTTTTTATTTTTATTTTATTCATCCATTGCTCAGTTTATGAATAAATGGGAAGCTCTTCCTGTTCATTAATTCTGTGCAGCCGAGGCTACAGAGAAAGGGACTGATGAATCTGTCCTCCATCCCTTTCTCTGTCTCAAAAGTGAAATATTTCACCAAAGCCCTAAAAAGTATGTAAAAAAAAAACTAATAAAAAATAAAATTGTAACAAAAATTAATTGGTAATAAATTATAAAAAAAAAACTACTGACACCAGTGGCAAAATTAACAGGGTCGCACTTGTGACTGGGCTTCTCCCATCGTGGGGGGACCCCAAAACGGCAGGAAGGTGGCCTGCTGCAAGACTGTAATAAATGGTCCCACTATGGGAGTAAAGGGCCCCGGGATCAGTGGCAAAGGCCCCGGTCGGGGGCTAGGGGGGCCCTTCATATCTTCTTGGACCGAGGCCCCGAAGGTTCTAGTTACTCCTCTGCACCAAATGACTAGATTGATTACACCAAGATCTTATAGATTATATCAAGGGATCTAAACCAAACGTTTTACTTTCAGAACCCCGATTTCCTTTACAATGAGTACCAGTTTCTGAGTCACATGCAGGTAAGGTAAACACTGACACTGCCGAGCATTTGCAAAGGTCTAAGGTTTATTAACACTGTAAATTTAAGACAACATTATTTAATGACAAAGTGAGAAAGATTTCACATTATGTGCTTGTCTTTGTTCACCTTGAGGCTCAGTCACTCCCTCATTCCTCGCTCTTGGTGGTCTTGATGACATCTCGTGTTTTAACCCGAAGCTTGTTGACCTGGGACTCAGCAACGTCGGCACGTTCTTCGGCCTCCTCCAGTTCATGCTGGATCTTGCGGTACTTGGACAGGTTAACATTGGATTGCTCCTCCTAAGATTTGACAAAAGAGAAGAAGAAGAGATCATCCATTAAGCACTATCCATTGCTAAACCTTAATGGTCAACTCCACCAAAAATTCCAGTTTTGCATAGTTACTATTACACTAACATGATACAGTTCAGTCCAACTGTCAAAGCCATCACAATATGTGGCATTCTCAGTAATGTGGAATAAACAAATAATTGGGGTGTTTGGAGAGTGACAGCTTCATTATGAACCCGTGGGGTGGGTGGGGCAGAGACAGTCTGTCAAGGAAGGAGAATGTGGTTCAACACACTGGTGGTGGGCTATAAAATTAAATAACCAAGGCTGACTTGGCTACATTTTGCAAAATGACACTATTAATGTACTATTATCTGCAAATAATTAGGATATAAGCTCTTATACAGATATAAGGCTGCAGCTTTACATGGCAAAACTATGTATAGCAAGCGCAGCAACGAAGGTATCAACATGACTTCTGTCACAAATCCTAAAAAACAAGTTTTTTTTCCCCCTCATTTCAGGATAGTGGGCAAACCATGCAAAGCATTGCTTTCTGTACCCCTTTAGCCAAATGAAGAAATTCTCATTTATAAAACAAAAACAGCTTAAGGAGCCATTTATACTGTTGGCCATCTTCAGTGTAGTGAATGGAGATCATTGTTTCTATAGAGTAGGGCTTGGGGTAGAACGTGTAACCCAACAGGTTATCTACAGTGGCAAGAAAAGGTATGTGAACCCCTTGGAATTAACTGGTTTTCTGCTGTAATTTGCCATAAAATGTGATCTGATCGCCATCTATGTCATAAAAATAGACAAGCACAATGTGCTTATGCTGATGACGATGACACATAACAATTTCTGGAGTCCAATTAATGAAATGAGTTTGGAGATTTGGTAAAGAGCTACTTTGATTGATAAACGACACTCAAACATTTTAAGATTGCTGTTCATAAGAAGCATCAGCTGATGTGAACCATGCCTCACAAAAAAGGAGCTCTCTAAAGACATACGATCAAGAGTAGTTGATCTGCATAGGGCTGGAAGGGGATACAAGGCAATCTCAAAGTGTTTAGCCATCCATCAGTCAACAGTTAGACAAATTGTCTATAAATGGAGACAGTTTAGTACTTAGGCTACTCTTCCTAGAAGTGGGCGCCCAGCCAAGGTGACTCCCAAAACACACAGAATCCTCAATGAGGTAAAGAACTCACAAATAACAGCTAAAGGCTTGAAGACATCACAGGAACTGGCAAACATCCCTGTTCATGAGTCTACCATACGTAAGTCTTTGAACACCAAGAAGGAAGCTACTGCTCTCCAACAAAAACATTGCTGCGTGCCTGAAGCTTACCAAAGAGCACCTTGGCAAACTGCAACATTACTGGGAAAATGTCTTGTAGACTGATGAAACAAAAGTTGACTTGTTCGAGCACAGTTTACCAGCTTCAAAACATCATCCCAACAGTGAAGTCTGGTGGAGGGAACATCATGATTTGGGCTTGCTTCGCTGCCTCAAAGCCTGGACCACTTGCTATCATCGAAGGGAAAATTAATTCCCAAGTTTACCAAAATATCCTACAGCATAATGTTAGGGTGGCTGTCTGCCAGTGGAAGCTTAGTAGAAGTTGGGTTATGCAGCAGGACAATGGCCCTAAGCATCTAAATAATTCACCACACACTAGCTTCAGAAAAGAAAGTGCGCCTTTTGGAGTGGCCCAGTCAGAGCCCAGACCTTAACCCCTATAAACTGCTTCGGAATTACCTCAAGAGAGCCATTCACACGAGACATCCTACAAACGTGTCTGAGCTGAAGCAGTTATATTAAGAGGAATGGTCAAAAATTCCTCCTGAACATTATGCAGGTCTGATCCAGAGCTACCAAAAAAGGTTGTTTGAAGTCATTGCTGCCAATGGAGGTTCGACCAGCTATTAACTCATATGGTTCACTTACTTTTTTCTCCATCACTGTGAATGTTTAATTGGTATGTTCAATAAAGACATAAGAAATTAGAATTGTTGGATCAGATCACATTTTATGGCAAATCACTGCAGAAAAAAAACAATGTATGATGATAAGGACATTGGGTCTTTAAAGTATATCAAAAGCAAAAACACCTTTTTTTGCCATCTTTACTTACTGTCCTGTGGGTGATTTTTCTTACTTTGCAATCTTTTCAAAGTAAGGAAAATCTCAAATGGGCAAACATACATTAATATAATCCTGGCAGGAGTTCTAAACCCTCTCCACTTTATTCAAAGCTTAAAATGCACATTAGATCTCCGGCCAGTGTTGGCCTATTAGTTATGCAGCTTTCCAAATAGCATAATTGAATAGCACCATTGCACTCACAATTTCCTCAGTCTGTCTCTTGTAAGCTTTGACTTTCAGTTGTAGTTTGTCAACCAGATCTTGGAGCCTGAAAACGTTCTTCTTATCTTCTTCAGACTGCAATGAAGAGCAACAAAAGGTTGTTGGTTGAGAAGATCTTATTATATATGGCTTTTTACTTTAGGTTCCTATATTGTCTTTGAAATTAAGGTGTTACTGCCTGCATTGTTGCTCCTCAAACTTTCTATAAAGTCAAAATGTAAAAAAAAACCCACAAGTTTAACTCCTAACAAACAGTGTTGTTCCAATAATTTGAACTTTAATCCTGAGAAAAAAAATACTGACCTGGTATGAGAGCTCCTTGACCCGTCTCTCATATTTACGGACACCCTTTATGGCATCAGAGCTGCGTTTCTGTTCTGAATCCAGTTCATTTTCAAGTTCCCTCACCTGAAAGCAGACAGAGACCAATGTCAGTGAAGGCCAAAGGCTGGGTTGGTTCTGTCCATAGTTTCAGGAATTTCTCTATACACACCCTGGCCTCCAGTTTCTGTATCTGCTTCTTTCCCCCTTTAAGAGCCAGTTGTTCAGCTTCATCCAAACGAAGTTGAAGGTCCTTCACAGTCTGGTCAAGGTTCTTCTTCATCCTCTCAAGGTGAGCACTGGTGTCCTGCTCCTTCTTTAGCTCTTCAGCCATCATAGCAGCCTGCGTATAAAGCAATACTTAATGTCTGCAGTGGTCACAGTAGATGGTAGTCCAGGTCACCAAAACATATTGATGGACAAAATCCACATTTATTATGTTATTTTATATCAATGGAATGCTCTTCAAGTAATAAAGAGTCAACATTTGTAGCACAAGTTATAGGTGAGTATTAATACAGTCTATTGTTTTCCAGTGGGTTCCTTGCAAACACTAGAATTTCCATATAAAAAGCTTACAGGCTTGAAATGGTTTCTGAACTTTCAAAATTTGCATGATTTTTTTTTTAATATTGCATCACTCAGTGCTTTCTGTTTTTTTTCTGCATTTTATTCTTAGAAGGAGCAGAATAAAATGCAAAGACAAAATAAAGACAGTACACAAAAAAAAAAACATGAACTTACGTCAGTGATGGCCTTCTTAGCCTTTTCTTCTGCATTGCGAGCTTCTTGAATGGCTTCCTCAACCTCACTCTGGAGCTGAGCAATGTCAGTCTCATGCTTCTTCTTAGTGTTAATCAAACTTGTGTTCTAAAAAAAAAGAACAGAATTGTCAAAACGTGTACATGTTGTTAATCGGCTGCTCCAGTCATGGCTAATGTTTGGCTTGCATATGGGTAAAAGTCACCTGTGTGTGCAGAAGTTGGACACGTTCGCTTGCATCCAACAACTCTTGCTCGGCCACCTTCCTGCTCCTCTCAGTCTGCTCCAGAGCTGCTCTTATTTCTTCAACCTCTGCCTGCATCAGGTTGGCTCTGCGCTCAACCATAGCCAACTGCTCTTTAAGATCGTCATTTGTCCTCAAGGAGTCATCCAAGTGGATTTGGACATCCTGGTGAAAACAATTGCAAAGAAACATAAAGTGGTTTGCATGGTTATGTACCAAATTTAAATCTTTGGTAATGTTATTTTCTTGACACTTTAATCCTATTGATTGGGTTGTCTGATTAATAGGCACTCCAAGCGTTCAAAGAACATGTGCTTATCCATCTCTTGTTAAAAGAAAACAGTATTAAATTTGATAGTTGTTCTCCTATAAAATCTAGATGGTTACGTTGCCCTACCTTTGTGCGCAATAATGTAAATGAACAGCTACTGTTCTGATCAGTGTAATAAAGGCTTGGGGTTCAGGTTGTTCAGTTTTGGGGCCCTGGCTGTCCAAGCAAGGGATTTAAGCTGTCCAGACTTGGTGTCCAGGCTGCTAGAAACAAATTCCTCTATAGACATGTATCATGCTATATTCTTTGGCTGCAATATTTTCACATTTTTTAATTTATATCCTTTTTCTACATTTGAAGAGAAGTTGTATGGGGAACACATTATATTGGTCAGCTTACTTTGGAGTTTTATTTGATATTGTTTGAAGTTTTAGGTGTGAAGTTTGCCTTCAGTTACTTTTTATTAAAACATAAAAAAAAAAAATTAAATAAAAATATTTATCTGCATTGTGGTCATTCACCTTAAGCAATGCTTGGACATTTCTCAGCTGCTTCTGAGATTCGGCAGCTTGGCGGTTAGCATGACTCAACTGGATTTCCATTTCATTTAAATCTCCTTCCATTTTCTTCTTCACCCTCAGAGCATCATTTCTACTTCTGATTTCAGCATCCAGGCTGCTCTGCATTGCTTCCACCACCCGCACATGGTTCCTCTTCATTTGGTCAATTTCTTCATCCTTCTCAGCAATCCTTCTCTCAATTTCTGATTTGACTTGTGTAAGCTCCAGCTGGATTCTGAGGATCTTTCCTTCCTCGTGTTCAAGGGATGCCTAGGGAGCAGAAGACACTTGATGAAGCACCAACAAAACAATCCTTTAGGATTCTCTCTGTTTTAGATAATTATACAGCAATACAGCCATATGTAATGTAAAATATGGTTAAATGAAAATGTTTATGATTGAGTACCTCTGCCTCCTCCAGAGCAGTATGGATTTCATTCCTCTCCTGCTCAATTTGCTTCTTGGCCTTTTCTACTTCATGCAGAGTCTTGGAACTTTCTGACACTTGCTCAGTGAGGTCAGAAATCTCCTCTGTGGTCAAACGAAATATTTTTTTATTGTTTTAACAAATTGTTTCATTCCTTGTGATCCATCGGATTCCACAAAGTTAAGAGATACAAAAAGGTAACACAACAATGTTAAATCAGTCTAAGAAAAGACTTCATGAGTTCAAAGGATGTGGTCAGCCAATATAAAATGAACTAATGGGAGTAACAGGAGGTCTCTCTAAGATTGGTCAAGGAAATAAAATGCATACAGATATTTGCAAAAAGAGACAAATAACATTTGATCAAACAGAAATAATTTATTACGTTGCAAATTCTTGTTCTCCCGCTTGATGGTTTCGAGCTGGTCAATGGACTCTTCATAAGCGTTCTTCATCTTAAAGAGCTCAGTACTGATTGATCGGGTTTCTTTCAAAGAAGCTTCTAGTTCAGCTTGGGTCTCCTCATATTTCTGCTTCCAGTCAGCCAAGATCTATGCAATGTGGCGTGAATAAATGATGATATTGAATAAATAACATGAAATAATATTAAATGATAATAAATTATATTAAATACATAAATTATTTTAAAGCAATTATCACGGAGCACATATAGAAGGGACTGTAATGTAATTATAATGCAAAAACCCACCAAACAAAGGAAGCCAAACATAGGTTGTTAAATGGAATGATAGGAGATTCAAGTGAAGTTATTGCTATAGAATTACATCTATACCTTATCAAAGTTCTTCTGCTTCTTGTCCAGGGCAGCGCAGGCAGCATTGGATCTCTCCACATCAACCATGAGATCCTCAACTTCATTCTGAAGCCTCTGTTTGGTCTTCTCCAATGAAGCACACTTGGAATTCACTGCCTCAATTTGCTCCTCAGCGTCCTGTAGTCTCTGGGCCAACTTCTTCCTAAATTGAAACAGGCATAACAGTCAAACTGTATAATTTGAAACCACTCGGTTTAGAAGTCACCAGTGGTTTCTGGTCCCAGCTTCCAATATAGAGTGATGACCTAATAATCTCTTTTGCAACTAAACATTTCTCATATAAAGGATACCAAATAGACTTCTAAATATTAAAAAATACATGAGATATCAGTACAAGCACTGGTAACTCACTTGGCTTCCTCAAGCTCCTCTGTGCGCTGAATGGCATCTGTCTCATATTTTGTTCTCCATTGAGCGACTTCACCGTTGGCCTTGGACAGTGAGCGCTGAAGCTCAGACTTTGCCTCCTGCTCCTCTTCATATTGCTCCCTCAAAAGGTCACAGTCATGGCGTGAAGACTGTAAGCTGTGTGCCAGGGCATTCTTGGCCTGTACAGCCAAGCATATGTCAATATATTGAAAGGTAACAAAACTGTACTTTGAGTTCTATGACTGCAGTGGTGAGTTACTTCTAGCATTTAATGTATATATTATACCTTTATCTCCTCCTCCAGTTGTCTCTTCAGCTCTTCAAGTTGCTGGGTGAAAGCCTGCTTGCCACGAGAGAGCTGAGATATCAGAGTATCTCTTTCTTCCAGTTGTCGAGAATATTCACCTGTTCACAATATGGCAGTTATTGTGACGGTGACTGAGCCTTTTATATCATCTAATTCCCAACACAAATGTACTGCACATAATAACAATCTAACAAGCTCACAAATTACCAAAAGGTGACTTTAAAAGGCCACTAAACAAAATCTATCGGCTAGTTTATGTAAATCAGTTTTAGTGAACTCTCATGGATGAGTGTCCAAACAGCATTTTGAATGAAGGGGACATTACCAGTACTTTTCTAGTTTGTATCTTCCTTTTGGGCAATCCACATAACGGCCAACTTTTCACTTAGGTGCCATATATAGCCAAAATAGGCAGCTAACATGGAACAACAGGCTGCGCCAAAAACTTACAGAAATGCCAAATATGTCATCCTTTGCTTGGTTATACCTTTACATGTTTGTGAATGTTTGTGTAGCACTTTGACACAAAGGTTTGTTTCTTATTTAGTTTTAGTAGTCATTGATTATATTCACCATTTTCAGTTTGCAGACGGGCTCTTTGAGCATTGATATCATTAATTTGCCTCTGGTGTTCCTCTTCTTTTGTCTTCAGCTCGCTCAACTGATCTTCCAGTGTTCGGGACATCTTCTCATAATTGGCCTGAGTACGACACAGAGGAGTATTAAAGTCTTTTTTTTTTCTTTTTTTTTCCTTGTTTTTGCTGTGTAACCTCGCTGAAGAGATTTACCCTCTCTATTTGTCTTGGTCCCCACTTTCATCAGGATAGAAGGTTATGGGAAATCCCAAATCTTTCAATACACTAATTCCCCGTACACGCGGTCGGATTTTCCGACTGAAAATGTGTGATAGGACCTTGTTGTCAGAAATTCCGACCGTGTGTAGGCTCCATCACACATTTTGCATCGGATTTTCCGACACACAAAGTTTGAGAGCAGGCTATAAAATTTTCCGACAACAAAATCTGTTGTCGGAATTTCCGATCGTGTGTACACAAATCTGATGCACAAAGTGCCACGCATGCTCAGAATAAAGAAAGAGATGAAAGCTATTACCTACTGCCCCGTTTAAAGTCCTGACGTAAGTGTTTTACGTCACCGCATTCAGAATGATCGGATTTTCCAACAACTTTGTGTGACCGTGTGTATGCAAGACAAGTTTGAGCCAACATCCATCTGAAAAAATCCTAGGATTTTGTTGTCGGAATGTCCGATCAATGTCCGACCGTGTGTACGGGGCATAACTGTTGATCCAATGGTGGATGTGAACACCTATTGGTTGGGGCCCTTGTGGCTTCTATATTTGGTATAGTTTGTTTTACACTATTACTGTTATCACCTGCCCAAGTGGTTGGGTGGCCAGGTGTAGTCCTGCTCGACCCCCTCCACCAGGCCTACAGTGTTAAGCCTGGTACACGCTAATAGTTTTTTTTCCGTTCAACCCAGCAAGTTAAAAGGAAAAAAAACTGACCACTCTGGTTGAAGCCACTGTACTAACAGTTTGATGTTAAGACAACGATCTCCCCTCTGAGATGTTGTGTTCTGACAGGGGGACCCCCCTCCCCCTCTTGCCAGGACACTCCGATCAGCGCTGGTATTCCAGAATGCTCATCAGACAGAAGACTGTTGCTTCTATCAGAGACTAAGCTTATAAGGATTAGACACTTAACCAGTAGCTTATAATGCTGCATGCAGTTTCCCATTTGGGATTACGCTTATGTGCACCAACAGCAAAGTGGGCCCCAATGTTAGCCGGCTGGAGGCCTAGGGTGTAGGACTGTCTCTTTAGATATGACATCCTACAAGGACCACTGGTTATTTCCTATAGAAGTAGGGGTAAAACTGCAGTAGACCTGGGCTATAGGGCAATCACCTCTGAATTGCAACCATACTGTTAATGTGATTCATGCCGGCTTCTGTCAGACTGGCTGACATACACACAGGCCGAATGTCGGGCGGTTTTTATTGAACCGGCCAATGTCTCCTGACATTTGGCCCGTGGGTACTAGGCATAATTCTACCTTGTAGACCATTTGTTAACTGGCTTTTTCATAGAATATGGCCTTTTCCACATCACAGAAGACGATGCAAAATCTTCTAATGGGTACACCTTAAAGGGTACCTCCACTCTTGCGGAAAAAAATAAAGCAAATAAAATAAAATAATATAGCATACAATTGTTACAGAAGCCATATTGTAATTGAATGTTAATAAAAAAATTACCTTTCCTTTTCAATCTGCAGCTGCTGTAACGTTCTATAAATTCATTGCAATATGGCAACCTGGAGGCATTCTGTACACAGTTGGTGTACAGAAAGCCCCCAGAAAAATAATTTTCTGCTTGTGTGGAGAACTCCCTGAGAGTTAATAACTTCTAAAGAGATGTGGACACTGCAATCTTTCTGATTAGAACCCCGAAAGTGCGTCAGCTGCTTGTAATAGATTAGTTTCCCCCCTTCAGAATCAGCCCTGTACAAGACATGATCTAACATATGCCTCGTTTCCACTGAGCGGATCGGTTCGGGTCGGATCGGTTTGGAAGGCCTAGAATGGTCCGGCCTATTCAGGCGAGCATTTCCACTGCAAGTCGGACCGACAGGGGCCATACGTGGGTTTAGAAAAAATGCCGTCTTGGCGTCACACGTCCACCAATCAGTGTAATGTATCGTAGCTCCGCCCTAACCGAACCGTTCCATTTTCTATGGCCCCACATCTGAAGCAGGACCCTGAATGGAACGGTTCGGTTCGGTTGTATGGGCCACTTTCATAATGGAAGCACCCAAAATAGCGTACCGTACCGAACCGATCCGCTCAGTGGAAACGAGGCAAAAGCTATTCCTTTGGAGCAGAAACAGGTAGGAATCACAAAAACACGTGTTAAAAACCTTGTAATGTACATAGATCACCCAGAAGGGATTGTTTTTTTTACTGAAACAAAAGTGGAGTTACTCTTTAAGTTCCCCCAAGTAACTAACCCTTTAAAGAAACTTTTTATTTCTATTTTATATAAAGCTTACTACTCAGAAATGATTTCTTAATTTGGAAAGAGTTATTTGCATCAATGTTGCAGAGAGCCCTCTATGAGGCCTCTATACACTATAATCTAATAATAAAACACTTTATATACATTAAACACAGAATGTCCAGGACCATGTTGATGAGGCCAGTAAACCAAGACAATATCTGTGCTACTAAATGGGGCACTTAATTTAGGGACCTGTGTACCAACTTTGTGTTCACCCAAAAGCCAACTCTGCTTTCAGAGAAACCCAAATGATGATCTCAAAGAGTAAGGAACTTTCCCCTATGATAAATCCCCAGAGGGTTGGGACGAAACATGTCAGGGGGCAAGGTATACATCCCTACTAGGATCGGCTATGGCGAGTGGCGGTTTCAAGCTAAATTGTTCATTGCTCACTGGATGGGTTTTTCTTACACTGGCGTCCCTACTATCCTGAATGCTAATGGGGTTCTACACTTCAGCCTGGAGGGGCACCACCAAGTACGTATGACCTTAATATAAGGAATTTTCCTCCTACAGAAATGTATCTTTCACTTACCTTGTATTTAGTAACTGTTTCCAAGTTGCTTGCGAGGTCATCAAGTTCCATCCTTAATTCACTTTTCTCCTTCTCTAATTTCTGTTTGACACGTTGAAGGTTGTCAATCTGTTCTCCAAGTTCTGCAGAACTGTCAGCGTGCTTCTTCCTGAGAGCTGCAGCTGTGGCTTCATGCTGCAAGGTGGCTTCCTCTAGGTCTCGTCTCATCTTCTGGAATTCTGCCTCACGTTTCTTGTTCATCTCAATCTGAACAGATGTTGCCCCTCCAGCTTCCTCCAGACGTTCGCTAATCTCCTCAAGTTCCCGGGAGAGATCAGATCTTTGCTTCTCAGCTTTGGCCCGGGCTGCCCGTTCTGACTCAATTTCCTCTTCCAGCTCCTCAATGCGGGCCTAGTTAAAAAAGTTAAAAAAAAATAAGCAATTGTGAATAAGAGCCATATGACATTGTGGGAGAGATTTACTAAAACTGGAGTGTGAAAAAATCTGGTGCAGCTCTGCATAGAAACCAGTCAGCTTCCAGGTTTGATTGTCAAAGCTTAAAGTGATTGTAAAGTCTAGATTTTAGATTAAAATAGGAAAGATGTTATACTTAGATGCTCTGTGCAATGGTTTTGCACAGAGCAACCCCTAAACCCCCTCTTCTGGGGTTCCCCCGCCAGCTCACCAGGCCTTTTTTCTGTGTGTCCACATAGCAAGCCATTTGCTATGGGGGCACATTGGCGTGCTTCCTCTCAAGCCGTGTGTGTCTATTGGGCTGTGCTCCATAGACACACACAGTATGGCTCGGCCCTGCCCCCTGGTCCCTTCTCACAGAATTAGCTTGACAACAATGGCTCCTGCTGTTGCTCAAGTCCCTGTGAGAAGAGGAAGAGAGGGGAGAGAAGACTGCAACCAGGCACAGCACTGAATCCCTGACAGGTTAAGGAAAGTGTTTATAGAGTGGGCGGAGGGAAATAGTTAGTGGGGTGTTTTTTACCCTAATGCACAGAATGCATTAAGGTAAAAAAAAACACCTAGCCTTTAGAACCACTTTAATTGAACAAGCTGAAGTTAGAAGCTGATGGGCTACCATGCACAACTTCACCAGATTCTGAGTGCTCCAGTTTTTATAAATCTTCCCCTGGGAGTATTTGATGAAACTTCTGTCAACTGTTAGCAGACTTAACAGATCATACCTGAAGCTCTTTGATCTTCTTCTGCAACTGGGCACCAAGGGCCTGCTCGTCCTCAATTCTGCTACCAAACTGGCTTATCTCAAAGTCTTTCCTGGTGTGAAATTGATATGGGTTAGTCATTTAGTCATATATGTCACTTGGTGATATAAAAAAAAATAACCGACATCATAGAATAAGTAAAACCATATATATATACATGGCATATTCTGTGCTATTTGTTGCATTAGCATTGGTTCAGTTGTTTGGCTAAATCTATATGGACACCTACTTTTTCAACTTCTCATCCAGTTGTTGCCTATCATTTTCTAGGTCCATGATGGTCTCCTGAGCTAATTTGAGATCACCCTCAAGTTTCCTCTTGGATCTTTCAAGGTCCATGCGCAACTTCTTCTCTTGTTCCAGAGAGCCTTCAAGCTAATGTAAAAAAATGATATTTTAGCGGCATGAATGTATATACTGTATGTTTGTAATGGGATTTAGAGTGTAGCTTCTTACTCACATCGTCAACTTGCTGCTCGAGCTTGGTTTTGGCTTTGGTCAATGTGTTGACTTTGTCCTCTTCAGCTTGGAGGTCATCAAGAGTTTGCTGATGAGCTTCTTGAAGTGCTTTCTTTTCCTTGGTAAGTCTGGCAATGTTCTCATCCAGAACGGCCATCTCCTCTGTGAGGTTTTTGACCTTTTTTAAAAAAAAAATGTATTTCATTATTGGTCCATTAAAAACAAATTAGTTAACTAGATGATTGTAGAAAACATTGCATGTGTGAAAAAGACAATGTGAAAAAGACAACTTGAACAATTACTGTTTTCAAACATGCTTATTTTACCTATTATAAATTACCTTGTTCTCTGTGGCATGCTTTTCCTTCTCAACTTTAGCCAGTGTCAGCTCTAAGTCATCGATGTCCTTCTTCAGTTCGGAACACTCATCCTCCAGTTTCCTTTTCTTGGCAGTCAACTCAGCATTTGACTCTTCCTCATCCTCCAGCCTCTCGTTCAGCTCCTTAATCTTGGCCTCTAACTGGATCTTAGTTTTGATCAGCTGATCACATCTCTCCTCTGCATCTGTTAAATTCTCAGATTCCTGTTCAAAACAAACATTTATTAGTGAAAATGTTCTGATTATTATCCTTATCTTTCAGCCTCTCATTCAGATCCTTGCTTTTCCTCCAATTCAATTTTGCCTTCGGCTGATCACAACTTTTAGGGGTGACACAGGGGCTACAAATTGCAGATACTTCAAAAGAAGAATTCCAGGTGTGGAAATTTGACATAGCTTGGACCAATGTAACTTTGCATATAGTATACCATACCTGGGCGATGCCCCTGGAATCTGGAAATCATTGTTGTAGACACTGCTACTACAGTGGTCTCCGCTAGCTTCCAGGTCCTATGCCAAGCGGTTGCCCTACTGCATTGTGAACACAGGAGGTCAAAAGTGCTCATTTTTCATCTTTTATCCAACCTACAACACACTGACTGACCCTGACCTTGATCTAGCTATTTTTTCTTTATTTTTTATTTTTTTATTTTTTCCACACATTCGTTTGTTTACATTTTTTTCTCCGCTAGCAAGAAAGAGAAAGATACAATGTGTCTTTCTCTCCATTCAGAGGAGAATTAAAAAAACAACACAGGGGTGTGCTGCACAGTGACTGATCACTGTGATCGCTAATTAGAGGCTATCACAGCGACTGTGTGTTTTATTTTGTTTTGTTTTTTTTGGGGTTTCAATGCTTTATTGAACCATTATTTCATAATACACTTAATCACAAAAAAAATCTAACACCACAAATTCTCCTTTGACGTCATAAACAAAGTCAATAACACAATTTGATCCTATTTACTGTTCAAATTTATATTCGTACATAGACCTTTGCGTCCCTAGATCATAAACCATTAAATTAACTAGCAGACACCAAAAAAGAAGGAGAGGAGGCCATCCGTGGTGATCCTGGAAACATAGAAAGTGAGACCAATTCTGGTAGTTCAGGCAATCCTCTGCCTGTAATATGTACCGTCAGTCGAAATACAGCCGACCCCCGCGAAGTCGCGGTTCAAAGTTCGCAGGTTCATTTGTTCGCTGATTCTTCCTTAGAATCTAACTAATAATTGCACGCGGAAACCCCCGCAATTTCACGGAAAAACCGCAAATATCCACCGCAATTTTTTTGAGGCAATATATTATTTTTTATGCGTTTTAAGGCTAAATTATTAAGAACAATCAAATTTAATTATTACTGTATTTACCCCACTTATAACAAAGAAAGTTACAGCGCATACCAAGGAAAACGCGCTTGTGTGAATTACAGTACATATAGGGGTAACATCGGTATTTTACATTTTAGCACTGTGGGAGACATAGCAGTACAGTACTGTACAGTATATGGGTTTATCTTTACATTTTTTTTTTTTTTAAGGGTAATGTATTAAGCTGAGTTTGAAATGAAATTAAAGAGGAACTGCAGTCTGCTCACATAATTTGTAATAAAAACATCTTTGCTATTCTGAAGCTTCCCTCCAACCACTTTGCATATTGTTTTATATATGCTGTGATTCTGTACTTGCCAAATATGCTGCACAAATCTCTCTCCACTGAGTCTGGCTGCCACCATTTTAACTGTGGGCAGCTGAAGCTGCTGCCTGTTCACTTCCTGGATTTACACAGACACACAGAGGCACACCTCTAGCTCTGCAGCTCTCATTGGCCCTCTTATGACTCACCCACCCCTCCCTTCCTGGCAAACTCTCACGAGAGGGAGAGAGAGCTGTGCATGACGTCATAAGCCTAGGCTAATGACCAGACAAGAAACAGGAAGTGGCATGTATAAGGTATTTACCGGCAGAAAAAAAATGTTTTACTATCCAAAGTAAAACAACAACAAGAGCAGAAGATTTAATAGATGGAAAGATAAAAAAATGACTGCAGGTCCGCTTTAAAGTGTTTTGGGAGTATATTTGGGGGCATAATTAGGGTTTAAACAATAAAAATAGGCATTTATAGGCATTTTTTTTTAACCCCATCCAAAATTTGCGGTTTTTCACAATTCGCGGGTGCTTTAGGAACGTAACCCCCACGAATTTCAGGGGTCGACTGTATATCCTTCCAGAATGGTCTCAAATACAGACACAACTACCACAGATGTAGCATTGTCCAGGGGCAGACCGACCATTCGGCCACTCGGGCACTGCCCGAGGGCCCCGGGCCACTAGGGGGCCCCATCAGGGTTGCCAGCCTCAGTAAAACCAGGGACAGTATGTAAAAATCTGTGTTTTTTTTTTACATCTGTCTCTGGTCTAAAAAACCTGGGATTATAGCTGCCCCACCTCTCCTGTACCTTCTCAGCCAATAGAAACATGTCTGTGTACATGTGATTGTATACTGTGTGTGTGTATGTGTGTATGTGTGTGTGTGTGTGTGTGTGTATACTGTGTGGCCCCATAATCTCTGATTGCCTGGGGGGGCCCCATAATCTCCTATTGCCGGGGGGGCCCCATGAGTTGTCAGTCCGCCCCTGGCATTGTCCCAAGTTCCTAGCCACAGCGCCAACAAATAGACGGATTATTAGGTAGCATCTTTTGTATTCTATCAGGGCATCGATACCACCTGGATAAGATTTTGTAATTCCTCTCTTGTATCACATGATAGGGAACCCAGACACTCAGTTTCCAATAATTAGTAGGAGACTTTCAGTCTCTGTGCTGGGAGCACACTGTGTAGCGCGCTCCCAGCACAAAGACAAGAATAAACATATGCGGCACCCAGGGGGTTAAAGCCCACCTCCTGGACGCTGCATATATGTGTTCCTATATTGCACATGTGTCAAACAGAAGGCCCACAGGCCGAGTGCGGCCCACCAGGAATTTTTGTGTGGCCCTCACACCTCTCCTGCAGCTGAGGCACCTCCCTCGTCGTCTCTGACTCCCCCCCCATCACCTTGTCTCAGCAAGCAGCAGAGAGGAAGACAGAACTCCTCCTACATATCCTGCGCTTCTTCTTGCAGCCACGGAGAGACCCGTCCCTGCCCCCCATCTCAGCAGACAGAAGCAGAAGGGACAGAACTCCTCCTACAGATCCTGTACCTCAGTGTGCAGCTGCAGCACTGGGATCAGCCCTTCATCCCCATCTCGCTAGTCTCACTATTTAGCAGTCTCCAGCAGCTGACTCCAGCTCGCCTCTGGTCCTCCTCCAGACCCTACACTTTCTGCTTCCCAGCACCACTCCCCAGCTTCTTCCTGGCAGCAGCACAAGGAAAGGGGGATGTACTATGATTTAAGGGAGGGTGGGGGATACTCAATTCAATTTCTATTTTACTTTCTATTTTCTCACTTTAATATTTTTTGACTGAGACTCACAGACTGGACTTGAAGAAGAAGGTCGTTTTTCTCTTGGAGAACTTTGACCATCTTCTCTTCAAGCTCCTTCCTCCTTGCATCTGACTTGGCCAGAGCCTCCTTAGTCTTCTCAAACTCTTCCTTCATGTTGGCAAATTCTTTCTCAGATTCGGCACTCTTTAGAAGAGGCTTGATCTTGAAGTAAAGCTTCATCCACGGCCAGTGTTTGACATTCATGAATGATCGGATGTTGTACTGAATAGTGAACAAAGCTTCTCTGGAAAAAAGAACAAAACATTTACACCTCATTCAGCAGACTTAAAAATTATTAACGTGGATCTGGTTTTGACAGTCCGACAGAAACGAGAGGTTTATATGAAAGCCTGTACCCTATATGGAACATGTTTATCTACTCAGAGGAAGGTATGGCTCTCTTCGATGTGGGTCCCAATGGTTGATGGAGTCAATGCATTCTGTCCTCTGGAACTGACTGGCTCTTCAAAATTTGGCAGTTTTCTGTCACATAAAGGGGTTCCCCCGGAGGGTGTCCCACTTTGAGATTCCTAGTCGAGGCATCTTCATGACATACCAGGTCATGGCCCACAGGGGTCTATCCCCCCCACTTCCCTTTGTTGGGACAGGATAGCATTCTTGTTGATTACGTATATCATTTTGGAACTTGATGGATCGTATTGGTCTATTCCTTGTTTCTCCAGATCCTAGTTTACTGTATTAGTAATTAAATACTAATAGAGCCTTCTTACATTATGTTTTTCTATGTGTATAGTCACTTGGAAACTGCCTTCCTTTCTTAAATAAAAAAAATAGAAAAAAAAATAATAATTAACATACGAGTAAGAAAATTAATTATTCTTGCGCTACCTGTGGCTATAGGGATGAATAAACTAGCTGCTGCCAACACCTAATCGGTCAATCAAAACCAACACAAAGAATAAAGTAAAAATCAATAATTGGTGTTGCGCTCTAGGTAAAAACTAAAATAACAGTGATATATAGAAAGTGTTGTAAAACCAAAGTAGATAGAAAGTGGAGGCATCTGAAATCAAGTCCAAAATTCCAATCAGACAATAATGTACCTAGATATGTTCTAATATATAAAGTGCAAGTGATAAAAGTGACAGAAGTGACATATAATCTTCAGACTGTATATAAAAAGTGCACACAATTAAATTTGTCCAAATAAAAAACTCTTCAGGTGAATAAAGTTCTCCAAGAGAATAGTGTCCATATAGACGAGTAAACTGAAGTGCTGTTCCAATTAACACTCTGTGTGGACAATATAAACAGTGACTGGTTTCTTCAGTGCAAGTGCACCTTACCTGTGTAAATTAGCCCCTTACCTTACCACTGTAAGGTAACAGCGTGAAAGAAAAGATAGCATCCAATGAAATCCAAGCTCTTGTAGTGGATAGCTGGTGGTATTTCGTCTGTGCAGCTCAACAATGCATGGAAAACGAAGGGGAAGGTTTACAGGTTCAATGCCAGTGTATAAAAGGAAAGAAAGGGGGGCCCAGATCGTGAACTATGTTGAAACTTTGAATTCATTAGATTTAAAACAGACCGTTTGGTACTCACATTAAAATAAATATAAACAAACACAGCACCACGAAGCGACGAGCTCGCAACCTGGCGTCACTTCAGGTGCCTATCTGTTCCAACGGTCACGTGACTTCATCAGGGAACGATGAAGTCCCTGATGAAGTTACGTGACCATGACGCTACGCGTTGGCACCAGAACTCGCGTCAGGTTGCGAGCTCTTCGCTTGTGGTGCTGTGTTTGTTTTTGTATATTTTAATGTGAGTACCAAACGGGCTGTTTTAAATCGAATAAATTCAAAGTTTCAGCATACTTCACGGTCTGGGCCCCCCTTTCTTTCCTTTAATACAGTGGCATTGGACATGAAAACCTTGCCCTTCGTTTTCAATGCATTGCTGTGCTGCACAAACGAGAAACTACCAGCTGCACAGACGAGAAACCACCAGCTATCCGCTACAAGAGCTTGGATTTCGTTGGATGCTATCTTTTCTTTCAGGCTGTTACCTTACAGCAGTAAGGTGAGGGACTAATTCACACAAAGATGCACTTGCACTGAAGAAACCAACCACTGAGTCACTGTTTATATTCTCTACACAGAGTGTTAACTGGAGCAGCACTTCACAGCTTCAGTTTACTTGTCTATATGGACACTACTCTCTTGGAGCCAGGGGCGGACTGACCATTGAGCCACTCGGGCACTGCCCGAGGGCCCTGGGCCACTAGGGGGCCCAATCAGGGTTGCCAGCCTCAGTAAAACCAGGGACAGTATGTATAAATCTGTGTTTTTTTTAAATCTGTCTGTGTATACTGTGTGTACATGTATGTGTATACTGTGTGATTGTATACTGTGTGTGTGTGTGTATATACTGTGTGGCCCCATAATCTCCTATTGCCCGGGGGCCCCATGAGTTATCAGTCCGCCCCTGTTTTTTATTCACCTGAAAAGTTTTTTATTTGGACAAATTTAATTGTATGCACTTTATATATACAGTCGGAAGATTATATGTCAATTCTGTCACTTTTATCACTTGCACTTTATATATTAGAACATATCTAGGTTGTTTACATTATTGTCTTATTAGAATTTAGGACTTGATTTCAGATGTGTCCACTTTCTACCTACTTTGGTTTTCCAACACTTTCTATATATCACTGTTATTTTAGTTTTTACCTTGAGCGCAACACCAATTATTGATTTTTACTTTAATAATTAACATATGTTTTTGTCCTGGGGTGAAGACTTTCTTCTTAAAATATCTGTCAGGATCTACGTCTCTAAAAGCTGTGTCAAAAATGCTATGTCTTAAAAAAGCTGGTCATTATGAAGACATAATGGTAAATATTATAAATATAGGAGTTGGGGAATCCATTCTTTAAGTGAACACACACCTCCTTTCCATCATCTTCTTGAACTCCACTCTCGACAGATATCCTCTGAACAAAGCTTGAGTGCGTGTGATGATGTGGACCAAACGATCGTCTCTCATTTCTTCCAGGGTACCCAAAAGACCAGCTTTGAAAAACACCTTCAGATTTAGAAAATACAGCGTTACAGTTATTAGAGCTACGAACGTTTTTCGCTTTTTGTTGAACATATTAAATATAAACAACTGAAGCTAGTGGTAAGCACCTTGGTATGGCCGAATTTGTATTGTGTGTGGTCAACATCAATGGATCCAAGAAGCTTCTCAGAAGCCTTCTTACTGTCGATAAACTGACCTTCTGGAATAGCACTTGCATTTAAGATTTTGTATCTAGAAAAGAATATAGAAAATGTTTGAGCCATTTTACATGAGTAACCATTTTCTGATGCCCTGAATTAATATGGTAGCAAAAAGTATCTCAAGCCGACCATAGCTGGATCGAAATTCGGCCGTTTAGCCAGTACCAGCTGAATTTCTATTCATCTATGGGCAGGCTGGTTGTACTGAAGTCGATCAATCAATGGACTTCAGTACAATCAGCCTGTTGGGTTTTTTTCCACCTGATCACTGCCCCAAGCTATAGCAGCCAGCAGTAATCATTGGATTTTGCTGGTGGGAAAAGCTCCCCATGCTCCCCGCCTGCAGAAAACATTAGCACTGCGGGAGGGGTTCCCCCATCCACACACTGACTGTGTGGATGGGGGAATCAAGCAATTTTCTTTCCTTTAACCCGCAGTTGAAAGAAAGAAAATCGCATAATGGCCTGCCTTAGACAAAAAAAAAAAGAGAATTTCATTGAATTCATATATACTTTCATATCACTTTCTGTATCATCACAATGGATTAACCAACTATTTTCAATCCTCTTAAAGTATATCTAAAGCCTAAACCTTGTTTTTTCGGATAGTGTATTGAATTGATGAAACCCTGGTCAGGTTTTTTTTTTTGATGTCTGTTTTCCAATGGGGAAAGTTCACTGCACTTACTGTCCTTGAGACACAAAAGAAAGTTAGAGAAAACTTTCTATATTTGGTAAAGGCAAATTCCCTCTTAGACAATTGTCATCAAAACATACTTCCAATGTACTCATTGGAAGATTTAGCTTCACTTACTGTTATGGACACAACTGTACTATTCTAGATTTCCTGTAATTTTTGTCCTACTGACAATAGCCACCAGCAGGGCCGCCAATAGGGGTGTACCACCGGTCCTCCTGTAGGGGGCCCATCACACAGTGGGGGCCCGGACAGCAGGGGATCAGTGTGGTGGGACGGGAGGACAATTACAGATCAATGAACTGTGTCTGTGTCTCTCCCTCCAGCAGCGGAAAGCTGGTTTCTCCCCCTTTCCCTCCCGCTGGCTTTCAGCTGTTGAAGGGAGAGACACAGACACAGTGCATTTTTCTGTAATTGTCCTCCCGTCCCACCGATCCCCCTCCATGTTCTGCCCACATCTGATGTAGGTGGTCAGTTAGGCTGTACGGGGCCCTGTGATTTCTAACAGCCACCAGAACAAATAAAGAAGGTCAATTTACCCAAAAAGGACACAGACATTAATTACAATCTGAGAGGGGTTCCATGCTCTAACCAAAATAAAAAACAAAAGTTTAAATGTACAGGGGGTCCCCGGGCTACAAACAAGTTAGGGACTGTAGGTTTGTTCTTAAGTTGAATCTGTTTGTAAGTCGGAACAGGTACATTTTTTAAGTGTAGCTCCAGCCAAAAAAACTATTTTTAAGCTTTTTGGATAACATAGGGAAGGGTTATCACCCCTGTAACATTTGTTTTGCTGTCTGTGCTCCTCTTCAGAAGATTTCACCTCACTTTCTGTCCCAATGACAATTGGATTTTGAAAATTTTGGGTTGTTGTGGAAACAAGGATTGGTGATAAAGCATCAGTGGAGGTACCTTTTCCCCATATTAACTCTTACAGGAGAGAATTTCCCTTCCTAGGGGTAGATTTCATCTCACTTCCTGTTGTCTCCTTCCGTTTGTAAGTAGGAGTCGTTTGTAAGTCGGGTGTTTGTAACTAGGGGACCCCCGGTAATAAGTTAAGCTTCTTTAAAATGTTCAACTAATAGTTTTTAGTCTTTATGAAAAAAAAAAGTAATCTTATTAAACTACTAAATATTTGCACATTCCTGTATATTTTATGTCTCTTTATATGTTTTTTCAATAAATGTTGTACTTTTTTATACTTGTGTATGGTCTGGTTTTACCTCCTATGCCCATAGAATCCCTGGGGCTACCTCCTTTTGCAAATTTTCGTATGTGGGATGTGGCATGGGTTCTCCAGACCTTATTTCCATCTGAGGTTTCTCTTAAATAATTTTCTATTAAACCAAAAAGGGACAGTAGATGCCTCTACCCCTTCCCCTCATCCTCACTATCCTCAGGTACACAAAAATCCACATCTCTTCAAGTATCCTCTTTAAGATCCTTACATAAGGAATATCTACAGCAGGAACAAGGTCTTTGAAAGTCAATGCTTTTCTTACTGCGATGCAGGACCTAAATCCAATATCTAATATCTGGGCTAAATGTCACAATTAGTTCAGTGTACACCCTTGACCTCTAAGGCCAAGCACAATATGTATGTATCAAGCCTTTAGTCAAAGAATGTGTTTAATACCAGTCTTTATGGTTTATTTTTCCAAACTCTAACCTAAAAACAACCTAACTCCACCCCTGCAGAGCTTTAAATTGGCAATACCTTTGATGGGACTTTTTTAATTTATGGCTCCAGTTGCTTTGCCCCGAAAAAAGACCCTAGTGTATGGCGAATATGATGAAGCTTAGGGTATGATTGAAGAAACATTTTAAGAGCTGGCTGGCCAGTATCTATACGACTGATTAAAATTTGGACAGCTGCTATATCAACTATATTGAATCTTCAGCCTATAAAAACATGCACAAACTTTACACCGACTTTGTTGAACTTTTATCTGTCCATCATTAAGATTCCCTCTCTACAACTTTGTATTGATGTCTCCCTGGCGTTACCACCCAGCTCTTTTGGTACCTCTGTTTGAAGTCAGCATAAGCGATTCTGCTCGGGAAACCTTTTCTGCAAATCCTGATGCCCTCCAGTACTCCATTGCACCTCAGCTGATGCAGGACCAGAGCATGTTCCATGGCACCTTTGGGGAGAGAGATGGTGGATGTTTATGGATGCTTCTGATCACCTGACTGCTCGCTGACGATTCGCCATTCACTGCCTTTGGATCTCACCTGGTGTTTTGGTCTCATTGGGAATGATGCATCGTACAAAGTGAGGATGAGTTGTCCTAAGATTGCTCATCAATTTATTTAAATTTTCCTGTTGCAAAATAAAATCGATAAGTTACCTACAAGCTTTCCCAAACCTAAAACAACCTGAAACTGACTCTGCTAAATATTATAATATTGTATAGGACACCAGGGATGGGGCTTTGATGGGAGGTATGTGTCCTCACGGTTTGGGTTGTGCTCCCATTAAGGGGGACAACAAGAAGCAGTTGGAGTACTTACCTAAGCCAGATCTTGATCCAGCGATGTGCGTGAGAGCCAGGGCTCTCACGGGTCTCTCCCTCCTGATTTCTTGAGATGCACCAACAGGAGCCATTGGCTCCTGCTGCTGTCAATCACAGCCAGTGAGGCGGAAGTGTGGGGGGGGGAGGCGAGGATGGACACAGAGAGCCAGCTCGGGAGCACGCTCATGCACGGGTGCCCCCTTAGCAAGCAACTTGCTATGGGGGCATATGTTGTATATTTTTCTTGACAATCTTAAATTATGCTTAATTTATTAAATCATTTTGATTTTCATAAATAAAATAAATAATGTTTGCTAGCAGAAAATGCCTGTACAGCAAAGCGCTGATGTGGGGTGTTGTATATTTTTCTTGACAATCGTAAATTATGCTTAACTTTATTAAATCATTTTAATTTTAATAAATAAAATAAATCATCTTTGTTAGCAGAAAATGCCTGTACAGCAAAGCATTGATGTAGGGCGTTGTATATTTTTCTTGATAATCCTAAACTATTAATTTTATCAAATAATTTTAATAAATAATCCTTATTAACAGAAAATAGTAAAAAATAAATAAAGTCGCGCTAATAAGAGTATAAGGGAAGCTGCAAAATTAAGTGCCTCTAATAATAATAACATAAAATATCTCAATATTGAATACAGAGATTATAAACGTTTAAATCAAAAACGTGCAAGCATAAATTACTTGAAAAAATGTCCCTTATACTCTTATTAGCGCGACTTTATTTATTTTTTACTACTTTGATTGGTGTCGTATAACACTGTATAGTTGCAGCTATTTTTTTACTTATTTTTTATTTTCTGTTAGCGCAGTATTCTTTATACACTTATTAACAGAAAATGCCTGTACAGCAAAGCATTGATGTGGGGTGTTGTATATTTTTCTTGAAAATCGTAAATTATGCTTAATTTTTTTAAATAATTTTAATTTTAATAAATAAAATAAATAATCCTTATTAACAGAAAATGCCTGTACAGCAAAGCATTGATGTGGGGTGTTGTATATTTTTCTTGACAGTCGTAAATTATGCTTAACTTTATGAAATAATTTTAATTTTAATAAATAAAATAAATAATCTTTGTTAGCAGAAAATGCCTGTACAGCAAAGCATTGATGTAGGGCGTTGTATATTTTTCTTGATAATCCTAAACTATTAATTTTATCAAATAATTTTAATAAATAAAATAAATAATCCTTATTAACAGAAAATGCCTGTACAGCAAAGCATTGATGTGGGGTGTTGTATATTTTTCTTGATAATCCTAAACTATGCTTAATTTTATTAAATAATTTTAATAAATAAAATAAATAATCCTTATTAACAGAAATTGTCTGTACAGCAAAGCGTTGATGTGGGGCGTTGTATATTTTTCTTGACAATCCTAAACTATGCTTAATTTTAATAAATAAAATAAATAATCCTTATTAACTATATTTACACGCAAAGGAAATAAAAAAAAAAAAAAGACAATTGGACAAGCAGAACACAGGATATGAACTTCAGTCACATTATTTTGACCATTTGCGGACCTCACTTACCCTGAAGAGAGCGGACACGGTTTGGAAAGAGGAACCCTTCTTCTTACTGTGCTTCTTTGAAGCAGTCTCTGCAAGACCACAAGAGAGTATTAATAGTGAAGGGCCTGCAAACATGAATAAGCCTGCGGCTGGCCTGGCCGCTTGTGGTGAGATCATTATAATAATCCAATATTCCAATGGCAATAGTCAACAGGTTTTGCAATAAATAGTTAAAATTGAAGTTTCGTCTGCTTATATTTTCCTCCCTTGGTTCCTCTCTCCCCACCTCATCAACATGATAATGACACTTGTAAATAAAACCTTTCCATTTTCATTCCATACCTTATTTTAGACTCAGTGATGTCATCACTGGGTCCATTGGTGTGCGCAGCCTTTTGCATTATTTTAACAATATTATTTTTTATTATTTTTTTTACAATTTTTTTTTTAAGAGCCCCATTGGGGGGGGGGCTTTATCAAGGGTATAAACAGTCCCCTGATGTCTCATGTTTAAGACTGTTCATTCACAAACTGAAGCATAGTAAACATAGTTTACTATGCTTTGGGTAAGAATGAACACAGTAGTGACCGGTACAGATCACACACTGTGTTTTCCTGTTCATTCACAAACGACAGGTAAGAATGAACACGGGAGAGACCGGTACAGATCACACACTGTGTTTGTTTGGAAAAAGGAAGGGGCCTGGTAAATGAAATATTTACTGGCCCCTTTCCCTTGCTCTCCATCCTGAAACATCCTCGGCAGCAGCCAGCGGGAGAGGAGAGAAGGGCAGCTAGCAGCACTGCAGGGGGGAAGACAGGGCTCCAGGAAGCAGAGGATATCGGCATTGCACGGTTTGATTAGGGTGTGCCCAGGCACACCTGGCACACCCTGTGTGCACGCCTATGTCTGGGTCTCTGTGCCTCTCTATGCAATGCAGGAAGATCGTGGCTGGTGAGAGGAGAAAATCACAGCACCCGGCCTCAGTACTCTTCCCAAGGGCTCTCAGCCCTGATGCAGGCAGTGGGCTGGCTCTTGGGAGGAGTTATGCAACATCAAAATGCCTTGATGGCTGGATGTGAGTCTGGAGGAGTGGGCGTTCCTAGGCAGGTGGTATTTGCACGCAGACCGCTCTAGCTCAACGCCCACATGTGATGCTGAGCCACAAGAATTGAAATACAATGAATGAAATGGACTGGGCCAGGGACAGTCAGCTGTGGGATGGAAGAGCTCATAGGCGTGCGCACAGGGTGTGCCAGGTGTGCCTGGGCACACCCTAATCGCCTTGAGTAGTGCATATCCCCCCCTGTTTAGACCACTGATATTTCATCCAAAAAAAAAAAATGTTTCAAAATAAAATAATTTTAAAAGAATAAAAATAAAACTACTGACACTGTCCACTGCCCTACTGACACCATCGGTACATGCATATGTATTTGAGCTTTGGGGTGCACACCCTAATGCAATAGGCTGCGCACACCTATGGAAGAGCTAGATGATGCTGGACTTCCTCCAGCCAGGAAATTAGATTATATCTGACTTGCTGCAGCTGCTAATGCACGTTGTGAGAAGCTCACAGTGTGCGGTGAAATCAGGGTAAGCAATCTCAGTACAGGACTGAAGAAGGAGCTGGAGGTCAGCTTTAATTTGTGTGCTATGTTAGAAGAATCTATATCTGCTTAAAGCAGTGTTCCACCCGTAATGTTATTTTTAAGAGTCAGCAGCTACAAACACTGTAGCTGCTGACTTTTAATAAGGACACTTACCTGTCCAGGGAGCCCGCAAAGCCTGATATTTAAAAATGTATGAGACCTTTAATGTGGCAGATTTCACAACAGGCTTTTCACTTTCTTGGAGAACTATTTTCTACACTTTCTCCCATGGCGCCTGACATTTTTTAGGTTTTGCTTTATACACTAACCTGCGTCAGTTGCTGCATAGCTGGAGAAAAGGTTGGCCAAGGTCTTCATGGAAGATTTTTGGTAAAGCCCAATGACAGTCTCATTCAGTGGGTCCTTGTTCTTGTCAAGCCAGCCAGAGATATTGTAGTCCACAGTTCCGGCATAGTGGACCAATGAGAAGTGAGCCTCAGCTTTGCCTTTGGCTGGTTTTGGTTTCTGGAAGTTGTTGGACTTGCCCAGATGTTGGTCGTACAGCTTGTTCTTGAAGGAAGCGTCTGTTGCCTTGGGGAACATGCACTCCTCTTCCAGGATGGAGAAGATGCCCATTGGCTATGCACAATATAAGACAAAATATATTTACAGCACATTTTTTTACAATACCTATAAGGCACACCTAACTGTTCTACAGAACAATATACCTTCTCAATGAGCTCAATGCAGGCAGCCAAGTCCATGCCGAAGTCAATGAATGTCCACTCAATGCCTTCCTTCTTGTACTCTTCTTGTTCCAGCACGAACATGTGGTGGTTGAAAAACTGTTGCAGTTTCTCATTGGTGAAGTTGATACAAAGCTGCTCCAAGCTGTTGTACTATAAGGAAATAAATGTTAGCCAAGCCTTGGATGAAAATCGCTAGATTCCCCCATCAACACTTTCAGTGTTGATGGGGGAATGCATCCCGCAGTGCTATTGTATTAAACCAGTAGGTGGGGGTGCACAGGGGGCCTTCCCGGCTGTTAGGATACAATCATTACTACTAGCAGCTATAGTTACTGGCAGTCATCGCATGTAGAAAACTCAGATTGGCTGGTTGGATCCAAATCGATTGATGGATCGACCTAGGTACAATCAGCCTGCCCATACATGGCCCCTGCTGATCCGATCAAATTAAATGATCACTCATAGTTAGTAAAGAGCAGTGGTCTCCAAACTGCGGCCCTTTGCTTGCGTTTATCAGACCCTTGGACACCAACAGTGAGCCACCTTTCTTTCCACTGACACTAATGATGGACCCGGGGCACTATTCTTTCCCCTGATATCAACGGTTCTCTCTATCCCACCTCCTAATACAAGGGACTCCTTCCTCAGACTGACACCAATAATGGAGCACCATTCCTCCCAGTGACACCAATGATTAATTATTGTATACTCCCATTGACGCCAAAGCATTTTCTACTCACAATTGCCACATTCCGGCCCCCAGAAAGTCTGAAGGACAGTAAGCTGGCACTTTGTTTAGAAAGTTTGGAGACCTCTGGTATAGAGCTTCATTTACATTCCAAGTGTGTTGATCAAAACAACATTTGCTTACATCAAAGATTTCAAATCCAGCAATATCCAGGACACCAATAAAGTACTGCCTTGGCTGCTTAGTGTCCAACATCTCATTGATACGTGTGACCATCCACAAGAACATCTTCTCATAGACTGCTTTGCCCAAGGCACCAACATTGTTGTAGACCTGGAAAGAGGATAACAGACAAATGCAACTTTAAATTGTTTTTTTTTTCTTTTAAAAACTTTTGACACAGAAGTCATTAGAGTTCCAAAAGAATCATAAAAGACGAGGTCAGTAAAGCTTAGCAGGTCTGTTAAAACAGCTGATCCTATTGGACGCCTAGGAGGTGGGGAGGAGACTCACGGTGGAAGCGAGGAGAAGGAGAAAACACAGGAGCCACTACCCAATGCCCTGATCCCCGCAGCTCCTTGCTGTCTGCCGCTGCCCGATTCCTAGATGAGGTAAGTAGACCGACCTGGAAGGGTAGGAGGCTTTGAGGTGCCACGGGGCGGGGGGATGTTGTTTGTCGCCCCCCCCAAACAAAAAACCACGAGCCGCCATTGGTCACATGGTATTTGCACAGCGGTTTTTCGAACGCTATTTTTTGGGCCAAAAAAAAACCACATGATAGTTACCCCAATGTGAAAGATGGTGTTACGCTGAGTAGAAAGTAAATAGATCCCTAACTAGTCACGCTTTAATATTGCACACGCTTGTGGAATGGCAACAAACTGCGGTACGTAAAAATTTCCATAGCTGACGCCTTTACAGGTTTCCTCTTTAGAGTTACAGGGGAGGTCCAGCGCTAGAATTATTGCTCTCACTCTAACGTTCGCAGCGATAACTCACATGTGTGGTTCTAATACCGTTTACATATGCGTGCGCGTCTTACATATGCGTTCGCTCCTGCACGCGAACACGGAGGGATGGGGGCGCTTTAAAATTTTTTTTTTATTATTATTATTTATTTTTACACTGTCCTTTTAATTTTTTTTTTTTATTATTATATCACTTGTATTCCTATTACAAGGAAAGTAAACATCCCTTGTAATAGAAAATAGGAAGGCAGGTCCTCTTTATGGAGAGATCTGGGGGTCAAAAAGACCTCAAATCTCTTCTTTACCTTTTAAAAGCAAAAAAAAAAAAAAATTTTTAGACCCTGGGAAAACATTTTCTTGGGCCCACCCGAATTCAACTATTTGCCGGCAGTGTGGGCTTAAGGGGCAGCTACTTTGGGCCTCACAACAATGACTGGGCCCCGTGGCAGCTGCCCCTTTTGCCCCGCGTTAAAGATGACCCTGGGTATGGGACTCACACCCCTTCTTCCCATATGACAGTGCTGCCACTTTTCAGTTTGGCCACTCAGGTGTCCAGCATTGTCACACTAGGGTGAGGCGTGAGAGTACAAATTCAGGTTAATATGGACCTTTCAGTAACTCTACAAGTCTGGTTTAGCAGAACATAAGCTGTCCTATGCTTCACCTCTTCTACTCACCTCCCAGTGTTGGCCCTTGTTGCCAAGAACCAAGAATCATTTTGTTCTGTAATGTGTATGGAATTTGTTAATGATAACAAGGAATGCAGTAACAATAGATCCCCTATAGCCAGTAACAATAGACCCACCTCAGCAATAATACATCTCCCTGCAGCCAGCATCAATAGACCCTCTGGCAGCCAGCAATAGACCCCTTCCTCAATAGCAAATCCTCCCCAGCAACATGGGACCCTCCTGGAACAATAGATCCCCCACAGCAACAACAGACCTCCACAGCAACAAGAGACCCACCCACAACAATAGATTCCCCAGCAGCCAGCATTAATAGATCCTCCAGCACACCCCAGCACCCCTTGCAATAACATACAGTCAGTGCTGGAGGTGCCGGAACGGCATTCCCCCATGTCCCCGCTGAAAAAAAAGCCATGTCCTTAGACAAGGCCACGTACCTGCTGCACAGTCTGCCCTTTGGTGACGTATTCATTTCCAACTTTGACCCTGGGGTAGCACAGAGCTTTCAGAAGATCTGCAGAGTTCAGACACATCAGGTAGGCCGCCTTATCAGCAACTGGAAGAGAAAAACAAACATATTTATAAGTATAGAAATGAAAGTGTGAAATAGACACGTGCACTGCCGAATAATTTGTTCGTTTTCGTTTTAAATTTGTTTATTTTTTTCGTTTTTTCGGGTCATGCGTTTTGATCCAAAATTCGTTATCTCTAATTAATTCATACATTCGGAAAAATTCTAATTTGTTATGTTCTATTCGTTTAGATGCGGTATTCGTTATTTTGATAATTCGGAAGAATCCGAAATTCAAAAATCCGAAAAATTCGAAAGAACGAAAATCTGAAATAATAACTAACTAATTCAAGCTTACTAATAAATTATAGGTATTGGAATTTCCTTTCAAATTTGGCTGTTAGTGAACATAACGAACAAGAATTTATCCGAAGTTATGAATTATGCGAAATAATGAATGCTGCATCTAAACGAATGGAGCGTAATGAATGAATAATAATAAACAATAATAATAAAAAGTTTTTTTAATTGTACTATTATTATTATTTATTATTATTAATTCATTACGTTATATTCATTTAAATGCAGAATTCGTTATTTTGGATACATTCGTATTCGTTACGTTCACTAACAGCCAAATTTGAAAGGAAATAATACCTATAATTTAATAGTTAGTAATAGATATTATTAGTTAGTTAGTTATTTAAGATTTTCGAATTTTCGTTCTTTTGAATTTTCGTTTTTTTGTTCTTATTTTCGGATATCTTCTAGTCTAGTCTGGACCCTCACCTCTTCACCCCCGGTAGGACTCCCACCTTCCTTCCCAGCCAGAAGCCCCACCTTTTTGCCCTGGTCAGGGCACCCCCTTCCTCTCTCTGGACAGGGCCCCCATCTTATCCTAGTCCATCCCTCCCTTCTCCCCAGTCAGGGCCCCTACCTCCTTTCCCCAGTCAGTAGGACCCCTATCTCTTCTCCCCAGTCAGTAGAACCCCTACCTCTTCTCCCCAGTCAGTAGAACCCCTACCTTGTCTTCCCAGTCAGTAGAACCCCTACCTCTTCTCCACAGTCAGTAGAACCCCTACCTTGTCTTCCCAGTCAGTAGAGCCCCTACCTCTTCTCCCCAGTCAGTAGATCCCCTACCTTGTCTTCCCAGTCAGTAGAACCCCTACCTCTTCTCCCCAGTCAGTAGAACCCCTACCTTGTCTTCCCAGTCAGTGTCCCAACCTTATCTCCCTGGTCAGGGCCTCCACCTCCTCTTCCCAGGCAACCAGTGCCGGGACAAGGTAATCTAGAGCCCAGGGAAAACATACCAAATTGCACCCCCCCCCCCCAACATGTATGAGCATTATATATCAGCCAAAATCACCCCCCCCAAAAAAAAATTAAGCGCATGCTCACCCTCTAAGCATAAATCCCCCTCCTTCCAGTACAAACCTGCCCCCTGCTGAAATCCCTACTCCCAGCACAAATCTTTGCCCCCCCAGCGCAAATCCTCTCTCTCCCCATGTGCCCCCAGCACAAATGCCCCCCCCCCCGCAAAAAAAATGCTCCTCCTAGCACAAATCCTCTACCCCTCAAATTTCACCCCCAAGGACAAATCCACACCACCCTCATAATTTCCCCCTTCCGGCACAAATTCCCCCCCCCCCAATGCTAGCACAAGTCCCCCCACAAATTTCCCATCCTAGTACAAACCCCCCCCCAAAAAAAATATTTACCCTTTACTATATTACATTTATAGCACAAACCCCCTAAATCCCCCCTCCTAGCACAAATCCCCCCCCCCTCTTCACCACTCCAAGCACACCTCCCTAAATTTGTCCTCCTAGAACAGCTCTTACTCCCTGCTGCCCCCCCAAATTTCCCTTCTCAACACATTTCCCCTTCCCGCCAATCCCCCTGTGGGGCCCCACCCACCTCACACGATATCACAGTGCCCAGGGTAGCCGCTCCTCCTGCCCACCCCTTGTCCCAGCCAGGACCCCCCCCCCCTTCCTCTTCTCACATCTCCTCACCCTCTGTGCCTTCCGGCTCAGCTTGCTCCTCTCTTTGCTTTTGCTTGAACTTCATGTTTCCATAGTGCATGACGGCGCCGGTCAGCTTGTAGATGGAAAGCTTCTCCTCAGCAGTGAAGCCCAAGATGTCAATAGCGCTCTGCAGATTAGAACAGGAGAGTTACTTGAGCTGGAAGATGGTCTTCACATCCATCACTCACAAGGATCGGTATAAAGAAAAATAAAATAACAAGAGATGTGATAGAAAAGGCTGACTAAACATGTATTTTAAAAAGGCACCTCCAGCCAAGGTCTTTGGGTAATCTCACACCGACACCTGCTCCGATCTCTCTCCTACTACAGGACCATCTCAAAATCTTGCACCTATCAGCTTCTAGAGTAGCCACACCCACTGCCAGCCTGATTTCTTTAGGCATGCAATTTATTTAGGCTCATTATATAATTCTTGGAAAATAAAGTGATTTCCTGAATTATGAAGAAATACATAAATGAAATAACAGCTATTTTATGTTATTCTGGAGTGTCTTGTTAATAAAGCATGTAGCTCAATCAGAGATACGTTGCAATGAAAAATGTGATTTATTAACAATTACCATTTTTAGGAGGAGTCAGTGTGTACTAAGCAAAGGCCCTCTCTGTTTTTAAAGCGGAGTTCCACACAAAAATGGAACTTCCGCTTTTCGGAACCCTCCCCCCCCCCTCCGGTGTCACATTTGGCACCTTTCAGGGGGGAGGGGGGTGCAGATACCTGTCTAAGACAGGTATTTGCACCCACTTCCGGGCATAGACTCCCATGGGAGTCTACGCCTCTTCCTGTCCCCCCGCGCTGTCTGCTGGGACACACATGGGTCCCAGAGACAGCAGGGACCATTCACATTGCGCAGCACGACTCGCGCCTGCGCAGTAGGGAACCGGGCAGTGAAGCCGCAAGGCGGCGGCAGCATCCGAGGATCGAGGGACGTTTTGGCCTCGGGTGCCGACATCGCTGGACCCTGGGACAGGTAAGTGTTCTTATTTTAAAAGTCAGCAGCTGCAGTATTTGTAGCTACTGACTTTTAAAAAAAAAAATTTCGCGGGACTCGCTCTTTAACGTTAGACTGGGTCAGTCTGGTTGTTTTGCAGGCTGGCTGGTAAATGTGCTGGGAAATCTTTTGTTTGTTTATGATGTGCATTGCCCTTCCTTGTGCACCTCGCTGCAAAGGCTACATATAGGTTGGGGTTGTTGCCACTTGTAGACTTGCCTACATACGATCACACAAAAGTACGACGGATTCGTACGTGATGACGTACACCGGACTAAAATAAGGAAGTTGATAGCCAGTAGCCAATAGCTGCCCTAGCGTGGGTTTTTGTCCGTCGGACAGACGAGCGGATTTCTGGGTCCGGCGGAGTTACGACGTAAAGATTTGAAGCATGTTTCAAATCTAAAGTCCGTCAGATTTGCAGCTGGGAAAGTCCGCTGAAAGTCCGGGGAAGCCCACACACGATCGGATTGTCCGCCGTATTTGGTCCGTCGGCGTCCGTCAGACTTTTGTAGACGAAAAGTCCGGCCGTGTGTATGCGGCATTAAGACCACAGTATACAGAGGAACCTTGGCGTGGGTTACTGGAGTTTAGGCATATATTTGCAAATGTATGCAAACAAAACGCTCTGTTTTTAACGTAACCGGTAAGACAGGGCCAATTCGGTTGTTTTGCAGGCTGGTTGGAAAGTGTGCTGGGGAAATCTTTTGTTTGTTTGTGATGTACGATGCACCTTGCTGCAAAGGCTAGCTATAGGTTGGGGTGGTTGCCACTTTTTTATATAGTTGGTTGACTTGAGTGCGGGGGGGGGGGGGTGCACTCGCTGCCATTGTGCTCTGACTGGGCGTCATATGCGTCCCTGTGCCTTTAAGGAGGGGTGGGCTCCTTCCAAGCACACCTGCCCTTAATCTATCCACTGCCCTATGTGCTCCTACTTAGAAGGCTCTGGAAATTGTAGAGTTAGGACCACAGTATACAGAGGAACCTTGGCGTGGGCACTGTGGCTTAGGCATATATCTGCAAATGTGTGCAAACAAAACGCTGTTTTTAATGTAAACTGTTAGACAGGGCCAATTTGGTTGTTCTGCAGGCTGGTTGGTAAGTGTGCTACAAAATCTTTTGTTTGTTTGTGGTGTGTGTGTTGCCCTTCCATGTGCACCTTGCTGCAAAAGCTAGTTATAGGTTGGGGTGGTTGACACTTTTTTGTACACTAAGTAGAGACTGAGATCATGATAAAAGTTAAAGCTGACCATTCAGTACAGAATTGATCAGCGAACATACATAGTGTCTGAGGTTGTGACTTGAGAGCTATATCATGCTAAGAGAAGCTGCTTTGAGTTAAATGACTACAAAGAGATCTGAGCTGTCTCTTCCAGTAATGGGAATTCCTTGTTTGATCTCTACTGTCAGCCAATTTTACATTAAAGTTCTTCCAGGACTTACATCAGTGGCCAACAGCTCGTCAGAATCATCAATGCTTGCCACGGTGATCTCCCCATGGCTGATGAATGGGAAGTCATAGGGGTTGGTGGTGATCAGAAGCATGTCTGGAGGACACATAACATATACATTTAACATATAAATACAATACAAATGCCATTGTTGTTTGCTATAAATGACAGATATAAGAAATATGTGTTAGGGAAACCATCATGAGTAGGAACGTCGATATATCAAAAGGTCCAAACATGAAACCTAAACTGAGAAGAACAAGCTGGAATAAGTGCAAGGCATGCAATGCCGGATGGGGAGAGCTTTATATATCATGGAGAGATTTAGTAGTAGGGCTGAGCAGATGTATAAATATAGTTTCTTTTTTTGACCCCTTGTATGAAACATTAGCACTTGGGCTCCTCAATATCTAACTTCATAAACCCAGCTGATGAGGGTCTGTTTTATGGCACAAGAAAAGATCCAGTTTCAGTAAAAGGAGCATTTAATCCTCAGAAGTCATTACAACTAGGGATTGAGCTTGGGTTCAATCTGAACCCACAAGGAAGTGCTCAGTGCTGAGCCAACCAGCTGCTGGCAGGGGATTCCACGACCCTAAACCAGCACATAACCAAAGGGGTGGGATTGCTTGTGACAATATTGATCTAATGATAGCTATGTGACCGAGTATAGTCATGCAGCCCTATTAGGTCAATGATATCCGAAGTGTCCCCGTCCCTTTGTGTTTCAATGCGGGGCGGGAAATCCCCCACCAGAAAGCTGATTGGCCCGCCACTGTTTTCTTTCAATAATCCAGGAACAATAGGGGAAGGGAAGGGGATCACCGCTCCAGGTGGAAATGTGGATATAGAACTCTCCTCGGAACTGGAACACTAGGTGCCGGCTAATCGTATAGCAACATGAGGCAAAAAGGAAGTTCTGGACAGCCGCACTCCGGAATATAGCCTTTATTTGTAAAAAAGTCCAATAGATACAAGCCACAGCAAAAAATGGGACAAACGAGCTGACGCGTTTCACCCTTAACAGTGCTTAGTCATAGCTAGGACTGTCCAGAACTTCCTTTTTGCCCCACTGTTTTCTTTCAAGTTTGGCCAAACATGGGTTCAGACCAAACCCAAGTCAAGCCAAAGCTCATCCCTAACAACAACCCACTGCACCCTTAAAAAAAAAAAAACTCCTTATTTCACCTCCCCTATTGGTTCAATGTATTTCACCAAAGTGAAAGCGGTCAGTTTTGCTCATCCCTATTCACTAGTGATTGGCTGACAAAACATTTTTCATATGATTTTACTCCCATAAATCAAAGTTTTGCTTATTCTTTGTCGTAACTGAACATTGAGCAGTAATATTTCCATCCGTCTGGCAGACTAGATCGGATGAAAACGGACTCTACGGTCCATCTCCATCCGATCCCCCATAGAGGAGAGCGGCGCTCTGACAGGTCGGTCCCCTGCACAGTGTGCAGAAACAGACCTGTCATCTGCCTGCTAAGCGGGGATCGACGGAGCGATCCCCCGCTGAGCAAGGCGGAGCCCGTACACATGTGAAAGGGGCCTAAGCGCTCTACCAAAAATTATGCTAGGGGCTATGAGGTTATGACACAAATTCTCAGGAACGTGTAAACCAGCCTATTATCACCCCGATATATTTTGCTCTAGGAATGGGCTCCATAACATGAGAGTCAGCAAAGACTTCGGAATACTGATCGCTGATCAAAGTTCCTTACCGATTAGCTCCGGCTTCTTGTTGGAACAGATCTGGTAGAAGATGTGGTAGCTTCTCTCTGCTTTCAGTTGGTAGGTGACTCTGGATTTCTCCAGCAGGTCTAATAAAAACAAGCATTTCATAAACAATCACAAAAAATAATGTCCATCAAGTCCAACTTTTTACAAACTCCACCAGTTTTGGGGGGATATAAATATTAAAGTATAACTAAAGGCAAACCTTTTTTTTTTGTTAGTTTTGGACAGATTGGAGATGGATTAGAACATGCATTAGGTTTTTATTACTGTCTGTTCCCCCCGCTAGTGATATTCATCCTCTCTATTTGTCCTGTTTACCATTATCATTGAAAGTGAAAGTAAAAAACCCCTCAAATTTTAGGTTATCCCCAGAGAGTTAATTTTCCAATGGGGACACTAGTTCTGGTGACCTGGCAGCCCCCAAGGAATTTCCTTAATTTACAGGGATTATCTCTCACTTCCTGTTTTGGCTATGGGACAGGAAGTGAAGGTATATCTACCCAATGGGACACAGATGGCAAAAAAATAAACTGACAGGGGTTATAACCCTCCCTTACTCTATCCAAAGTGAAAAAAAAAAAAGTTTTTGCCTATAGTTCTACTTTAAATCTAAAGCCTAATTCCAGCCTTCTTTTTTAGTTTAGATTGGATGGAGTGGGGAAGAGGTAAAATTTCTTGCAGGGTTTAAGTTCTGTATATGACCCATGTCACATACGGAATAAATTTTTCTCACATCCTGTCCCTGTGACACCCATACAAGAAATGGTGGTAGCGGTTGGCACGGGCACAGGAGTAAAAACACTGCCGGAAGTTCTGACCCTTCATTTCTTGTCTGTGTCCCTGTTAGAAAGAATTCCCGTCACTTCTGGTCCTGACAAGAGATGCTAAAAAAAATCTCCCCAGTAGGAACGCAGGCATCAAACCAAATCATGAAAGAGTCTTCAATACTTCTCAGCTCTAAAGTTCTGAACTAAAATAAAAAAAAAAAAAAAAAAAAAACGTGGCTGGTCTTTACATTTATTTAACTTAAAGTCAAAATTTTAAGCAGGGCAGAATAAACCAGGGACAGTCCCTCCTTACCAACACTTTGTTCCATAAATGTTTAAAAATTGTCCTGTTTGTCCATCCTAAAATAGTTGATAAGAATGGAGGGGTGCTGCACTGGAAACAGCCACATTTAACGCTATCAGAGCAAAAGTATTGTAAAACGCGGGTGACATCACGCTAGACTTTGTTGGTGGTGAGTAGGTCTATAGCGACTCATTGAGGATCCTCATTATGGGTCCCTTCAAGTATGAAAAGAAGACGGTTGAGGTGGGCGAGGAGCACTGTGCATGAATGCAAGGTCTGGAAACTCGTTAAAGAACAATGATCATTTTATCAGTGGATGATATAAAAAAAAAAACACATTTTGTGGGATTGTGGCCACTGCAGGCACAGCAGAATTTCTAGGAAAACTGTTATCATATTAGGCCATAGACTGCGGTATCTATGACCACCAGATCTAACACTACCAAAGTCTTGGAAAAGGAGGGGAGCCTCAATCCCCAAAAACATGTTAGCTACGTTTTATGTTGTACAGTACTATAGCAATCATTTTTCTTCAACCAACTGGAGCTACCAAGACTTTCTATTCACACATTTGCTTCTCACCCACTTCCACCAGTACAGGTGTGTCAGTTTTTTATGATAAGAGATGCAAATTTAGCGAGAATTCAGGAATACAAGAAATACGTCTGACCGAAAACATGGTGGAACAACAATCCCATAGTTTGTTAATGGCTGCCCCAAAATTGCTAAGACTGGGATTATCACAATGCTTGGCTTACATGTCTCAATATCAGCAGAGGCCAGCTTTCCATTGGTGGCAAAGTGGATTCTGATGAATTTACCCTACAAAGATAAAGAAATGGAAATCCAGATTTAATCGACTAACGATAACAGCCTTCTGCAAGAATATAGAAAGTTGGAGATAAATAGCTTCACATTTTCTCTGGATATTTTAACTTGTAGCAGTTGAAAGGTCTAGGTTAACTCCATCGTTTCCCAATCACTCACCCTCTGGCACCGGTATAAAAGCAAACTTGGACTAATCTCACCTGCACCTCCAGGTTCGTTCTTCCTAGGAGAACCATTATTTGCCTTAGCATTTTATCACCCTGAAAGTTTTGCATGGTGGGAATCCAAATCCCTGGTCACCTTAGCTGCTCTTCAGCTTGGAGATACAATCGCCACATTCGACCTCCTCCGCACACAACATCAAATCCCACTTCGGGAACACTACCATTTTATACAAATAAGACACTTTTATATCTCCCATCATAGTCTCACCCCCGTCCTCCCCCCCACATACTTCTAACAGATCTGCCATGACTCTCCCAGAGGCAAAGGCCTCATTTCAACTCTCTACAGAACAGCGTTGGCTTCATATTTTTCAGATGACCTTCCATATAGAGGTAAATGGGAGGCTGACTGTAATGAACAGTTCACTCCGGAGGATTGGGATACCATGCTGGAAAACCTACGTAAGGCCACTAAATCACTGGCGGTTAGGGAAACGGCCTATAAGGTATTGACCAGATGGTATTACACTCCTTCCAGAGTGATGTTCCCAGGGACACCTGGGCTATGCTTTAGGGGCTGCCAACATCCAGGCACCTTTAAACACATATTTTAGGATTGTGGTCTACTATCTCCGGTGTGGAGAGGAGTAACTGCTGTTGCCGCTGCAATATCTGGAACTCCTCTAAAGCCAACAATCTCAATGTGCTTACTTGGAGCGACTATCCCAGGTATCCTCCGCAAAGAGGAATGTCTTATACATACAATTTGTATATCTACTTTGTGGGTTATTGCTCTTCACTGAAAGACCCCTGTAGTACCCCTATCCTCCATCTTAGACAGAATGGATATGGTTATTATAATGGAGAGGATTTTGAATACCCTACAAGCTAAAATGCACCTATGTGAACGTAGATGGGGTGCTTGGAAAGCCTATAGACACATGTTGCTAATGCAGCACTAAATGCCAATGTTGTTACGTTTTAACTGAACAATACCTTTAGGTTTACCTTTTCCATACTCCTTTTTCTTTATGCCTCAGAATTATTCTGGATTTCTATTAATAATGATATGCTTTTGATGTCAATTTCATGATGAATACTGTTACATGATTGTATCATTTTTCTTTTTTTTTTACTTTAATAAATAAAAATGTTTGTAAACAAAAAAAAAGGTCTAGGTTAAGGTAGGGTGACCATTGGGAAATAGACATATGTTAATGTTAATCTCAGGTCTGAGGTACATGATTGTTCTTCCATGACCCCCATGTCATGGGCACGCCTTCTACAGTGAAGATTGTGACACAATAGGATTACCTTTACTAAAAGTGGAGAGTGCAAAATTTGGTGCAACTCTACAAAGAAGCAAATCAGCCTCCCGGTGTTTTGGTCAAAACTTAATTGAACAAGCTGAAGTTGGAAGCTGATTGGCTACCATGCACAGCTGCACCAGATTTTGCACACTCCAGTTTAGTAAATCAACCCCCATGTTTGCTGTCCTTTTACTCTTCCTCTCCAAACATTCAGATGAGGTGATCAGGTGATGGAATAAAACAGGTACGGAGGTTGTCACTGCTTTTCCTACTACTGACGCTACATTGCTGCTGTAGAACAGTGTGAATGTACATCTTGTACATGCCTTGTGACATATAAGAGAGTTTTGCTGAAGAAACCATCAACTTTATTGGTTGAACTAGATAGCCTTGACTCTTTTTTCAGCCTGGCTAACTATGCAACTGTTTGTGACAATGGAACTTACAAAGCGGGAAGAGTTGTCATTCCTGACGGTCTTGGCGTTACCAAAGGCCTCCAGCAGAGGGTTGGCCTGGATGATTTGATCCTCCAGAGTCCCCTATAGAAAACATATAGAGTTAGTAATTATAGGTGATGTTAGTCATATTTAACTGTTATTCAGGTTGGTGATTTGGCTTAGGTAATAGAAATTCACAAAAATATAGTGCCATATTGCTGTCCAATATCTGACCATATCATGGAATTGTACACATTATACTCTGCTGAAGAAATGATCTATACATTATATGTATTACACTTCCTATGTAAATGATTTATACGTCATACTTTGCTTTGTGAGTGGTCTATACATTACATATTACTATGTGAATAATCTATACATAATAACGTGCTATGTGAATTGTATAAACACTATATCTTGCTGTGTGAATAGTCTATACATTATAAATTGCTGTGTAAATGGTCTATATGTTGCTATGTGAATGGTCTATATGTTATACCTTGCTATGTGAATGGTTTATTTGTTGCTATGTGAATGGTCTATATGTTATACCTTGCTATGTGAATGGTCTATATGTTATACCTTGCTATGTGAATGGTCTATATGTTATACCTTGCTATGTGAATGGTCTATATGTTATACCTTGCTATGTGAATGGTCTATATGTTATACCTTGCTATGTGAATGGTCTATATGCTGCTATGTGAATGGTCTATATGCAGGGCCGGACTGGGAAAAAAATGTGGCCCTGGACTTCATCCAGACCGGCCCACTTTAATTTTGCAAACACGCACAAAAACAGTATATAAACTATACGCAATTGCGCAAAAAAAAAAGCCTCCCCCTTACATCAGAGTCCCCAAAGAGCCCCCCTTACATCAGGGTCCCCCGAGAGCCCCCCTTACATCAGGGTCCCCAGAGAGCCCCCCTTACATCAGAGTCCACAGAGAGCCCCCCCCCTTTTTTTTTTCAATAATCTGTTAATTAATATCTTTTTTTTCATCACAAACTCATCATAAAACATACATGGAGAAAAAAAATATTTCCAAAATCCTTACAAAAATAACACATTACATTCTATACACAGCAATCCCACAAAAAAGAAAGAGAAGAAAAAAAAAAAAAAACATCAACCCCTCCCTAAAACATAAAAATTCTCTCTCCCTCACCTCCACTCCATCCCGACCAAAAGCCTCTACACCATTCCTTCCTTCTTGAGTCATCATACCTTAATTATTCTATAACTAGTAATAATCTATTAACCCCTATGCTTCCATCTGATCCCAAGATAAATGGTGTCAACCCTGGTAACGTCAACCATGGTTCCAGCATTTCACTATTTGCTAATCCCCTATCCTTATATACCTGCCATTCCTTCAGTAATGCGTCATTCACCTGTATCCGCCATTCTTCATATCTTGGGCTACTAGAGGATATCCATTTCATTGCTATCAATTTTCTTGCTATAAATAATATGCTAGTAATGGGGAGTCTAATTGTCGGAGTATATATATTTCTTTTTCTAATTTTCCTAGCAAACATGTTTTTGGATCTTCTGCCACCAAAAGGGGATGTACTCCGTCCGAGCTCAGAAAAGCCCACACAAAGGTCCCAAAGAGGGAACGACCACCACAGCACGGCCACGGCCACAGTAGAGCCTTCTTCGTGTGTTGTACAAATGTTTTGTATAGATTACTATCATGTTTTTACACATGCTTCTTCAAGCAGTTTTTTCTAAAAAATAATATGCTTTTATAAAATTTTCATTTGTTCGCCTTCAAGGTCCCTCTGTACCGGGGGGGTACAAGTGTCCATTTCTTTTTAGGGTCCTTTTTTGCAATAGATTTTGGGGTGTTGGCAACGCTCTACTGAGAATTAAAGTTTCTCTCTCTGTGGTTCACCACTATATACAAAAGCCACCCCCTAGCGACGCCACTGGCTGTCACTGAAATCGTCCCACTGAGCCATCGGCCCACCGGGTAGTCCCAATGGCCAGTACATGCCTGTCTATATGTTATACATTGCTATGTGAATGGTCTATTTATTATACTTTTCTATGTTAATGCTACATACTTTATGCCTTGCTATGTGAATCTTCTATACATTATACTCTACTATGTGAATTATCTATACATTATACCTTGCTTTTTGAATTTTGTAAACATTATATCTTGAAATGGGACTTCTCTATACATTATATACTTTCCTATGTGAATTGTGTATACTTTGCAAAGATAATTGCATATACATTATACCTTGCTATTTGAATTGTATAGTATATGCAATATAGTAAACCTTGCTACCCTAATTTTACCTACGTTATACCTGGCTATGTGAATTGCATATATACTACACTTTGCTATGTGAATTATCTATATGTTATACCTTGTTATGTGAACTATCAATACATTGTACCTTGCTATGTGAATTATATATACGTTATGCCTTGCTATGAGTCTTCTCAATACATTTTACCTTGCTATGTAAATTATATATAAAAATTATAACTTGCTATGTGAATGAACTATATAATATACCTTATTTTTTGCAGCAGCTTCTTCCTTCTTTTTATCACCAACAGCGGCAATTGTTGCAAAGTACTGGATAACACGTTTAGTGTTCACAGTCTTTCCGGCACCAGATTCTCCACTGGCAGAGAAAGAATAATATGGTATCACTTGGCCAGCCAGTAGACAGGTACTCATTAATGGACAACTACATACAAAACTGAAAAAAAAAATCCTAAAGATAATCTGTCACCATAATCATACAGGGCAAAGTGCCAGGTCCTCTTCAAAGCCCATTTCACCATTGGTACCATATTTCCCCGCCATTTTTTTTATCTGTTAGAACTCTCATAAATAACCGGTGTGACTTTCTCCTCTCCCTACCAAGATTCAGTGCTCAGTCCTAAGCAGCCAATCACCAGGCCCACACACTGTCACATGGGAAGGGGAGGAGAGCATTCACCCTGTGTAAGCTCTGAGTCTGATGCTATCTAGCACAGAGGTCACAGGTATTAGACCTGGGGTTAAACATATCAGTGCCACTTCTGATTTGTTGTCATAAAAGCTGCAAATCTACTGTTTAGCTATTCCACAATTGATAAAAATGCAATAGTATAAGAGTGTACATACGTGATGAGGATAGACTGGTTTTCACGATCTGGAGAAGAAAGAGAGAAATGTAATTATTTCACAAAAAGTTATGTTAATGTTTAACCATGATTCCTATAAACAGTACATACAACATGTTAGTTTGGGGTTTTTATATTTATGTTTTATATTCTTGTGACATTGTTACTCCTAACACGAACCCACATAGCAAGCCAACTTGTGCTGCAAGTTTGAAAAAGACTTGCTGAGCTACTGCGAGACTTGTCAGGCCTCACAAGTTTGTTGCACAATTGCAACAAGTCTGCATTGCATGACTCCAGATCAATTTTCTTTGCCAACATTCTGAAAGTCTGCTGCAAGTTCTGGTTCAGTTATGTTGTGCAATCGTCATCCCACCACAGGGGGCACTGTGGCTGAATTGTTATGCTGTAGACTTGCAGAGCTCTTGCTGTAGACTCACCACTGCAACTTTGCACTTGCTAGAGACTTGCTACGCAAATTTGCGGCAAATCGGAAAAGTGTCAACTAGAACTTGTGCTTCAAGTGCCCTGCAAGTGTGCAACTTGCCAGTGAACATGTGCAGCAAATTACAATTCAACACTGCCACAAGTTTGAGGCAAGTTATCCTTGCTATCTGGGAAGGTTTGAGGTGGAGATAGTCCCCAAAATGTCCCTAACTGTGTGTGAAATATCTTCTCTTCTTTATGCGAGACAACTCCCAACATATGCCCTACTGTGTGTGAGATAACTCCCAACATATCCCCTACTGTGTGCAAAAGGACTCCCAGCATATCCTCTACTGTGTGCAAGACAACTACCAACATATCATCTACTGTGTGCAACAGATCCCCTACTGTGTGTGAGACAAGTCCCAACATATCCCCTACTGTGTGCAAGACAACTGCCAACATATCCCCTACTGTGTGCAAAAGATCTCCTAACATATCCTCTACTGTGTGCCAGACAACTCCCAACAAATCCCCTACTGTGTGCAACAGATCCCCTACTGTGTGTGAGACAACACCCAACATATCCCCTACTGTGTGCAAAAGATCTCCTAACATATCCTCTACTGTGTGCCAGACAACTCCCAACATATCATCTACTGCGTGCAAGACAACTCCCAACAAATCCCCTACTGTGTTTGGAGACAACTCCTAACATATCCCCTACTGTGTGCAAAACAACGCCCAACATATCCCCTACTGTGTGTGAGGTAACTCTCAACATATCCTCCACTGTGTGAGACAACACCCAACATATCCCCTACTGTGTGCAAGATAACCACAAACATATCCTCTACTGTGTGTGAGACAACTCCCAACATATCCCCTACTATGTGCGAGACAACTGAAAACATATCCCCTACTGTGTGCAAGATAACTTACAATATATCTCCTACTGTGTGAAAGACAACTCCCAACGTAGCCTCTACTGTGTCAGAGACAATTACCAACACATTCCCCACTGTGTGTGAAACATCTCCCAACATATCCTCTACCGCAGTGGTTCTCAACTCCAGTCCTCAGGACCCACCAACAGGCCAGGTTTGCAAGATAGCTGAAATACATCACAGGTGATATCACTTGCTGCTCAGTGATTGCAGCATTCTAGTCTGCAACTCCCCAAGGTAATACTTAAAATCTGGTCTGTTGGTGGGTCCCGAGGCCTTGAGTTGAGAACCACTGCTCTACCGTGTGCAAGATAACACCCAACCTATCCCCTATTGTGTCAGACAACTCCCAACATATCCCCTATTGTGTGAGACAACTCCCAACATATCCCCTATTGTGTGAGACAACTCCCAACATATCCCCTATTTTGTGAGACAACTCCCAACATATTCCCTACTGTGTGAGACAACTCCCAACGTATCCCTTATTGTGTGAAAGATAACTCCTACCATATCCTCTACGCTGTGCAAGACAACTCTCAACATATCCCCTACTGTTTGTAAGAGAAGTCCCAACATATCCCCTATTGTGTGAGACAACTCCCAACATATTCCCTACTTTGTGAGACAACTCCCAACATATTCCCTACTTTGTGAGACAACTCCCAGCATATCCTCTACTGTGTGAAAGATAACTCCTACCATGTCCTCTACTCTGTGTAAGACAACTGTCAACAAACCCCCTACTGTTTGTAAGAGAAATTCCCTATTGTGTCCAAGACATTTGCCAACATACCCCCACTGTGTGTGTGAGACAACCCCCACCCTATTATCTACTGTGTTGGAGACAACTGGATGGGAGATAGAAAGGATGGGTGGATGGAAGACAGGATAGATGAATAGATGGATGGATGGATGGATGGGTTAAGAAGCAGGAATTGCTGTCACTCACCAGTCAGCATGGCCTGATAGGCATTGTCAGAGATGGAGAAGATGTGTGGTGGGGCCTCCTGGCGCTTCTTGCCACGGTAGGCATTAACCACCTCGGGGTTGTACACGGGGAGCCACTTGTAGGGGTTGACAGTGACACAGAAGAGGCCAGAGTAGGTCTGGAAAATAGAGAATAGACAAATAGCGGACCTTTTCTTCAATTCAGAAAGCTAACAGACCAGGGCTAAGATATTTGTTTTTCAAACAGTGATAGTGATTTCAGCTGAGATATGAAAATGACAGTCACATGGCTAAAATAGAGCACCTTAAAATGGCTGTAAACTCTTAAATATGGCCAGTGACATGACTGGTCTCAGATGATACATAAAAATCAAACAATTTCTCCTACATAAGTTCATCGTTTCCAACATTGTAAAAAAAAGTATAGGGACACTTTTTTGCTTGTAGGCGGAGTCTTGTTATAATTAGGGTACAGGGCATTCGTTTGTAGGCGTGGTGTAGCAGGGAAAGGGAAATGTGGGCATGGCTTAAGGGGGCATGGCTCAAATTGGTTGTGGTTCGAGTCTGAGATGAACGAGGGATGGAGGGAGAAAAAAAAAAGAAATAGGGAAGGTGAAGGAAGGAAAGAAAGGGGATGGAGGGACAGTAGGCCCAGATCCTACACAACAATAGAAATATTGTATTCTATAAAGTTTAACAATCAGCAGATAAAGATACTCCAAACACCTGGTGTTAGCGCTTCAATCATCCCAGGACCATGGTTGTTATGGTGTCAGGATGATTGAAGCGCATTATTTATATTATAACATTGTAATATAAAATAGTTCAAATCACCATAATGCAGAATCAGTGGGAGCCCTGAGCATGTCCCTTGCCACGTCGCCTGCCACCAGATGCCATCAGGTGTCTCCAGCAGAGTCCCTCCTTACATCAGGTGTCCCCAGTAAAGTCCCTCCTTACATCAGGTGTCCCCAGCAGAGTCCCTCCTTACATCAGGTGTCCCCAGTAGAGTCCCTCCTTACATCAGGTGTCCCCGGTAGAGTCCCTCCTTACATCAGGTGTCCCCAGCAGAGTTCCTACTTACATCAGGTGCCCCCAGTAGAGTCCCTTGGCTCTGCCTCTTGTCGGACACAAACCAGCAGCAGACCACGGGGCGGAGGGTTGGCTCCATGTGTCTTAGCAGGTCTTTTTCCCCGTGTTTTCAGTGGAGAGGGGAGGGGCCTCCAATCTGTGCAGCTAACCGGCTTCAGTGTACAAGCGAATTTCCTACTTGTACACTGAAGAGAGAAGCCGATTGGCTACATGGATCGAAAGGCCCCTCTCCACTGAGCACACGGGGAAAGGGACCTGCTAGCCGGAAAGAGATCTTGCAGCGGGCTGCCGCCATATTTTCGTAGCCAGAAGCTGCGTCTAGTGCCCAAAGAAATCTTGATTCCCCGAACAAAAGTAAAATCCTGGGATTTTCATCGGGACACACTCAGATCGGGACGAGGGCCCAATTTTCAGGATTGTACCGGGAAAATCGGGATTGTTGGCAAGTGTGTAAGTTGTACCTGTATATTTGCAGTCTTCTCTTCTCTACAGCTTTCCAGAAATTTTAAAGCTTGAGGGTGGAGAGCTAAAGTTACACACTGCAGAGCTCAGTGAGGAGAGCTCTGAGAGCTGATTGGAGGGAAGGGACACACCCCCCTTCACACAGTACACAGGAACAGAGTTGAGGCTGTCAATCACAGGCTGTGTGCTGGAGGTCCCTCCCCTGTCACCTTTTTTCTCGATGTCAGGAACTTTTGTCAGAAATTACTCCCGTTGATAGCAGAGGAAGAAGACAGTAGACAGAAATTACACTTAGGAGTTGATTTACTAAAGATAAATCGACCGTGCACTCTGCAAGTGCAGTTGCTCCAGAGCTTAGTAAATGAGATAAAGCTTCACTTTGCAAAGAATACCCAATCACATGCAAGGAAAATTTAAAAAAACAGCCTTTTTGCTTGCATATGATTGGATGATGAAATTCAGCAGAGCTTTTCCTCATTTACTAAGCTCTGGAGCAACTGCTCTCACAGAGTCCAACTGCACTTTGCAAAGTGCCCAGTCTATTTTCCTTTAGTAAATCCACTCCTTAGTGCTCTTACTTGAGACACACACTATAGAGGGATATGCTTTGTTCGTATTTCATGTCTAAGGTTTACAACCACTTTACACTTGTGTTAAAGCTTTTTGAATTGAGTCAGACAATGTGGCCTATACAGGTCTTGCATAATACGACTTTTATTAGGGGAAAGTTGCAAAGTTCCTGTTTCATACTTTCTCTGGCCCACCCCTTTCATTTGATTGGATTTCAGTTCTTTCAATCATGGAGGCTCACCATCACATGTGGACATCACCTGGGGTGGTCCGCATGCACATACAGCCTGCTTAGGAACACCCACTCCTCTAGACTAACCCATGAAATAATTTTGATATTTGCCAGTGGCGGCTGGTGCTCCATTTTTGCATAACTCCTCCCAAAAGTCAACCCACTTTGAGATTTGAGGTATCTAAATGGAGTACTGATGCAGGGTGCTGTGATGTTTTCAGGAAGCTTTGAAAGGCCCCCTGCCAGTCCCCCCTCCCCCCACCAGCCATGATCTACCTGCACTACATAGAGAAGCACAAGGACCAGGTGATGACATCACTGTGTCTAAAATCTATACTTGCAATGAAAGCGGGAAAGGTTTAGTTTAAGGTGATTCTAAAGGTTGTGATTTAAAAAATAAATAAACATATTATACTTACCTGCACTGTGCAATGGTTTTGCACAGACCAGCCCCAATCCCTTTCTTTTTGGGTCCCCCAACGGTGGTCCTGGCTCCTGCCCCTGCCGAGTGCCCCCATTAGCAAGCCTCTTGCTATGGGGGCACCCCCAAGCCATGCTGTGTGTGAAGGGACATTGGCTCAGCCCCACCCCCCTGCTCTCCCCTCATTGGCTCACTGGCTGTGTTTGACAGCAGCGGGAATCAATGGCTCCCACTGTTATGTGAGCCAATAGGCAGAGAGAGACCCGGGAGAGACCCTGCACTCATGCACATTACTGGATCAAGATGGGGCTCAGGTAAGTATAATGGGGGGTTGGGGCTGCACCCAGAAGGTTTTTTTTACCTTAATGCATAGAATGCATTAAGGCAGTGGTCTCCAAACTGCGGCCCTTTACTTGCCTTTAACTGGCCCTTGGGGCACTATTTCTTCCACTGACAATTAACAATGGGGCATAATTCCTGACACTGACACCAACAGTGGGACACTATTCCTCCCATTGACACAAGTATTGGGGCACTCTTCCTCCCAATGACACCAATGATGGGGCACTATTCCTCCCAATGACACCAATAATGTGGCACTATTCCTGTTACTGATACCAACGATGGGGCGTTGTTACCGAAGCCAGGACATTTTCTACTCACACTGGCCACAGTCCGGACCCTCTAAAGTCTAAAGGATAGTATACTGGCCCTTTGTTTAGAGAGTATAGAGACCCCTGCATTAAGGTAAAAAACCTTCTGCCTTTAGAACCACTTTAACAATGTAATTAGCATGTTGATGAGAAGGGAGGGAGGAACCAGGGAGGTAGAAATATAGATAAATTAAACCTCAGCTTTAAATCTATAAAGCTCTAGTACAGTGGTCTCCAAACTGCAGCTCGGGGGCCGGACGCGGCCATTCACGAGCCTTTATCCGGCCCTTGGGGCACTTTTCCTTCCACTTATATAACACACTATTCCTCTCACTGACACCAACAATAGGGCAATATTCCTGCTATTGATATTAACAGTAGGGCACTATTTCCCCCATTGATGCCAACAATGGAGCACTATTTATCCCACTGACACCAATGATGGGGCACTATTCCTCACCCTAATACCAAAGATGTATTGTTTATTCCCACTGATGCCAGGACAATTCTACTCCCAATGGCCACAGTCCGGCCCCCGTAAAGTCTGGAGGATAGTATACTGAAAGTTTGGAGACCCCTGCTCTAGTAGAAAGTTGGATGGAGTTGGGTGCTTAGACTACTACAGATAACTAATCAGAATGGCTGCTGAGTACATTTCATATTATTTTGTAAATTTAATTTGGATACTGATGCACACTTCCCCACAATGCACTGTTCCTGTGCACTCCAAAGACTTACGTAGATCATCCAGGCTGCGTAACGTTCTTTGAGGTTATACAGGACGGCTGGCTCGTTCAGGTGAGTCATCATGGCCATGTCTTCAATCTTATCGAACTTAGGTGGGTTCATGGGGAAGGTTTGGTCATCCTTCACTGTTAGAGTCTAAAGGAAAATAAGGGAATTAAAGAAGCTGCACTATAAGCATACAACAAGCAGCTGATTGGCTGTGGTGGGAGTCCACGCCCATTGCTCTTAGTACTTGTGGAATGTACCTGTCCACTCTCAGTCTTCACAGTCGCCTTCCCTCCTTCCTTGCTGGCCAGCGTGCCCTTCGCATACGACTCTTTAGGGTCCACCACAAACACAGAGGTCCTGGCGTCGAACGGCTTGTTCTGGGCTTCAATCCGCTCCTTCTCAGTTTTTCTGAGGAAGGGCGCAGCCAGCCCGTACACCGCCATCTCCGCGTCTGAACTCATGGTTCCGGATTATGGGGGGGGGATTTCTACGGCTCTGAATTTCTCTGTCTAAAGTAAGAGACATTAAAGTCAGTGTGCCACATTGCCAATCCCATCGACACCTCTGTCCATCCACCGCAGTCCAATGTTGTGGTAGAAGTAGATGTAAACCCCAAACTGGAAGAAGGAAGGAGCCGGGAAGGAGCTCATCTATGCTCCAAGCGATGGTAGAGAGTGACCAGGAGTCCCAGGAGCTGCACATCAAGTCAAGAAGACATGTTGTATGAAAGTGATAGGCATTCTCAGCCTGGACCACCGCCAGGTCACACCTCTGAACGTATTTCATTCACTCATGATTTCCCCATAAGTATGCTTCGGTAGGTGGAGTGAAACTCGTTGGGACGTGGCCTGGCAGGGGTCCAGGCTGAGAATGCCATTCACTATCATACAGCAGGTCTTGACTTGATGCGGCTCCCAGGAGACCTAGTCACTCTCTACCATTTCTTGGAGCATAGATGAGCTCCCTTCCTGGCCAGCGCTCACAGCGGTGGGCACAGGACTTCATTCCCATACAGCCTAAGCGGCTCACACACATATCCTTGGTTCACAGGGTGACAACACAGAAGCACAGTTGGTAGCCCTGGAAATAGCGTTGTCACCCGATAACAGGAAGTGCCTTGAAAAAAGACCTTTACGGCAGGATCACTGTGAATTATTCGAATGAAAGCTGCAGATTATAAAAGTTTGAAATGACATTAACATGCTAAAGCTCCTATGAGATTCCTGTTGTTGGGTTAACAGCTACTTTAATTATTATCAATTACATTGCAGACCTGATGTTGGGGCCCTTTCATGGGGCTGACAATATGGAACCTTCTTTGTCTGTCCCCCCCCTTCCTTACCCTATAACAATATAATAATTACATAATCTTGATAAAGAATATTCAGCAACCCGACACTTCCGGGAGTGTCAGATTTATGTTGCCCCCCTGCACTTTGTGGCTTCTCCCATCATCTCCTGCATCACTATTGTGTCCAGTAGTGGTGTAGGGGCCAGTGGAAAGAACTATATAGTGCAGAGGGGGACCAGATACCAAACTTCTTCAACAATTAGCTTTTTGTGATGGCAAAGATGGACAACGCGGGTGGTGGGACAGATAATTATTAATCATTTTCTTTGTATGGCGATTTTTTTTTTTTTTAAGATTATAAATTTAGTGATGGAGTCCATTTAAAGAGGTCTTCTGCTTTGAGCTTTAACTTCCAGATTTCTCTACTTCTGTCTTTCTATACTGTTTTTTCAGGTATAAATTTCTGTGCCATAAGCCAGAGGTGCCTTGCGGACCTTGGATACAGTTCCTTATATCTCTGTGCCTAGGGGGTAGGATGTGGAAGATGTACATTATGCCCCTTGGCATCATAAATTATATATATTGCTCTCCTAGATGGTAGGGATACAATCATGAAAAGCACAGAAGACAGGTGAAGAGGAGGATGAATGTTGGCAAAGAACACAGATAAACTGATATTTGAAATCAAAGTAATGAAGTCGTTAGGCAGTGGAAATTATTTGTAAATTAAAGCCTTTTATTGGCAGCCAAGGACTGATTATTATCTGGTGAGCTTGGATGGAACGTTGGGAATGTGGCAGCTGCTCATTCAGTGATCCTGCCCCCAACCCTTGTCTGCTCTCATCTCTCCACCGTGTCCCAACTTGCAGAATAAAGGACCCAATGACAAATAAATCATTACCACCACATCAAACAAGTCTACAACCACTTACAAGTATCCCTATGGGTCAATAATAACTGTTTAATAATAACAATTTTTTCCACTGTCTCCCACAGCCTGTGATAATATATCCCCCATGGGTCATATATCACTTGTTATAATGTAAGCACCGGGGCCCTCTGCATCCTGTTACAATGTATCTCCTGAGTTCCTCTGCAGCCTGTTACAACGTATACCCCAGGTTCATCTATAGCCTGTTACAATGTATTTCCTAGTGGTCCTCTGCATCCTGTTACAATGTATCTCCCCAGTGTTATTTACAACCTGTGAGAGGGATAGAGAAGGAAGCGCTTCCTTCTCTACCCCTCTCCCATCCATCACAGAGCCAGCTCTCTGAGGACAGCAGCCGCCTAGCCTACCAGCCTACTTTAACCATTACATTACCGGTTACCACTTAACCCTTGAACTTCCAGCCTGTCCCCTATGGACTAAGTTGCTCAGCCCTTTATATCTCCTGTTATATATGGACTTGTGTGTTTGCACTTACAGTTACCAATACTTTATTTACAACCTGTTGCAATGTATATCTCCACATACAGGTCCTCTACCACCTGTTATAATGTATCCCCTGGGGGTCATCTACATCCTGTTACAATGTATGCCCTGGTGTCATCTATAACCTGGTACCACCTACCACCTAGAGGTCGTTTACATCCTATTATAATGTGTTCTGGGTTCCTCTACAATCTTTTACAATGTAGCCCATCAGGGTCTTCAACCTGTTACAATGTATCCCCCCAGGTTCTCTAAAGCTTGTTTCAATTTATTCCTCCTGGGGTTCTCTAACACCCTGTTACAAAATATCCCTGGAGTCCTCTACATCCTGCCCCAGGTCCGCCACAACTTGTCACAATATATTCTCCTGTGGGTTGCCTACATCCTGTTATAATGTATCCCTCTGGGTCTCCTTTTGGTTGTTACAATGTATCTTCCTGCATTCTCTATTACCTGTTACAATGTATCCTAGAGGACCTATGAGTACCCAGAGGTCCTCTACAACCTGTTACAAAATATTGACTCTAGACACGTGCAATTCGTTTTGTAACAAATCGAAATTCGGACGAATTTTGCATCTTTCGGACATTCGGATGCATCCGAATGTCCGAATAAAAAAATAACGAGTTTCAACTAATACGAAAGAAATTATAGCAAATATAACGAATGAATTCATCATGATTCGGTAATTCATTAAAGATCTAATAAAACAAAAGGTCAACTCAAAGTAAATCTTACAGTCCAATTAACTGATTAATTTTGTGCTGGAGGTTGGATTACTGGCAAAGTGCATTCCTGAGAACTGATTGAGAAGGGTGTTGTATTGTATTTGAGCAGAGGAGAAGAGATATTGTCATTGTGTGTGTTAATAGATTCAATAAACAAACGACTTTCCAAACTACGAATCATTATCACCAATCAATATACATACATAAATATTGAATTTCAACTAATATGAAAGAAATTATAGCGGATATAACTAATGAATTCAACATGATTTGAGATTCAGTATAACGAATATCGACACTCTACGAATAGTAACAAATTATCTGAAAACTAATTAATGTAACATAACGAATATAACAGAACAAAATTATGTATTTTACGAATGATAATGAATCAAAACTAAACAAAATTTCCTGTTGTGCACAAGTCTAATATCTACAACATGTTGTAATGTATCTCTGCCTTTTCCTGGGCCTCTACAGCCTTTGGGTCCTTTACTGTCTGTTACAATGTATCTCCCCAGGGTCGCCCACATCCTGTTACAAAGTTTTAGCCAAGGGTCCTCTACATCCTGTTACAATGTGTCTCCCAGAGCCTTCTGCAGCCTGTCACTATGTAATTCCTTGGAGTCCTCTACAACCTGTTACAATGTATCCCCTGGGGGTCCTCTACAACTTGTTATAACATATTTTCTCAATGATATCTACATCATGTGGTAATGTATGTCCTCCTTCTCCCAGGCCTCTGCAGCCTTTGGGTCCTTTACTGTCTGTTGCAAAGTATCTTCCAAGAGTTCTCTACATCCATTTACAAAGTATCTGTTTCAATGTAATTCTTTGGCCTTCTCTACAACTTGTTACTAAGTATTTCCCCAGAGTCTTGCTACATCCTGTTACAAAGTATCTCAATGAAGTCCTCTACAACCTGTTTCAATGTAATTCCTTGGGCTTCTCTACAACTTGTTGCAATGTATCTGCCCAGGGTTCTCTACATCTTTTTATAATGTTTCAGCCAAGGATCCTCTACAATACATCCTATTACAATATATCTCCCAAAAACTTCTGCAGCCTGTCACAATGTAATTCATTGGGGTCCTCAACATTCTGTTACTATTTATCTCCCCTAAGTCCTCTACGACTTGTTACAATGTATCTCCCAAGGATCCCCTATAAATCCCTTTACAATGTATCCCCCAGAGTCTTTTGCAGCCTGTCACAATGTAATTCCTTGGGGTCCCCTACATCCTGTTACAATGTATCTCCTCAGGGTCCTCTACAGCCTATTACAATGAATCCCTCTGGGAGTCCTCTACAACTTGTTATAACATAATATCTACTACATGTTATAATGTATCTCTTCCTTCTCCTGGGCCTCTACAGCTTTTGTGTCCTTTACTGTCTGATACAGTGTATCTCCCAGGGGTCCTCTACATCCTGTTACAATGTTTCTCCCCAGAGTTCACTACAACCTGTTTTAATGTAATTTCTTGGGCTTCTCTACAACTTGTTAAAAAGTATCTCCCCAGGGTCCTCTACAACCTGTTATAATGTATCTCCCCAGGGTCCTCTACATCCTTGTACAATGTTTCAGCCAAGGGTCCTCTACATCCTGTTACAATGTATCTCCCCTGGGTCTGCTACATCCTGCTACAGTTATCTCCCTGGAATCCTCTACAATATGTTACAATATATGTTCCAGAGTACTCTACAACCTGTTACAAAGTATCTCATTGAAGTCCTCTACAACCTGTTGCAATGCAATTCCTTGGGCTTCTCTACAACTTGATACAATGTATCTCCCAGAGTCCTCTATATCCTGTTACAATGTATCTCCCAGGGGTCCTCTACATCCTGTTACAATGTATCTCCCAGGGGTCCTCTACATCCTGTTACAATGTATCTCCCAGGGTCCTCTACATTCTGTTAGAATGTATCTCCCAGTGGTCCTCTACATCCTGTTACAATGTATTTCCCAGGGGTCCTCTACATCCTGTTACAATGTATCTCCCGGGGTCCTCTACATTCTGTTAGAATGTATCTCCCAGTGGTCCTCTACATCCTGTTACAATGTATCTCCCGGGGGTCCTCTACATCCTGTTACAATGTATCTCCCAGGGGTCCTCTACATCCTGTTACAATGTATCTCCCAGGGTCCTCTACATTCTGTTAGAATGTATCTCCCAGTGGTCCTCTACATCCTGATGCAATGTATCTGCCAGTGGTCCTCTACATCCTGTTACAATGTATCTCCCAGGGTCCTCTACATTCTGTTAGAATGTATCTCCCAGTGGTCCTCTACATCCTGTTGCAATGTATCTGCTGGTGGTCCTCTACATCCTGTTACAATGTATCTCCCAGGGTCCTCTACATCCTGTTATAATGTATCTCCCCAGAGTCCTCTACGACTTTTTATGATGTATCTCCCAGGGGTCCTCTAAAATCTGTTACAATGTATCTTCCCAGACTCTTCAGCAGCCTTTCACAATGTAATTCCTGGGGATCCTCTACAGTCTGTTACAATGTGTTCCCAGGGGTGTCCAACGTACCTGTGAGGGTTCCAGATAGACGACCGGACAGCCCTGCAAAGAAAACAATACATTAATCCCACAGTCCAATAAGTGTAACCCTTCCTGCGGCATCATTACCGAATTTGGTATCATGAAGTTTAAGGTTTCATAGAAGCTCCAATGTTTTTGCTGGGTGTAATCTAGCAAACGATTTGCTAATTGGGCGATAAAACCTCAGAAAGAGGCACCAATAAAAAATTAGAGACCGCCGAGGGCCTGAAGGTGGGGGGAAAATGCGCCCCTTAAAACGACAAGGACATCCCTGGAGAGTTACATACCTGAAAGTGAGGACAGGAAGGACACAGCCTCAGCATCCCCCTCTGGTACTTTTATAACTCTGGGGGGTCGGTGATCTCACTCCCATCTTCTCAAAAAGGACAAAGCAATTTTGGCAATGGTCTCGGAGAGGACAATAATTCCCCCTCTGTGTATGATTTGGACTGGGCTATATTTAGAAGTGATTTTATATTTTTTGCCTTCCCCCTTCTCTAACTGAAGCTATACCCTAAAAATAAGTTCCTAAGGTGAAGTTCAAGGCAGCGATTGTGCCCTTTAGGAAGGGACGGGCTAGACAATCCAAACGCGACACAGAGAGCATAGTCCACATAGCTGTGATAGAAGACCCTTACCCTTCTATCATTACACACTGTCTTCTCCCCTGCAGCCTGGAGGAGATGATTGTCTGCACACGACTCCTAAAACCCTCCAGACGGGGAAATCTCCAGAACGAAAAAATTTTTTCCAAAGGAAACTTTAAAAAAAAAAAAAATTTACCCTCCAGAATCTCTTAATCAGGTACAGTTTGTCCTGCCCCCCACCCAATAACACAACGTAACCACTGTAACCCACTAATGTCTCCTGCTAATTAATATGGAAAGCAGTTTTATGGCGTGCGAGAGGTGCAAGAGTGTGAAGGTGTCTAACCCCAGAGGTGACAGGGATCAGGACCTCGCAAACGCATTGATAGCTTGTGGTAAACGAATCTCGCCCGGGGTGGCTCACGTTACATAGAAGCTGCCGGTCGGTCGCGCTGGAGGACGGAGTGCTGCGAAATCCATTAGCACCCAATTAATGTCTGCTGCTTCAATGGGTTCAGTGAGTGATCCTTTCCTCGAAGACGGGAAAATGGGACGAATGCTGGTGGAGAAACCGTCAAGGAACGAAGAACCTCTCAATTTTATGGGGCTGATTTACTAAAGGGATTCATTTTTGCAAGGGAAGTTGCATCTGCAAGGGAATTATCCCTAGAGCTTAGTGAATGTGGTGAAGCTCTGCTGATTTCCATCATTCAATAATATGCAAGCCAATATGCGATTATTTTTTCCTCGCACATCTCCTTTAGGCTGGGTTCGCACTATTGCGACCGGCTCTCAATGGAGCCGGTTCACACAGCTCCGGGGCGGCCGCAGAAGTGTCCTGTGCATCTTTGGCTCAGTTTCAGGTCCGAATTCAGCCCAAAATTCGGACCTGAAACGGTCAAGACAGGAAAACATTCCCCTTAATGAACTTTTAAGGCATTAATTACGTAACAGAAAAGGTATTGTTATAAAATGTTATATTTATTAAACAAACATTAAAAACATTGGAATGTGGAATGTGCAATACTCTGATCTGAAAATACACCATCAGAGAATATTGAATAGGATCCTCCTTGACCCGACGCGTTTCAGAGCATAAGTACCTCCTTCTTCAGGGGTGTATTATAAGAATTGATCACATGTCTATAACATAAATTAAACCAATCGGTGACAAACCAATGGCAACAATATATTACCAAATGGTGAACGGGGACACACTGGAGCCCCCTGCTGTGCCCCTTGGCTGCACATAGTGTGAACCCAGTCTTAATAATGTGCAAGCTAAAATTCTCTTTTTTTTTTTTCATTTTCCTTGCATAAGGTTGGGTATTCTTTGCAAAGTGAATTTTCACCACATTTACTAAACTGGGGACCATTCCCTTGCAAAGTGAACACCCCATTTACTTTTAGTAAAACAAACCCTATGAGGTTGATTTACTAATTGCAAATAGACTGTTCATTTTGCAAAAGAAGTTGCACTTTGCAAGGGAATTATCCCCAAAGCTTAGTGAATGAGGCAAAGCTCTGCTGCCTTGTATCCTGCAATCACGTGCAAGCAAAAATTCCTCTATAAATGGCAAATAGAATGTACATTTTGCAAGGGAAGTTGCACTTTGCAAGGAATTATCCGTAGAGCTTAGTGAATGAGGTGAAACTCTGCTGCCTTCTGTCCTTCAAACACGTGCAAGCAAAAATTTCCCTATTAATGGCATATAGATTGTTCATTTTGCAAGGGAAGTTGCACTTTGCAAGGGAATTATCCCCAGAGCTTAGTGAATGAGGTGAAACTCTAAAGCCTTCTATCCTGCAATCATGTGCAAGCACAAATATTCCTATTATTGGAAAATAGAATGTACATTTTGCAAGGGAAGTTGCACCTTGCAAGGCATTATCTGTAGAGCTTAGTAAATGAGGCGAAGCTCTACTGCCTTCTATCTTGCAATCACACGCAAGCAAAAATTCCCCTATTAATGGCAAATAGATTGTACATTTTGCAAGGGAAGTTGCACTTTGCAAGGAATTATTTGTAGAGCTTAGTGAATGAGGCGAAGCTCTGCTGCCTTCTTTACTGCAATCACGTGCAATCAAAAAATCCCCTATTTATGGGAAATAGATTGTACATTTTGCAAGGGAAGTTGCACTTTGCAAGGAATTATCTGTAGAGCTTAGTGAATGAGGCGAAGCTCTGCTGCCTTATATCCTGCAATCACGTGCAAGTAAAAATTCCCCTATTAATGGCAAATAGAATGTACATTTTTCAAGGGAAGTTGCACCTTGCAAGGAATTATCTGTAGAGCTTAGTAAATGAGGCGAAGCTCTGCTGCCTTCTATCTTGCAATCACGTGCAAGCAAAAATTCCTCTATTAATGGCAAATAGATTGTACATTTTGCAAGGGAAGTTGCACTTTGCAAGGAATTATTTGTAGAGCTTAGTGAATGAGGCGAAGCTCTGCTGCCTTCTATCCTGCAATCACGTGCAATCAAAAAATCCCCTAATAATGGCAAATAGATTGTACATTTTGCAAGGGAATTTGCACTTTGCTAGTGAACTATATATACCCAGAGCTTAGTGAATGAGGTGAAGCTTGGCTACCTTCTATCCTGCAATCACGTACAAGCAAAATTTCCCCTATTAATGGCAAATAGATTGTTTATTTTGCAAGGGAATTATCCCCAGAGCTTGGTGAATGAAGTGAAGATCTGCTGCCTTATATCCTTCAGTTATGGACAAGCAGAAATTCCCCTATGAGGTGTATTTTCTAATGGCAAATAGACTGTTAATTTTGAAAGAGAAGTAGCACTTTGCAAGGGAATTATCCCCAGAGCTTGGTGAATGTCATAAAGCTCTACTGATTTCCTTCATTTAATAATGTGCAAGGGAAAATGCTGTTTTTTTCCCCCCTTGCACATGATTGGGTTTCCGTTTCAAAGTGAAATTTCACCCCATTCACTAAACATGGGCTTTAGTGAATTCTATGGGGTTGATATACTAAAGGTAAATAGACTGCTCATTTTGCAAGAGTAGTTGCACTTTGCAAGGGAATTTTCCGCAGAACTTGGTGAATGAGGTGAAGCTCTGCTGACTTTCATCATCCAATCGTGTTGGATGGTGGAAATCAGCATTGCATTTTTATTTGTTGATTGGGTATTCTTTGCAAAGGGAATTTTCACTGCATTTACTAAACTGGGGAACATTCCCTTTGCAAAGTGAACACCCCATTTACTGTTAGTAAATCAAACCCTATGAGGCTGATATACTAATGGAAAACAGACGTTGTTCGTTTTGCAAGGGAAGTTGCACTTTGCAAGAGAACTATCCCCAGAGCTTAGTGAATGTGGTAAAGCTCTGCTTATTTCCATCATTTAATAATATGCAAGCTAATATGCTGTTATTTCCTTGCACATGATTAAGTATTTTTTGCAAAGGTAAATTTCACCACATTTACTGAGCACTGGGGAAAGTTCACTTGCAAAGTGCAACTTCAATTGCAAGGTAAACAATCTATTTTCCTTTGGTAAATCAACCTCTTTTTGCGTTTAGTAAATCCTCTATGGACTGTTCATTTTACAAGGGAAGTTGCACTTTGCAAGGGAATTATCTGCAGAGCTTAGCAGATTTCTATCATTTAATAATATGCTGTTATGTTTTATCCCTTGCACGCAATTGGATATTCTTTGCAAAGTGACATTTCACCTCATCCACTAAGCCATAGGAGAAAATTCACTTGCAAAGTGCAACTTCCATTGCAAAGGGAACAGCCTATTTTCCTTTCATAAATGAACCTCTATAACTCCAGTTGGTGCTGGCATCAACAAATCTTGAGGATGAAGTCAGTGTTATATGGAGTTACTAAAGGAATAGAGACTGTGGGGTTTATTTACTAAAGGCAAATAGGCTGCTCATTTTGCAAAGGAGCTTGCCCTTTGCAAGGGAAATTTACCCAGAGCTTAGTGAATGTGGTGAACCTCTATTCCATTATCCAATCCTGTACAAGCAAAAATGCTGTTTTTTTTTATGTTCCTTGCACAAGATTGGGTATTCCTGGCAAATCAAAATTTCGTCCCATTCACTAAGCACTGGGGAAAACTTCCGTGCAATGTGGACACCCCATTTGCTTTTAGTAAATAAATTCCTATGGGGGGTTAGTAAATTCTATGAGGTTGCTTTAATAAAAGCAAATACGCTGTTCATTTTGCAGGGGAAGTTGCACTTTGCAATGGGAATTTCCCCAGAGTCAATGATGTGAAGCTCTGCTGACTTCAATCATCTAATCATCTGCAAGTAAAGATGCTGCTTTTTCCATGCCTGTGATTGGGTATTCTTTGCAAAGTGAAAATTCACTACATTCTCTAAGCTATGGGGAAGATTCCCTTGCAAAGTACAACTTTCCTTGCAAAGTGAACAGCCCATTTGCTTTTAGTAAATCAACCCCTATAACTCTAATTGGACCTGGCAGCTGCAAATCCCCAGAATAAAGTCAGTGCGGAGAGGAGTTAAATAAAGGACTAGAGATTGTGCACTTAGATTTATAAAAAAAAAAAAGTGAAGCTCTGTTCACTTGGAATACTCGATCATCCGCAAGGGAAATTCCAAAAAAAGGAAGGATTTGTGCTTGCACGTGACTTGTTTATGATTGGATGATTGAAGTGAATGCAGTGCACCTCACTCACTAAACTAAATGAAATTTCCCTTAAAAAATGAGCAGCCTTTTCTCCTTTGATTTACTAAAAGCAAATCCTCTGTTCACCTTGCAAGGGAAGTTGCACTTTGCAAGGGAAGTTGTACCTTGCAAGGAAATTCCCCCCAAATTTAGTGAATGAGGTCAGGCTCTGCTAACTTTCATCATCCAATCACATGCAAGCACAGTTATGTTTTTTTTTATCTTCTGTGCACATAATTGGGTATGCTTTGCAAAGTGAGACTCAGGGCAGCCATCAGAAATATTAGGGCCCCTTCTAAAGCTTTACGCCTGGCCCCCGCCAGGCCTGACCACTAACATTTCCCAGGGCCCACCCACTGGCCGTCCCACCGAATCTGCCCACTGCCCATCCCACTAAGTACTTTGGTGCACTCACTTTTATTTTAACACTCTTACAACCTAATATATGAAAATGACTCCAATCCAGCAAAGAGACAGCTCCATATATTTAGCAGAGACATCCCAATCCAGCAAAGAGACATCACAATCCAGCAAATAGAACGCCCTATATATTCAGCTGTATCACGGGAACGCCGGCTGTATCACGGGAGCGCGCCCGCAATAACTAACCACCATGCGAGGGAGCTCGCATTGAGGTGGTTAGTTCTTGCGGGGAGGAGCTGAAACAGCCGCCGAGGGACCCCAGAAAAGCAGGTTCGGGGCCACTCTGTGCAGAACGAGCTGCACAGTGAAGGTAAGTATAACATGTTTGTTATTTTAAAAAAATAAAAAAATTACCTTTACAACCCCTTTAAGGAGGGTAGAGGGAGAAGCCTTGCCAGGGAGGACCCTCCTTCTGGCAAAGCACCTTGTCCTGATGTGGATGAGGACCTCTTTGCCATGAAAGCAAGTATGGGGTACATAGTACCCCTACTCATACACAAAAAAAAATATTGAGCCTATAAATAAACACTTAAATGTTTGACCTTCATTAAAATAAAAAGCCCCTCAAAAATGTCCCTCATTGTAAATCCATTGTCAATCACAATGCCCACTGCCAACCCACCACATAACCACCTATCCCGATGGTGCTGCGGCTAAATGACAGCTCTTTAAGCTGTCATCAACTATATTAGAAAAGTGGTGGGGAATAGTGGTGACATCATTGACCAGATATGACCATCGCATCCTCCGTCTCCACCCATGTGGTAATGTGGCCATTGAATCCCATGTGATATCACCAGCTCCTAGGGATGCAGCGGGTGCAAGCACCCACTGCTTTCTTAGCTACCAGTGACAGCAGAATGCTTTCATGTGTAGAAGCAGTAGAAATATTGCTTCTATGTAGGATTTTTAGCTCCCGCTCAACAGGGGGCCAAACGGGCAAAAGTCCCTGCTCCCTTATCTTTACTGAGCACCTATAGTTCATTGAGCCCTGATGAAGGGGCGGGGGGGATGCGTTGGCTGTTTCTAAATGACTTTTTTACCAACAATAAAAATGATCTTGGATTCTTTTATCCAGTTTTGGTGTGGCATTCCTTTCTATATACCCTATGGTTTCAGCTACTGTTGGGCGTTCATTGAGGGAAGCGTTTCCATGTGGAAGCTCCCTCGCCAGAACTATTGAGCTTGGTCTATGCAAGTCTAAAATTTTCTAGTGCCTCTGTTGTTTGAAGTCTACAAAAAATACACGGCCTTGTAGCAAATGTTTTTTATTGCCAATAGCAACCAATCAGCATCCAGCTCTTATTGCCGCAGAGAAAAAAATTAAACAAGAATGTGGTCTGCTGTGGTGGTCTGAGCAGTGGCAGCTCGTTCATTAGGGGTGCCAGGAGCCGCCCACCCCTATCTATGTGTCCGGCCCCCTGATCTACATGTAGGGCGCTGAATGCATGGATTCCAATGGGGGGTTTTGTTTGTTTTTGAAGCATGTGATTAGAGCCAGAGGCTCTAATAGACTTCAAAAAAGGGTGGGCTCGGGGCGCAAAGCACTGCGCCCCGAGCCCACCCAGTTGCGTGACAATAGCATATGAATATTCGCTATTGTCACACTGATTCTCCTCCCAGCCATGACCAGTGTAGTTAAGATATCCCCAACTTCTCCTAACCCCATTTTTACCCTTAAATTCCCCATACCACATTCCCCTACCCCACCAATGATAAGACCACACATGAGTTTTGGAGTTTAAATGGCCATAGCAGCCTTTTATTAACGAAAACTTAAATAATTTCCAAATAACATTTGTAACGACAACTTTTAAACACACAGCTTGTTGGTCTTTGACGGCAACCCCAACTTAACATTTTTCCACCAATACACTGTGGGACCTTTATACCATACCTTCTTAAGAGCAATCACCGGAGTGCGGATCATCTTTTCCTCACCTTTATACCATACCAGGCCTCCAGCTGTATCACAGTTGGGAGACAACCCATTTTCCCACAGTGCAACCATAACCGTATTCCAGCATACCGTTCCACTGGAATACCCCAGAGGGGCCCATACCACCGATGAGCCCCCCACCACTTCGATCACATGTTATCTACCACCATCAAAGACCAAGAACACCGCCACAGCCCGCAAGGATAACACCTTACCCTTAAAGGCCCCATCCGCACCCGCAGGGCCCACTGAATCCCATCCTGAAGACCCAACGCCCAAAGATCAATTCCCACATCTGAAAGATAAACTCCATCACCCTGCAGGTATAAGCCCACATTAAGCTCCAACTCTATGTGTCTGATAATCAAACCCCCATTACGTGCAACAAATCCACCCACCACTATGTTCACTTTAATCCGAGTTTTGTTAATCCTCATAACTGATCTCGCCACGCACCAAGTAGTCCGCGCAACTATGTCGGACCACACCAGCAACATGTCGGGGAAGGCTGAACGGAACGTCAGGAAATCCGACTTAATGGCCGAAATCAGTTCCCTGCTCGACCTGACCCCAAATCGTTCCCTCCCACATGGAGAACCAAAATGTCCAGATGGCCAATCGAGCCGAGAGTAGCGCTGCACCTCCGGCACAACCCTACTCCACACCATCCCTGGAATTCCCAACCACCGAATACATGCCTCCCTCTGCGATATGCCCAGCTGTCTGCCATCCGGTCTAACATCTGCTCTCCTCGCCCCCCAAAAGACATAAGAATGCCCCAAGATCCAGACGAGGCATGTGTAACCTCCATCTGAAATGACAGAATGACAAACAAGGGGTAACACCAACACCAAACATATCACATAAATCATGAAGGCAGTAAAACTAACAAGTCTACCGCGCCCTCACCCCCCCCCCTCCTAATTTCAATCTGTTAACAGTTGCGGACGCATATAAGACCGGAATCTCCTGGATTCCCATCTCCCGATCTTCCTAACTGCTTCCTCATCCAACCCACACCGAGCAGCTTCTGTGGCTGCCCTGATGCGGCAGGAATGTGAGGCAAATTGCAGGCAATCAAACCCCGCCGCTCGAAGGCACTTCCGAAAAACTGCCACGAATTGGAACCTGGATAAGTAGGGACCCATCCCCATGCAACAAGAATGGCCCACCCCTAATCGGACAAACTCCCAGGAAAGGCCTCACCCCACTTACCGGGCAAACTCTTGAACCAGGCAGGGGAAACAGCTCAACCCTCACCCCTTTTCCCCTCAGATCCATTTTAGACTTGCGCAACCGTAACACCATCCTGTCTTCCGCTGCTCCCACATCCTGGACCATAAAACCCCCTGCTACTCCGTCTAGATGGGCTCACCAGCTCCCCCACCCGAAATGCTCAGAAAAACGCTAGCGAAAAGGCCGTTTTAAACAAAATTACCTCATAAACAGATGAACACACGTACTCCAACTGCTCACAAATGTCCTGCAGGATCTAAAAAGAGACTGGCCTCCGAGCGTCTTTTTGTGAGTGGCACTTGTTATACCCTTTTATCGCTTGTTTCACTCAAAAATCTTTCGTGAAATCCGGCCGGCCCTGCAGCTTGAACAAAAAAGCTAAACCCGCCAGCTTTCTTGCAATGGCCGACACTGAACTCCCACCCTCCATGTGCCTAGAAACAAAATACATCACCAACAACCTTGTCTCGGACTCACCCAGCTCAGCTCCCGCCAGCCATAATAATTCAAACCACTCACTCCCTTCCTTGGAGTAAGCAGCCCAAGTCAACCCGCTCACCGACCTCCTGATCCGTCCCGCGGATACTCCAAGGCAATCTCCCAAAGCCAGCCCCCTGTCCCACTGAAACCGAGACAGTGAGTCAGCTAGCTTGTTATCAATGCCCGGGATATGTACAGCATACAGAAAAATGTTCAACTGTAAACAACGCAGCACTAAGTGACGCAACAACCGTATCACCGGCTGTGACGACGCGGAAATCCGGTTGATGACTTGAACCCCCCCCATTTTGTCACAGTTCAACCTAATCTTCAAATTCCTACACGCTTCTCCCCACAGCACCATTGCCAGGACCACTGGAAATAATTCCAACAGTACCAGGTTCTTAAGGAAACCCGCCTCCACCCAGGATCTAGGCCAAGATTCTGCACTCCATTGCCCTTGAAAGAAAGCCCCATAGCCCGTCGACCCCGCCGCATCCGTGACCAAATCTAAATCAAAGTTACTCACCGGTCCCTCCATCCAAAGCGATCGTCCATTTTAGGTCTCCAAAAACGTGCCAAACTCTCAGATCTTTCTTTAGCTCCCTGGTAAGTCTGATAAAATGGGTTGGGGCACGCACCCCAGCGGTAGCTGCCGACAGACGTCAGCAGAACACCCTACCCATTGGAATAATGCGACAGGCAAAATTAAACTTACCTAAAAACGACTGTAACATTCGAGGTTAGACCTTATTCTGCCCCATCATCCCCCTAATCTCAATCCTGACATTCTCTACCTTGTCAGTCGGCAGCCAACACTCCATGGCTCTGGAATGAATTACAATGCCCAGAAAACTAATTTCCGTAGTCGGGCCCTCAGTCTTGTCCGCCGTGAACGGAACGCCGAACCTACCTGTAATGTGTTGCAACGTGGACAAGAGAATCGCACACACATTAGAGGAAGGAGGTCCCACACACAAAAAATCATCCATGTAGTGGATGACGGAATCCAGACCCGTCACATCCCTAACTACCCATTCCAGAAATGAACTAAACATCTCAAACATGGCGCAGGAAATGGAGAAATCCATGGGCAAACATTAATTCACATAAAATTCCCCATGCCAACAGCACCCCAACAGTCTAAAACTGTCCGGGTGTACTGGAAGCAAACGAAACGCAGACTCAATGTCTGATTTTGCCATGAGAGCACCCTGTCCATAGCGCCTCACCCACCCCACAGCAGTGTCAAAGGAAGTGTAAGACAATGTACACGCTTCTGGGTCTATGGAATCATTAACAGACCCCCCATTCGGAAACGATAGGTGGTGAATGAGCCGAAACTTATTTGGTTCATTCTTAGGCACCACCCCTAATGGCAAAACTACCAAATCCTTCAATGGCTGAACCTTATATGGCCCCCCCATGCACCCCAGCGCCACTTCCTTTCCCAATTTCTCTGAAACCACCCCCGGATTTTGTAGGGAAGACCGCAAATTCCGCGCAATAGGCGGCACTTCAGGCAAAGAACATGGTATTTTAATACCCTCTGAAAACCTCTAGGCCAACATCCTAGCAGCTTCTCTATCGTGGGTACCTATTTAGGAAAGGCTACATCCTTTCCACCATCACCGGAGTCATCCCTCTTGTTCGCAGACTCCCCGGCCCATCAAAGGCTTATGTCTTTATGATCCCACAACGGTCGGAACGGCCCTACGTTGCCTAAACTGCTCAACATACCGCAGCCACACAGTCCCTCCATACCCCCAGGCCCACCATTAGGTGTTCCTACCATATCTCCATTGAGTTCCTTGGTCTGTACACCTACTGTGCCCATTATGAGGGGTTTTCCCTATCCTTGCTCTACATTTCTAGGTTTGCACAACTGCTGTGCCAATTGTGAGGGGTTTCACCCATCTCAATGCTGAGTTCTGTACCCATCCTGATTGAAGGAAGGGTTGACAATTTACAGAAAGTCTGGCAATTCATAAAAGTGCAGACAAGTAAATGAAAGGCTCACAACTGATAGGCTGCCTGATGATATATAGAAAGGTTGACAATCTATAGACTGATAATTAATAGAAAGACTGACAATTGACAGGGTAAGCTGACAATGAATAGGATGTCTGACAACTAGTAGAGATAGAAGAGATGACAATTGATAATGAGGATGAAAACTGATAGCAAGGTTGACAACTGATGGGAAGTCTCACAATTGATTAAAAAAAGGCTCATAATTGATATGAATGGTGACAATTAAAAAAAAGGATGAGAATTAATAAGAAGGCCGATGACTGATAAGGCTGTAGTAGGTTAAACCTAACCATACAGTAAACACATTGGCTCGATGTACTAGTTTCTATTTTCAACAAACACCTTCTAACTGTAGCACTAACTCTCGGTGGAGCTGCTGGTTTAAGCGGGCTTGTTACCTTCACTCTCGACACCCCTGTTTCACCGGCACTGGGTCTAGGGTTCCATTGAGTTTACCTCTGGACGATATAAGCACCAACACTTGAGTACATTTTCAATGCTTTATTGAACCAAGTAACGAAGGAAGTAGCAAGAAAGAGGAGAACGTCCTTTAAAGTGGAATATTGTAATCGGATGCAATCCCCTTGTGGGACACAATCTTTGTTTGCCTGGATAGGCCTCTCTCACTTGCCTAGCAGCCAGTACGTAGCACGAACAAAAGTCTCTGCCACAGACTTGCTTGAAATGAACCCGTACGATCCTCTGCCACAGGATGTATTAAATTTTGCAGTGAATGTCAGACACAGTACTTGGACCTCTAAGCCAACGCAGCAGTACTATGCTGTAGAACTACTTTAGGATACGTCCTCCAAAAGAGTCACCAGGCCCCTCTCCAGACCAGCACTCTGCATGATCCTTCCATGACGGGTCCTCCCCTGGGATCTCCTCGGTTGTCCAGCTTCTTCACTCTGGATAGACAGCTCAGGACCATTCCTCGGCCGCTGTGGTAGGCCCCAGACATGCCTCTGGGCCCACCCACGCACCGCAGCGGCGCGGGCCTCCGGAACGGAGGACCACGACGTAGCGCTCTAACGCATACCTGTCGGCCAGGAGGGCCAGCAGGTGGCTGTAAAACGAACCCCAAAACATGGCATCTGTCCCACAAACACCCTCTCCCAGAATGCAACCTGGAGGACCACCTCCACCGAGCCATCTCCGGGACAGAGGAGCACCCATACGCTTCGACACGTTGCCCTTCCAACACCAGCCAACGGTAACAGCGACACCCACCGGCTCAGTGTGGAACCACACGCAACGTCAGCCAAGCTGGAACAGAGGCAAATCTAACTCCCCTAACGAGCAAGTCACTAAATTTACCTATCTGATGGTAGATCATAAATCTACCAGCTCTACATAACTCACCTTTCAACTTGCATACTATTGGACATAGGGGGGCTCCTTTCCACCTACCTTTCTAAATCTACATGCAGAAACAACCTTAAGGCCGTACCAAAAGGCAGCAGCCCAAGCCCCAAGAGGGCTCACTACCACCCCCCACAAATTGGTCACAAACCACTGGAAGGAACTTCTTTCAGCCCGCCCATGCTATCACTCACCCACCACCACCAGTCAGTCCAGCGAGGTCTCCAGCCCTAACGAGTTACCTCCTATAATAAAGACACATATGTTCTGAGGTCACTGTTCCTCCTCCCCACATGTGTCAATCGTATGTGTAATATTCACATATGTGTGGACAGGGCTGCTGTTAAAAACCACGGGGCCCCATACAGACAACCTTACATGGGGCCCCATACAGCCAATGCTTCAGTTATGAATGAGCACAGTGATGATTGGTATCGATCGCTCATTGTGTTCGTTCAGTAAAGGAAGGTGAAAGGAATTGTACACCTTGGCGACCAGCCTGGTTTATGCAGGCAGACCACTGGGACCCTTTGGATCTGTGAGAGACCACATGAGACACAGGAAACAAGCTTGAGTGTGTGTTCATAGGATCTCTGTCTTTATTGAATACAACAGTAGTATATATACCAGTAAAAATGCATGTCTAAGGGTTATTCATACTTTACACTCAGTACTTTCTTATCAAGAGTTAGGCTGCTTGACTAGATAACAAGAAATAGCCAAAGACTTGTTGACACAAATTTAGCTTAACCACAATATCTCATAGGGTGTGGTTCTATGCAAACTTTTATCTTTTAATCTACTTTTAATCTAAGATGGAGTCAGCTGTTTATACATTCTATTACAGAAGGGGCTGGTAAATATGACATATTTACCTAGCCCTTCTCCCACTCTCAATCTTGAAGGATCCTATTGTGTGCTTGCAGCTGCCAGCGGGATCAGAGGAGGTAAGCCAGCAGCTGTGGGGGGAGGGGGGAACACAGGGGGTCCTGGGCAGCAGGGGGAAATGTATGGTGCACAGGGAGGGTGATCTTTGTGGCAGGGGGGCAATTACTGGAACTGATCCCCTGTATGGCTCTCTCTGTAGCAGTTGAAAGCCAACAGGCGGGAGAGGAGAAGAAGCTGGCTTTCAGCTGCTGCAGAGAGAGCCATACAGGGGATCAGTTCCAGTAATTACCCCCCTGTCATACCAATCACCCTGCCTGCCCATATCTGAGTCACCCTGCTGCTTGGGCCCCCCTGTTGGCCCGGGCCCCGTACAGGAGTACTGGTGGTAACCCCTTATCTATGGTCCTATGCGTGGTACAAGACAATGTGCAAAACAACAACAACCCATCACCATTTACCAATCCACAATGTACAGTGAAATTCACTGCTGCATTTACTTTGCAAAGCATTCCCTGAATAGTGCCCGTGCCAAGCGAGCTGCCTCCTGTGAAAACGCAGCAGGACAGCCGTTCGGAACAGGAGCCAGCAGCTAGTGGAGATTACTGTAGTAGCAGTGACTACTACAGTGGTTTCCAGCTTCTACACGGATCCTGCAGGCGGTGCATAGAGCAGCCCATTCTTTCCCATGAGCTGCCCTACCCACGATAAACACGGGGAAAGAAGTCCCCAACCCTTTTTTTGGAATCACACCGTACCACATGGTACTGTGCGCCATGCAGTTTGGTATTCTCAAAACTGTATTGTTATGTAGTGTATTTATGCGCTGCGCTGCAGTACAGGGTAGAATGTACCCCGATGAAGTATTTGTTTTTTGTATATTTTATTATGCAAAATAAAGTATTCCTTTTCAACCAAAAAATGCGCTAAAACATGCTGCAGTTGCCAATGCATGGGGGGGTGTCATTAACAATTAATGGCACCCAGTGGCGGCCCGTCCATAAGGGGCGCCTCCCTAATTGATGCGTCTGGCACCCTAATCTATATGCGGAGTGCAGGATGCATGTATTTCAATAGGGGTTGTTTTTTTCTTTTTTTTTTTTAAGCACACGATTAGAGCTAGACGTGCAGAATGAAATTTTTTTTTTTCGTTTCATTTCGATTCGTTGGCAAGTGACACGCTCAGGGCTCCCACTGATTCTGCATTATGGTAAGTTGAACTATTTCATTTTATATTACAATGTAATATTAGAACTAATGCGCTTCAATCATCCTGACACCATAACAACCATGGTGCCGCGATGATTGAAGCGCCAACACCGGCCATTTCCCCCGATAATTTGCCCCCAAAAAAACGTATTTTCTGACAGTGCCCCTCCCGAGACTAGACTCTGGATCTGCCCCTGGCTTTGGGGTGGCATTGGTTTGCCGCAACCCTCCCCCCCCAAAAAATATCGAGCACCAGCCGCCACTGATGGCACCTATGCACGTCTGCTAAATTGCAATGCATTCTCTTGCAGGATAGCAAATTAAAAAAAAGTGCATGTGATCAGGCGCACCTCATGGTGTAAATGAGCCCTTATTAACTCTAGATCTATGAAAATGGTTGTCACCTACATATAAATAATTACACAAAACAATTCAGACGCGTTTTCCTCGCTGTCGATCGGTTTATTTGGCTCGCAGCGGTCGCTCTGCTCTTTGGCGTTGAGTGGGAATTTAGTACTTGATGCTGGAAGGTCGCCGGGGTCAGGAAACTCGCCTTTTACTCCGTATCAAGTTTAAAGGAGCAAATTCCTCCTGAACCCTCCGTGCCAGACCGTGGCGTGTTTACAGCGTTATAACCAGAGTCCCTCCACCAGCATGTATACAGTATATATGTGTGTCTGACGGATCCTCATTACACAAATATTGACTGCAAATGTAAACATAATTCCAGACAGATTCCTGGCTGACAGTTCACGGCATAGAAAGACGGAATCATCAACACGATACTTTGGGGATGATTTACTAAAGGCAAATAGGCTGTATACAGTGCATAGAATTTTCCCCTAGATTAGTGAATAACGTGCAAGGAAAATCTAAAAAAAAGAAAAAAAACATTTATGTTTTGCACATGATTTACTAAGCTAAGTGCAAATTCCCTTGCAAAGCGCCTTCGGTAATTTTTTTCAATTTCTGCTACGGGCCTATTGATTCAACAATAACTTTTTTGTTCTTTAACCACTTGCCTACCGGGCACTTTTACCCCCTTTCTGCCCAGGGGCCAATTTTCAGCTTTCAGTGCTGTTGCACTTTGAACGACAATTGCGCGGTCATGCAACACTGTAACCATATGACATTTTTATCATTTTTTTTTGAGACAGAGATCTTTCTTTTGATGGTATTTAATCACCACTGGGGGTTTTTTATTCTTGCTAAACAAATTAGTTTCTGTTGTAAAATTTTGCACAAGTCATTTTTCTCTTTCGCTGATGTGCTCTGATGATGCGACACTTATGGGCACTGATAGGCACCGATGAGGTGGCACTGATGAGGCTGTACTGATTTGCGGCACTAATGGGCACTGATAGGCAGCACTGATGGGCACTAATAGGTGGTACTGATGGGCACTCATAGGCATCACTAATAGGCACTGATAGGTGCCATTGATGGGCACTCATAGGCAGTACTGATGGGAAGTGATAGGCAGCATTGATAGTCACTGATTGGCATTTATGGGGCTGCCCTAATAATCAGGGCACTGATAGGCAGCACTGATGGCCACTGGTTGGCACTTATGGGGCTGCCCTAATAATCTGGGCACTGATAGGCAGCACTGATGGCCACTGGTTGGCACTTATGGGGCTGCCCTAATAATCTGGGCACTGATAGGCAGCACTGATGGCCACTGGTTGGCACTTATGGGGCTGCCCTAATAATCTGGGCACTGATAGGCAGCACTGATGGCCACTGGTTGGCACTTATGGGGTTGCCCTAATAATCTGGACACTGATAGGCAGCACTGATGGCCACTGGTTGGCACTTATGGGGCTGCCCTAATAATCTGGACACTGATAGGCAGCACTGATGGCCACTGGTTGGCACTTATGGGGCTGCCCTAATAATCAGGGCACTGATAGGCAGTACTGATGGACACTGATAGGCAGCACTGATGGGCACTGATTGCTACTTATGGGGCTGCACTGATTATCAGTGTAGATGTCCCCTGTGAGAAGTGCCGGTTACCGGCTCTCTTCTCATGCTGTCACACGCTGATAATGGGCAAGTCTGTTGCACTGTTATCAGCTGTGATTGGACACAGCTGATCACATGGATGAGCGAGTTTGGGGTGGAGGAACTTGACTGGCCTGCACAGAGTCCTGACCTCAACCCGATAAAACACCTTTGGGATGAATTAGAGCGGAGACTGCGAGCCAGGCCTTCTCGTCCAACATCAGTGTCTTGACCTCACAAATGCACTTCAGGAAGAATGGTCAAACATTCCCATAGACACACTCCTAAACCTTGTGGACGGCCTTCCCAGAAGAGTTGAAGATGTTATAGCTGCAGAGGGTGGGCCAACTCAATATTGAACCCTACGGACTAAGACTGGAATTCCATTAAAGTTCATGTGCGTGTAAAGGCAGGCGTCCCAATACTTTTGGTAAAATAGTGTATTTACAAGGGTAGGATTCTTTTTTTTTTTTTTTTTGAGATGGGGAGATAGGTGTTATGGATAAGGATGTATCTATTTTGATCCAATACTGAGCGTCCCACCGCTATCAGACCGTTTAGAGGGTCTACAGATTGTCAAGTGAAAGTGTCATTGGCATCTTTACTGACGGAGCTCTTACACCCATGTGGGATGATTGGGGCAATGTGGTTGGGGAAGGCCTGCCCCCAGGGCCGTTTTTTCCTCTGGGCACGCTGGGCAGTTGCCCGGGGGCCCCACTTGTCTGGAGGGCCCCATCCAAGGCCGATCCTCAGCGCTGCAATCTGCTGCTTAAGTTGACTGACTGCACTGGTTGCTCACTTGCTAGAATCGCTGGCCGCCCGGTGTCTAGCTAGCAACCAGTGACGTCAGTCAGAGGCCGCAGCCGCCTCAGCATTCATAGCGCGCCGCGGTCGCCCCAGCTGCTAGTGAACAAGCTCTGCCCACCTCTGCCATGTTCTTCAGACAGCGTGGAGGGGGAGCGGAGCGGAAAGACGGCCCTTGATAGCTGGCGCTGCCTTGCTGCTGTGAGTGACACACTGTACTGCACCAGTCCGGCGGCCTCAAGTAAGTCTAACACTGTCTACTTACATAAGTTCAAGTTGTGAATCAAACACAGCCACTGTCTGTGCCTCTCAAAAGCTGCCACTGTGCCCATCAAACACAGCCACTGTGCCCATCAAACGCAGCCACTGTGCCCATCAAACCGAGCCACTGTGCCCATCAAAGCTGCCACTGTGCCCATCAAAGCTGCCACTGTGCCCATTAAACGCAGCCACTGTACCCATCAAAAGCTGCCACTGTGCCCATCAAAGCTGCCACTGTGCCCATCAAAGCTGCCACTGTGCCCATCAAACACAGCCACCGTGCCCATCAAAGCTGCCACTGTGCCCATCAAACGCAGCCACTGTGCCCATCAAACCGAGCCACTGTGCCCATCAAAGCTGCCACTGTGCCCATCAAAGCTGCCACTGTGCCCATTAAACGCAGCCACTGTACCCATCAAAAGCTGCCACTGTGCCCATCAAAGCTGCCACTGTGCCCATCAAAGCTGCCACTGTGCCCATCAAACACAGCCACCGTGCCCATCAAAGCTGCCACTGTGCCCATCAAACGCAGCCACTGTGCCCATCAAAAGCTGCCACTGTGCCCAAACACAGCCACTGTGCCCATAAAAGCTGCAACTGTGCCCATCAAACGCAGCCACTGTGCCCATCAAAAGCTGCCACTGTGCCCATCAAACACAGCCACTGTGCCCATCAAAGCTGCCACTGTGCCCATCAAACACAGCCACTGTGCCCAACAAACACAGCCACTGTGCCCATCAAAGCTGCCACTGTGCCCATCAAAGCTGCCACTGTGCCCATCAAAGCTGCCACTGTGCCTATTAAACGCAGCCACCGTGCCCATCAAAGCTGCCACTGTGCCCATGAAACGCAGCCACTGTGCCCATCAAAAGCTGCCACTGTGCCCATCAAACACAGCCACTGTGCCCATCAAAGCTGCCACTGTGCCCATAAAAGCTGCCACTGTGCCCATCAAACACAGCCACTGTACCCAAAGCTGCCACTGTGCCCATTAAGCTGCCACTGTGCCCATCAAACGCAGCCACTGTGCCCATCAAAGCTGCCACTGTGCCCAAACACAGCTACTGTGCATATCAAAGCTGCCACTGTGCCCATCAAAGCTGCCACTGTGCCCATTAAACGCAGCCACTGTGCCCATCAAAAGCTGCCACTGTGCCCATTAAACACAGCCACTGTGCCCATCAAAGCTGCCACTGTGCCCATCAAAGCTGCCACTGTGCCCATCAAACACAGCCACTGTGCCCAAAGCTGCCACTGTGCCCAAACACAGCCACTGTGCCCATCAAAGCTGCCACTGTGCCCATCAAAGCTGCCACTGTGCCCATTAAACGCAGCCACTGTGCCCATCAAACGCAGCCACTGTGCCCATCAAAAGCTGCCACTGTGCCCATCAAACACAGCCACTGTGCCCATCAAAGCTGCCACTGTGCCCATCAAACACAGCCACTGTGCCCAACAAACACAGCCACTGTGCCCATCAAAGCTGCCACTGTGCCCATCAAAGCTGCCACTGTGCCCATCAAAGCTGCCACTGTGCCTATTAAACGCAGCCACCATGCCCATCAAAGCTGCCACTGTGCCCATGAAACGCAGCCACTGTGCCCATCAAAAGCTGCCACTGTGCCCATCAAACACAGCCACTGTGCCCATCAAAGCTGCCACTGTGCCCATAAAAGCTGCCACTGTGCCCATCAAACACAGCCACTGTACCCAAAGCTGCCACTGTGCCCATTAAGCTGCCACTGTGCCCATTAAACGCAGCCACTGTGCCCATCAAAGCTGCCACTGTGCCCAAACACAGCTACTGTGCATATCAAAGCTGCCACTGTGCCCATCAAAGCTGCCACTGTGCCCATTAAACGCAGCCACTGTGCCCATCAAAAGCTGCCACTGTGCCCATCAAAGCTGCCACTGTGCCCATCAAAGCTGCCACTGTGCCCATCAAACACAGCCACTGTACCCAAAGCTGCCACTGTGCCCAAACACAGCCACTGTGCCCATCAAAGCTGCCACTGTGCCCATCAAAGCTGCCACTGTGCCCATTAAACGCAGCCACTGTGCCCATCAAACGCAGCCACTGTGCCCATCAAAAGCTGCCACTGTGCCCATCAAACACAGCCACTGTGCCCATCAAAGCTGCCACTGTGCCCATCAAACACAGCCACTGTGCCCAACAAACACAGCCACTGTGCCCATCAAAGCTGCCACTGTGCCCATCAAAGCTGCCACTGTGCCTATTAAACGCAGCCACCGTGCCCATCAAAGCTGCCACTGTGCCCATGAAACGCAGCCACTGTGCCCATCAAAAGCTGCCACTGTGCCCATCAAACACAGCCACTGTGCCCATCAAAGCTGCCACTGTGCCCATAAAAGCTGCCACTGTGCCCATCAAACACAGCCACTGTACCCAAAGCTGACACTGTGCCCATTAAGCTGCCACTGTGCCCATCAAACGCAGCCACTGTGCCCATCAAAGCTGCCACTGTGCCCAAACACAGCCACTGTGCATATCAAAGCTGCCACTGTGCCCATCAAAGCTGCCACTGTGCCCATTAAACGCAGCCACTGTGCCCATAAAAAGCTGCCACTGTGCCCAAACACAGCCACTGTGCCCATCAAAGTTGCCACTGTGCCCATCAAAGCTGCCACTGTGCCCAAACACAGCCACTGTGCCCATCAAAGCTGCCACTGTGCCCAAACACAGCCACTGTGCCCATCAAAGCTGCCACTGTGCCCATTAAACGCAGCCACTGTGCCCATCAAACTCAGCCACTGTGCCCATCAAACGCAGCCAATGTGCCCATCAAAAGATGCCACTGTGCCCATCAAACACAGCCACTGTGCCCATCAAAGCTGCCACTGTGCCCAAACACAGCTACTGTGCATATCAAAGCTGCCACTGTGCCCATCAAAGCTGCCACTGTGCCCATTAAACGCAGCCACTGTGCCCATCAAAAGCTGCCACTGTGCCCATTAAGCACAGCCACTGTGCCCATCAAAGCTGCCACTGTGCCCATCAAAGCTGCCACTGTGCCCATCAAACACAGCCACTGTACCCAAAGCTGCCACTGTGCCCAAACACAGCCACTGTGCCCATCAAAGCTGCCACTGTGCCCATCAAAGCTGCCACTGTGCCCATTAAACGCAGCCACTGTGCCCATCAAACGCAGCCACTGTGCCCATCAAAAGCTGCCACTGTGCCCATCAAACACAGCCACTGTGCCCATCAAAGCTGCCACTGTGCCCATCAAACACAGCCACTGTGCCCAACAAACACAGCCACTGTGCCCATCAAAGCTGCCACTGTGCCCATCAAAGCTGCCACTGTGCCCATCAAAGCTGCCACTGTGCCTATTAAACGCAGCCACCGTGCCCATCAAAGCTGCCACTGTGCCCATGAAACGCAGCCACTGTGCCCATCAAAAGCTGCCACTGTGCCCATCAAACACAGCCACTGTGCCCATCAAAGCTGCCACTGTGCCCATAAAAGCTGCCACTGTGCCCATCAAACACAGCCACTGTACCCAAAGCTGACACTGTGCCCATTAAGCTGCCACTGTGCCCATCAAACGCAGCCACTGTGCCCATCAAAGCTGCCACTGTGCCCAAACACAGCCACTGTGCATATCAAAGCTGCCACTGTGCCCATCAAAGCTGCCACTGTGCCCATTAAACGCAGCCACTGTGCCCATAAAAAGCTGCCACTGTGCCCAAACACAGCCACTGTGCCCATCAAAGTTGCCACTGTGCCCATCAAAGCTGCCACTGTGCCCAAACACAGCCACTGTGCCCATCAAAGCTGCCACTGTGCCCAAACATAGCCACTGTGCCCATCAAAAGCTGCCACTGTGCCCAAACACAGCCACTGTGCCCATCAAAGTTGCCACTGTGCCCATCAAAGCTGCCACTGTGCCCATCAAACACAGCCACTGTGCCCATCAAAGCTGCCTCTGTGCCCATCAAACTCGTGTTATATTGTCCAAACGTTGTGTTAATGTTTAAACACTGATTTTGTTGGAAGTACCAATAAATATAGCCTTATTGATAATTTGCATTTTTATTCTGGTGCGTGATTGTGTAGACAGGGCCCCGGTGCACTGTATTGCCCGGGGGCCTATAATGCTCTTGAGATGGCCCTGCCTGCCCCGGGCGTCTGTTAGTACATAGCTCCAACCGGTCTATGTGGGTCAATCGATGTAACGTGTTACTTCAGTTACTGACAAGCTAATAAACCACCCAGTGACGGGTGAGAGAGGTTGTCTTTGGTTTGGCCGCCTTCCCGGAGAGAAGACGATACCCTCAGTAAGTCCTCACACGTCCATCCACTTGTCAGGTCTGCGCTGCTCCGCCAAGCGACTCCACCAGATGTGTGTCCCCCCCCATATGTACAATCCATCATGGCTAAAGGTTAGACCAATATATGTGTGTGTGTGTGTGGCCCAACGACCTAAATTAGATCTCCATATGTGACTCAAAAAAACCCATATTGTGTAGCTAGGAACCACGATCTGTCATTTCCTCTGGGTCAGTCCCATCCCCCTACAGTTAGAAACACACACAGGGAACACAGTTAACCCCTTGATCCCCCCCCCCCCCTAGTGTTAACCCCTTCCCTGCCGGTGACATTTTTACAGTAATCAGTGAATTTTTATCGCACTGATCGCTGTATAAATGTCAATTGGTCCCAAAAAAATGTGTCAAAAGTGTCCGATGTGTCCGCCGTAATGTCGCAGTCCCGATAAAAATCGCAGATCGCCGCCATTACTAGTAAAAAAAATAAATAAATAAATAAAAATGCTATAAATCTATCCCCTATTTTGTAGACGCTATAACTTTTGTGCAAACTAATCAAAATGCGTTTATTGCGATTTTTTTTTTTTTTACCAAAAATATGTAGAAGAATATATATCGGCCTAAATTGAGAAAAAAAAATAGCTTTAAAAAAAAAAAAAAAATGGGGGCATTTATTATAGCAAAAAGTACAAAATAATGTTTTTTTTTATTTCAACATTGTCGCTCTTTTTTTTGTTTATAGCGCAAAAAATAAAAACCGCAGAAGCGATCAAATGCCACCAAAAGAAAGCTCTATTTGTGAGAAAAAATGGACGTCAATTTTGTTTGGGTGCAACGTCGCACGACCACGCAATTGTCAGTTAAAGCGACGCAGTGCCGAATCGCAAAAAAATGGGCCGGTCATTTAGCAGCCAAATCTTCCGGGGCTGAAGTGGTTAAAATGCTAAAAAAAAAATAAAAAATAGATGTGCTTCGCCTTCCATTGGCGTTCAGGTTTTAACGCACATTGACGCGCTTTTCTTTGCATGTTAAATTGCTATGGGCCCTTGTAAGATACAAATCTTTTGAGGAAAAAAAAAAAGCTTTGTATTTCATTGATGTGCATTTACACGCGTTGCATTAAAATGCATACATGTAGCATTTTAACACACCAACACTGCACTCGACACCGGCTTTGTGGTGTGAACAGGACGCATAGAAAAACCCTGAATTTTTTCCAGTAAAATTCCCAGTTATCACACAAAGTTGGTCGGAAATTCCGAACGTCAAGAACGCGGTTGACGTACAACACGTACGACGATCCGAGAAAAATGAAGTTCAATAGCCGGTGCGGCTCCTTCTGCTTGATTCCGAGCATGGAACTTTGTGCGTCGGAATTGTGTACACACGATCGGAATTTCCGACAACGGATTTTGTTGTCGGAAAATTTGAGAACCAGCTCTCAAATTTTGTGTGACGGAAATTCCGATGGAAAATGTGTGATGGAGCCCACACACGGTCGGAATTTCCGACAACAAGGTCCTATCACACATTTTCCGTAGGAAAATCCGACCGTGTCAACGGGGCATTAGGCTCCATTCACACCTATACATGTTGCTTTTGAGCGTTTCTGCAGTGCTTTTTGCGTTCGTTTCTTTTTAACACAATGTTGCCGTGATTTTGCATTTTATATTGCATTTTTTTTTGGGGGGGAAAATTTGTTGTTGGGCAGAAAACGCAAATCGCGGTAAAAACGCACTACATGCTTTTCTGCAGCTTCTTCATTGAACTCTATTGAACCAAAAAAAAAAAAAATGAAGCGATTTGCATTAAAAAAAAAAAAAAAGTCCCTGGCCCTTTCCAAAAAATGCATTGATGTAAACAAGTCCATAGGAACCCATGTTAAAAAAAAAACAAAAAAAAAAACAGTGTTTCAGCAAAAAAGCACGACAAAATGCATTGGTGTGAATGAAGCCTTATGCCTCGTACACACCTTCCGAATATCGTACGACCGCTCTCGCTTAATAGTCGCAAGTAGAAATTGAATAGCTAAATAAAGTCACGAAAATTCTCGTACGACAGGCAAAAAAAAAAAAAAAAAAAAAAAATCGGAAGTGATGTCATGTGTTGTAATGTATTTGTATTGTATTTTTGGACGACAACTATACTGACTAACCGAAAATCGTACCTGACCTGCCCCCTTCCCCCCAGCAAAGCACTGACTGTGTGTCCCAGGTGAGTCTAAATTGCCAAAATGGGAGAAGTGCAAATCCCGACGTGGACAGAGGATCAGGGAAAGGTGCATGAGAGGTGCCTGGGAGATGTCTAAATCCTGAACAGGACTTTTCATATACGTGAAATATGAAAACACTGCGCTCTAATAGCAAAAATAAAATATATGTGAGCCAGCAGCTGCATACATTGTGACAAACAATAACTGGTAAATGGGAAAAAAATGCAGCGCTAAGAAGTAATAGGAAGTTAGGGTGTAGTGAAACAATTAAATAAGAGATGCTGTACTGAACAGTAAAGCATATGTGCAAAAACCATAAGTGAAATGAAATGAACAAACACAGTATAAAGTGTCCACATATGGTAAATGGATGATTCCAAACTCAAATTATTAAGAGGAACTGGTATGGACCAAAAAATGATGTGAAACTAGAAAATAAAGTCAATGGTGCACGGTGTGGATCTGTGACTGAGTCAACAACGGGGTACAGAACTTCCGTAGCTGTAAACCAACATCTCGATATGGGGCATCAGAATGAAAACATCAGGAAGTAAGATAAGATGGGTACTCTTACCAGATGACGTGGACTCCACTGTCATATGACATGGAGTCAATGGTGCATAGAGCCAAACCTAGGCTGGAAAACGATATCCGGAACGGTGGAACCTCTGTCTCACTTCTCGACTTCTCTGGTGGGGTGAAGAAACATCAGGAAGGGCCGCCAACTGGATATCAGCCAATAGACCTCAAGGATGTGTTCCAAGGAGAAGCCGGGGACAGATTTGATCCAGACCCCGTGATGGAAGTAGGGCTACTGGAAGGCAGTTTCTTGCATCGGGATAATATGCAAATAAAAAATAAAAAACTTCTGCATAGTGCAGGTAAACCAGGGATTTTTATTTCTAAAAATACCATACAAAAAATGGATAAAAGTGATCACAATTAAAATAAAATCTAAGCAGCGTAAGGAAGGGGAGATCGTCCGACGCGTTTCGACCAAGGGGGTCTTCAACAGGGGCATGAGCTTCTCCCTTCACGCTGCTCCTATATATAAATATCTAATCCAATAAGATAACCCCTATAGCCAATCACAGTGGAGCTACAAAGGTCAAGTAATCAGGAACTGGATCCTGTTGATCGCTAGACCAATCAGAATCATGAATAAAACAGCCGGTGAGTATAGGACCCAATAGCGCAGTCTAATAGTGAGACTGATGCCTGGAGACCTCCCCACCGCATGGCAAACAATAGTAGACATCACTTCCTGATTGGGTCAGGGAGCCGGGACACCGCCCCTTCACACCACATCACATGACCAGGAAGTGATGCATTACCAGGAAGTGATGTCCACTATTGTTTGACCAGGAAGTAATGCATTACCAGGAAGTGATGTCTACTATTGTTTGCCATGCGGTGGGGAGGTCTCCAGGCATCAGCGTGAAGGGAGAAGCTCATGCCCCTGTTGAAGACCCCCTTGGTCGAAACGCGTCGGGCGATCTCCCCTTCCTTACGCTGCTTAGATTTTATTTTAATTGTGATCACTTTTATCCATTTTTTGTATGGTATTTTTAGAAATAAAAATCCCTGGTTTACCTGCACTATGCAGAAGTTTTTTATTTTTTATTTGCATATTATCCCGATGCAAGAAACTGCCTTCCAGTAGCCCTACTTCCATCACGGGGTCTGGATCAAATCTGTCCCCGGCTTCTCCTTGGAACACATCCTTGAGGTCTATTGGCTGATATCCAGTTGGCGGCCCTTCCTGATGTTTCTTCACCCCACCAGAGAAGTCGAGAAGTGAGACAGAGGTTCCACCGTTCCGGATATCGTTTTCCAGCCTAGGTTTGGCTCTATGCACCATTGACTCCATGTCATATGACAGTGGAGTCCACGTCATCTGGTAAGAGTACCCATCTTATCTTACTTCCTGATGTTTTCATTCTGATGCCCCATATCGAGATGTTGGTTTACAGCTACGGAAGTTCTGTACCCCGTTGTTGACTCAGTCACAGATCCACACCGTGCACCATTGACTTTATTTTCTAGTTTCACATCATTTTTTGGTCCATACCAGTTCCTCTTAATAATTTGAGTTTGGAATCATCCATTTACCATATGTGGACACTTTATACTGTGTTTGTTCATTTCATTTCACTTATGGTTTTTGCACATATGCTTTACTGTTCAGTACAGCATCTCTTATTTAATTGTTTCACTACACCCTAACTTCCTATTACTTCTTAGCGCTGCATTTTTTTCCCACTTTTCATATACGTGAATGTTCATATATATTCTTATACAGTATATATACTATATTATTATTATACTATATTATTATTATATTATATATTATTATTATATATTAACTCCTCTATATTATGTCCTCTCTGTATATATGTCATCTTTCTGAGTATGATGTCACCCCTGAGTATGATGTCATCTCTGAGTATGATGTCACCCCTGTGTATATCTCAGACGTGCTCCAGGTAGGGTTGCCACCTCATCCCTTTAAACCCGAACACCTTTGAATTACACGGGTTCTGAGGCTAATTTAAATGCAGATAAGGCAATAAGTGAGTTTAATTACCACCTTAATCAGCCACAGAACCCGTGTAATTAATATGTGTTTGGGTTTAAAGGAATGAGGTGGCAGCTCTAGCTCCAGGTCATATTATTGTCAGTAATCAGCTGTCTGTAGGGAATTCCCTCCCCCCCCCCCCCCCCACCCTGCAGACACACAGGCCTCCTCCCCGGTCTGCTCCTATGGGGTCTATTCTGGGGGACATCTGTGGAAGACATTGGAAGTGTTTATGGGCGCTGCGTCTCTTCTGACATACAACACCCGACAAACACGTCCACACATCCACATCATGCTCCCTCTCAGAGGTTGCAGGTCATGACCCCTCCCCTCCGCCATTACTGACACCTCATCCTCGTCCTGTCACACCTCTGTCATCACAATCTAAAGTGACACCACCGCCTATGATGGGGATGTGCCAAAGACCACCAATCCTGAGGAGCGCACAGAATGAGAATTCAAACAAACTTCAGAGAATTCTCATTCTGTGTGCAGAAGAAGAATATACAGCACATACTACAACATACAGCATACAACAATATACAACATACAGCACATACTACAACATACAGCATACAACAATATACAACATACAGCACATACTACAATATACAGCATACAGCACATACTACAATATACAACATACAGCACATGCAACAATATACAACATACAGCACATACTACAACATACAACATACAGCACATACTACAACATACAACAATATACAACATACAGCACATACTACAACATACAACAATATACAACATACAGCACATACTACAACATACAACATACAGCACATACTACAACATACAATATCCAACATACAGCACATACTACCACATACAACAATATACAACAATACACAACATACTGCATACAGCACATACAACAGTACACAGCATACAGCACATACAACATTCGACAATACACAACATACAACATTCAACAATACACAACATACAGCACATACAACAATATACAGCATACAGCACATGCAACAATATACAACATACTGCATATACAACATAAATCACATACAACAATATACAGCATACAGCACATACAACAATATACTGCATATACAACATACAGCACATACAACAATATACTGCATATACAACATACAGCACATACAACAATATACAGCATACAGCACATACAGCACATGCAACAATATACAACATACAGCATACAGCACATACAACAATATACAGCAAATGCAACAATATACAACATACAGCACATACAAAAATAATAAAATATACAGCATACAGCACATACAGCAATATACAACATACAGCACATGCAACAATACACAACATACAGCACATACAACAATATAGAACATACAACAACATACAGCACATGCAACAACATACAGCGCAAACAACAATATATAACATACAGCACATACAACAACATACAGCACATACAGCAATATACACCATACAGAGCATACAAGAACATACAGCGCATGCAACAATATACAACAACATACAGCATACAAAATACAGCACATGCAACAACATATAGACCATACAACAATACACAATATACAGCACATACAATATACAACATACAGCACATACAACAATATACAACATACAGCACATACATCAATACACAGCATAACCGCATATACAACAACATACAGAACATGCAACAACTTACAATGACACACAACATACAGAACATATAGCAGCATACAACATAAAGTGCATACAACACACAACATACAGATATTACAACAACATACATTGTCCTGTCTAGGCATCAGGACTAGGCCAAGGCTGAGACACGACAGGCTCCTGCCTTGGGCGGCATGGATGGGGGGGGGGGGGCACAGGCAAAGCATTAGCCTCTCCTGGCTCAGGATTGGCTGATCACAGTTGCAGTCGTCATTCATAAATGTGAAAAATTCTGATATATGTGTAACCTCTTATTAATCCGAATTAGTCCTTATTAACTCCTTCATCCACCTTCTTCCTTTTTTTTTTTTTTTTAAATTTCTTCTTTTAACCATTTGTATATTAACGTTTTACATTTGTATTTGTTCCTTTCCACAGCATTGCATTAAAGAAAATGCTTTGTGCCAGAAACAAAAGTCACCTCTCTGCTCTTTGGACGAGTTAGGCCGGCCCACACACCATACAATCTGATTGTACAATCTCTGTGTAACCCTTTTCATTCATTTCAGCTCTGACCGTTTGTTGTACTATATAGTTGATGATCGATCTAAAGAAGATTTCCTCCGGGATTGTCAATAATCTTTTGCCTTGTGTTAGCGTGAGCAAGACCTCCTTCATCTTTATGCATGTTGACATCCACTGGTATGTGTTTCCCCTTTTATGTTGCATTCATGTGCGCCTTACATGCATTCATGTGCTTTGTGTTGCAGAAAATCGCATACATGCTGCAAAGTGTGCCACACATCAGCGCTACGGCGCAGTTGCTTTCTCTGTGCCCTTGCAGAGACCTGCATTGATCACCTACGGGCCTTTGCACACGATGTGAATGAGCCCTAAGACTTAGTTTAACTCTATGCGTGTCTAGGACATGCGCAAAATCGCACGCTTTCCCAACACGCACAGAAAGGCGTTGGGTAGCAGACATATGGGGTGCCACGCGGGTTTGTGCGGCGCGACTTTTCAAAAGGGTCTGGGACATCTTTCCCCGTGTTCCTCATGGGTAGGGCACGCCAACCGGATCACTCTCTGAATAGACTTAGCCTCAGTTCATATCTATGCGTGTCTAGGACGTGCGCAAAATTGCACGCTTTCCCAACACGCACAGAAACGCATTGGGTGGCAGACATATGGGGTGCCACGCGGGTTTGTGTGGCGTGACTTTTCGAAAGGCTCTGTGACATCTTTCCCCGTGTTCCTCATGGGTGGGGCACACCGATTGGATCACTCTGTGAATAGATTTACATAGCTCCCAACTGTCCCTGATTTCGAGGGACTGCCCCTGATTTGGAGCAAAGTCCCTCTGTCCCTCATTCCTCCTCATTTGTCCTTCATTTTGGTCTGATCTATAGAGTTGTATATAAAATGCACTTTTTATCTTTCAAAAAGTGTTTCCCAGCGCTAAACCTTTCATCTAAATTCAAAATTGCTGCGTTTGTAAATGTTAAAAGCCAATATAAAGGAATAGTGGAGGTAAAAAAAAGTCCTTGTGGCTTTAATTAACCTTTTTTTTGGGTTAATTCTCCTTTAAGGGGGTGTGTCAGGGGGCGTGTCCTATGCCTACATATGTTTGCAAGTAGGTGTCCCTCATTCCCATCTCAAAATGTTGGGAGGTATGGATTTAGCCTCAGTTCACATCTATGCGTGTCTAGGACGCATCCAAAATCGCACGCTTTCATAACACGCACAGAAACACGTTGTGTAGCAGACATATGGGGTGCCACGCGGTTAGGTGCGGCGTGACTTTTCGAAAGGGTCGAGACATCTTTCCCCGTGTTCCTCATGGGTAGGGCACACCAACCGGATCATTCCCTGAGTAGATTTAGTATTGGTTTACATCTATGCGTGTCCAGAAACACATTGTGTAGCAGACATATGGGGTGCCACACGGGTTGGTGTGACGCGACTTTTCGAAAGGGTCGGGGACATCTTTCCTCATGTTCCTCATGGGTAGGGCACACCGATTGGATCATTCTGTGAATAGATTTAGCCTCAGTTCACAGCTATGCGTGTCTAAGACGCACGCAAAATCGCACGCTTTCACAACACGCACAGAAACGCGTTGCGTAGCAGACATATGGGGTGCCACGCGGGTTGGTGTGGCGCGACTTTTCGAAAGGATCGGGGACATCTTTCCCCGTGTTCCTCATGGGTAGGGCACACCAACCGGATCATTCTCCGAATAGATTTAGCATTGGTTCACATCTATGCGTATCCGGAACGCACGCAAAATCGCACGCTTTCCCAACACGCACAGAAACACGTTGCATAGCAGACATATGGGGTGGCACGCAGTTTGGTGCGACGCGACTTTTTTGAAAGGGTCAGGGACATCTTTCCCCGTGTTCCTCATGGGTAGGGCACACCAACCGGATCATTCTGTGAATATTTTTAGCATTGGTTCACATCTATGCGTGTCCAGAAAGAGTGCAAAATCGCACGCTTTCCCAACACGCATAGAAAAACGTTGCGTAGCAGACATATTTGGTGCCATGCGGGTTGGTGTGGGCGTGACTTTTCGAAAGGTTTGGGGACATCTTTCCCCGTGTTCCTCATGGGTAGGGCACACCAACCGGATCATTCTCTGAGTAGATTTAGCATTGGTTCTCATCTATCTTTTAATTATGCCTTAGATGAATTCCTCCTTCCTTTGTGACCCTGAAGAAGGACTGTATCCCGAAACGCGTTGGGTGTAAGGAGTTCTCTTCTTATAACCCCTTTGTATGGTGACAGTAACTGACTAGATTTAGACAAATCAATGTTTCATTTCAATTTTAATTATGTTTAATTACTAATAAAATATAATGTATTGTTATTATATTACTCTTGTGTGCTTTTATATAACATTATTAGTTGCCAAAAAAGTCCATTTAGGTGAACTTCCTTCTCTGTCCTGTTCCTCATGGGCAGGGCACACCGATTGGATCATTCTGTGATTAGATTTAGCCTCAGTTCACATCTATGAGTGTCTAGGACATGCGCAAAATTGCACGCTTTCCCAACATGCACAGAGAACCGTTGCGTAGCAGACATATGGGGTGACACGCGGTTTGGTGCGGCGCGAGTTTTCAAAAGGGTCAGGGACATCTTTCCCTGTGTTCCTCATGGGCAGGGCACACCGATTGGATCATTCTGTGAATAGATTTAGCCTCAGTTCACATCTATGCGTGTCTAGGACATGCGCAAAATCGCACGCTTTCCCAACATGCACAGAAAACCATTGCGTAGCAGACATATGGGGTGGCACGCGGTTTGGTGCGGCGCGACTTTTTCGAAAGGGTCGGGGACATCTTTCCCCGTGTTCCTCATGGGTAGGGCACACCAACCGGATCATTCTGTGAATAGTTTTAGCATTGGTTCACATCTATGCGTGTCCAGAAAGAGTGCAAAATCGCACGCTTTCCCAACATGCACAGAAAACCATTGCGTAGCAGACATATGGGGTGCCACGCGGTTTGGTGCAGTGCGAGTTTTAGAAAGGATCGGGGACATCTTTCCCCGTGTTCCTCATGGGCAGGGCACACCGATTGGATCATTCTGTGAATAGATTAAGCCTCAGTTCACATCTATGCGTGTCTAAAACGCACGCAAACTTTCACGCTTTCCCAACATGCACAGAAACACGTTGTGTAGCAGACATATTGTGTGCCACGTGGGTTGGTGAGGCGCGACTTTTCGAAAGGGTCGGGGATATCTTTCCCCGTGTTCCTCATGGGAAGGGCACACCAACCGGATTAGCATTGGTCAATGCATGGGCAGGTGCGTGTGCGCTTGCGCTCCGCATGTAGGGCAGCCCATTCATTTCAATGGAGAATGATCCGATCGGTGCGTGGCAGTCTATCCAACTGGGAATTGTATGAGCAGAGCATAACATTTTTGGGGGGCGACAATTCCCAGTCTACAACCTTCCAGCTTGTCTTAGTAAACCTGCTTTTCCCAAAGAGCTCACACTCTAATGACATGGCGTTGTACAAGGAGCTCTTTGACCGGCCTGAGACGGAATGAGTTAAGCGCTCACGGCCGGCTGGGATGCCGTCCCTCGGGAGGAGGTGGAACGGGTCCAGCTGTCGTCTATATACCCGAGAAGCCGCACTGGAGGACCATATTAGGGAGACGGTTATTAAGAGAATTTCCTGGGTCAGCGTTTTATCGGCCAGACGCGGCCGCTGGCAATCAGATCTTATTTTTAATCGATGCGCGCATCACCTCCTCGCCCCCCCCCGGCTAAGGTTTAAGGCCCATGGAAAGACATTTAACACTTCGTAGATTAAGGCCAGGCCGCGGAGAGAGATGGAAACCCGAGACGTCTCGAAATAGAAAGACGTTTGTCTCCGCGCCTCTTAGATGGCGGAGTCCGCTCTCCATGTTTGGAGAAATACGCCCCGGGAATGGGGGAGCCACAAAACCGTTCGGCGTATCAGCACCCGGCAGACAACCGCAGACGTGGGCTCAGACTCATCAATTGCCGGATAATCCGACAAAAGAGCGTCCTCTCTGCGCCAACACTAAGGCTCACATATGGGCATTCCATCTCACTTGAGGTGCTGTTAATTGTTAAACGCAGCCAGCAAATGCGCGCTTTCGTGTTCGGCAAATGCGCAAAAAAAAAACGCACAAAGCTTTACGCCCCGAAATGGGTGCAGGAGCTTCTTTGGCCGCATTTGTCGCGCAAAAACGCGCCAAAATAGCTCGCTAAAATGTGTGAATGGGGACTAATAGGAAACTCCACCTTTAAGCCCGCTTCACACTGGTGTGGCTTTTAAATCGCACTACTTCACTGCGATTTGCACCTCTGATTTCATTGCGGCTTGCGACTTTGTTTAACAGAAGTCTATGCAAGTTGCAATGAAATCAGAAAAAAAAGTAGTGCAGGAATCTTTTTCAAAGTCGCTGCGACGCGAGTCGATTTTGATGGTTCCATTGTCGGCAATGGGGTGCAACTTTTTGTGCGATTTGGAATTGTCCAATCGCAAGACAAATCGCACCAGTGTGAATGAGGGCTATGGCTTCTTGCAGGCGGCAGCTGCATTGCGTCCCTGAATGCACAAGGAAGGACGCAATGCAGCTGGGCAGCCCCATGTGCTGGGGGCCTACTTGTATTTTCCATAACCACCCTCTTATTGGTTCCCTGCATTAGTTTTCTTTCTTTCTTTTTCCTTATCTATTGTTTTTCCTTCTTTCTTTTTCTTTCTTTCCTTCCTTCTTTCTTTTTTTCTTTTTCTTACCCTCTTTCTTTCCTTCTTACTTTTTCTTACTTTCTTTTTTTATCTTTGTTTTTTTTTCTTTTTTTTCTTTCTTTCTTTTTCTCTTTCATTCTTTTTTTTCTTTCTTTCTTTTTGTTCTCTTTTTGTATTTCTTTCTTTCTTTCCTTCTTTCTTTTTCTTTCTTTCCTTTCTTTCTTTTTTTTTTTTTTGCTCTCTCTCTCTCTTTTCCTCTTTCTTTCTTTTTTTTGCTTTCTTTTTTTTCTTCCTTTCTTTCTTTCTTTCTTTCTTTCTTTCTTTCTTTCTTTCTTTCTTTCTTTCTTTCTTTCTTTCTTTCTTTCTTTCTTTCTTTCTCTTTCTTTCTTTCTTTCTTTCTTTCTTTCTTTCTTTCTTTTCCTTATCTCTTTTTTTTCCTTCTTTCTTTTTCTTTCTTTCCTTCCTTCTTTCTTTTTTTCTTTTTCTTTCCCTCTTTCTTTCCTTCTTACTTTTTCTTACTTTCTTTTTTTATCTTTGTTTCTTTTTCTTTTTTTTCTTTCTTTCTTTTTCTCTTTCATTCTTTTTTTTCTTTCTTTCTTTTTGTTCTCTTTTTGTATTTCTTTCTTTCTTTCCTTCTTTTTTTTTCTTTCTTTCCTTTCTTTCTTTTTTTTTTTGCTCTCTCTCTCTCTTTTGCTCTTTCTTTCTTTTTTTTGCTTTCTTTTTTTTCTTTTTTTCTTTCTTTTTCTTTCCCTCTTTCTTTCTTTCTTTCTTTCTTTCTTTTCTCTTTATTTCGCAATTTTAAATGGCTGCAAAACACAGGCCGCGTTTGCGATGCCACTACTTCTAATGGCACCCAAATCATGGAAAAATCGCGCAAAACAAAATACAGAACTTCTTTTGGGCGGCGTGCGTCCGCACGATTTTTCATGTGACAATCTCAGCAAAATTGCGGCGCGATCACGCGTCACCTTGGCGAGGAAGCTGGAAGGTGCTGGGATGTAGCACATAAAAAAGGTAACGCGATGGCTTAGCAGTTAGTAGCACTGGGTATGTGAGATAGGGACTTTAGATTGTAAGTTCCCTGAGGCAGGGACTGATGTGAATATTTACTGCGTACAGTGCTGCGTAAATTGTTGAGGCTAAAAAAAAAAAATAATATAAATAATTATGTAATAATATATATTATTAATAAATAAATTTTATAATAATATGATAATTAAATAATAATATTTAAATTAATTAATATATAATAATAAATACATTTAAAAAAATAAATATGTAAAACAAAAATATAATATAATTGCGCTTCAAGAATGTGCAAAAAAAGTGCGTCGCGCTTACGGTGCTATTAATTGTTAACAACGCGCCAAAAGTACTGGCAAACGCACTCTATGTTCTGGGGCAAAACGTACGACAAATGCGCCAAAATAAGTGGAAAAAAAAACCATGCGACGCTCAGTGCCCAAAAAGGTGTGGGGGCTTCTTTTGGCGCGTTCGTCAGACGTAGGCACACCCTATTCAATTGAATGGGCCACCACACGAAAAAACACGCGTTGTGCAGATGTGAATGGGGACTAAATGAGAATTTAACCCTTGCAGTATTGGGGGGGAGGGCTCTGAAAGGGTATTTTTTTCTGGTGCCAGGGTAGGGCTTCACTTTTTTTTTTTTTTTTTTTTCTTTTAACGTAGATGATTCTATTACAATGTATTTTTTTATGGAAGGTTAACTTTAACTTTAGTTATTTTTTTCTATTAGAGGATCCGCTATGCGCGGTGTTAATTACCATCACAGCGCGGGTTAATGGGAAGGCCGCATGTTTGGTTTCCGGGCCTCGTCCTCATCAGTCAGTATTGAATGACTGACCCCCATGGAGGTTCTGTAATGTTTACATGCTGGGGGGGGCTGTGTACACATAACCTGGGATGGTTAGAGCGCCCCCCATGTACCATTAGTATTAGAATGTCAGATAGATCCCCACCTCCTGACCCCTCCGCCTGCTGCACTCATCACTGACAGACGCAATGATGTAGACGGCGGGGAGTCTATTAATGACTAAGTCAGATCTTCATATATACCGAGAAAATCTCCACTCATCATTCGCGTCTACTTGCCGGGGTCGCTTTCCGGGTCCGACAATGGTAATACCCTGACACCTTCCTTGGTTTGCTTTTTTTTTTTAAAAATTGTTTTTAAATACATCGAACAAAAAAAAAAAAAAGAAAAAAGAATATTGTTAATTATTATTATAATAATATTAATAAAATAATTATCACAAGTGCAGGGAGGCGGAGCCTGTGATAGACTTCTTCTTGTTCGCAAGCCCCGCCTACCTGTCGGCTTCCGTTGGGGCGTAGACGCGTGCAGAACAAAAACATTTCTTTCATTCCGTTATTTGCATAAGTTCGTTTAAATTTGTTAAATTAATTTAATTAATTTTTCGGAATTAGTTTCATTTGTTCAAATTTTCCAAATTCAGTCTAATTTAAATCTAATTAATTTAATTCCATTCGAATTTGAATTTATTCTATTCGAAATTAGGATTTTGGAAAATAGTTATATTCTTTCTAGTATATTGTTTTATCCGTTCTATTATTTTTTTCTATTCTATTCTTTTCTATACGAATTTGAATTTATTCTATCAAAATTAGGATTTTGGAAAATGGTTATATTCTTTTTAGTATATTGTTTTTTCCGTTCTATTATTTTTTTCTATTCTATTCTTTTCTATACGAATTTGAATTTATTCTATTCAAATTCAAATTTATTCTATTCAAAATTTTTAATTTTTTAAGATATATTCTTTCCTTTTTATTCTATTCTATTCTGTTTTGTTCTTTTCTATTCTATTCTAATTCAAATTTATTTAAATTTGATAATATTTTTGATAATATCAATAATAATAATTTGATAATATTTAAATTAATTAATATATAATGATAAATACATTTAAATAAATAAATATGTGAAACAAAAAATATTATATATATTTATATATAGATAGATAGATAGATAGATAGATAGATAGATAGATAGATAGATAGATAGATAGATAGATAGATAGATAGATAGATAGATAGATAGATAGATAGATAGATGGGTAGATAGATAGATAGATTGATAGATAGATAGATAGATATGTATAAAAAAAAGAGTATATATTCTCAGAAATGAGGAAACGTCCTCCCATGATATACGGCGGAGGCAACAGCAGAGAAAAATCCTATAATTAGTGAAGTCCCCTTTGGGCCCCATTCTCATCTGCACATTCCAAAAGCGCGTTTTTAAGAATGTGCAACAAAAAAAAAAAAGTGTGTCGCGCTTACGGTGCTAATAATTGTTAACGACGCACCAAAAGTACTGGCAAAGGCACATTATGTCCTGGGGCAAAACGTACGACAAATGCGTCAAAATAAGTGCAAAAAAAAAAAAACATGCGACACTCAGTGCCCGAAAAGGTGCGTGAGAGCTTCTTTTGGCGCATTCGTCAGACGTAGGCACACCTCGTCCAATTGAATGGGCCATCCCATGAAAAAACACGCGTTGTGCAGATGTGAATGGGGACTAAATGAGAATTTAACTCTTACAGTATGGAGGGGGGGGGGGGGGGCTCTGAAAGGGTATTTTTTTCTGGTGCCAGCGTAGGGCTTCACATTTTTTTTTTTTACATTTTTTTAGCATAGATGATTCTATTACAATGTTTTTTTTTATGGAAGGTTTTGTTATACTTTAGTTTTTTTTTTGTTTTTTTTTTAGCATAGATGATTCTATTGCAATGTTCTTTTTTATGAAAGGTTTTGTTATACTTTAGTTTTTTTTTTTTTTTTTTTTTAGCATAGATGATTCTATTGCAATGTTCTTTTTTATGGAAGGTTTTGTTATACTTATTTTTTTTTTTTTCCATCAGAAGATCCGCTACGCGCGGTGTTAAATTACCATCACAGCACGAGTTAATGGGAAAGCCGCGTGTTTGGTTTCCGGGCCTCGTCCTCATCGGTCAGTATTGAATGACTGACCTCCATGGAGGTTCTGTAATGTTTACATGCTGGGGGGGGGCTGTGTACACATAACCTGGGATGGTTGGAGCGCCCCCCATATACCATTAGTATTAGAATGTCAGATAGATCCCCACCTCCTGACCCCTCCGCCTGCTGCACTCATCACTGACAGACGCAATGTAGACGGCGGGGAGTCTATTAATGACTAAGTCAGATCTTCATATATACCGAGAAAATCTCCGCTCATCATTCGCGTCTACTTGCCGGGGTCGCTTTCCGGGTCCGACAATGGTAATACCCTGACACCTTCCTTGGTTTGCTTTTTTTTTTTTAAAATAGTTTTTAAACACATCGAACAAAAAAAAAAAAAAGAATATTGTTAATTATTATTATATTAATATTATTAAAATAATTATCAGGAGGGCAGGGAGGCGGAGCCTGTGATAGACTTCTTATTGTTCGCAAGCCCCGCCTACCTGTCGGCTTCCGTTGGGGCGTAGACGTGTGCAGAACAAAAACATTTCTTTCATTCCGTTATTTGCATAAGTTCGTTTAGTCAAATTTGTTAAATTATTTTAATTAATTTTCGTAATTAGTTTCATTTGTTCAAATTTTCCAAATTCAGTCTAATTTAAATCTAATTCCATTCGAATTCGAACTTATTCTATTCGAAATTCGAATTTTGGTTATTCTTTCTATTATATTGGGGTTTTTTTTCCTTCTATTATTTTTTTCTATTCTTTTCTTTTCTATACGAAAATTAATCTTTCTATTATATATTCTTTCTATTTTATTCTATTCTATTCTGTTTTCCTTTTTTCTATTCTCTTCTAATTCAAATTTATTCTATTTGAAATTCCAATTTCGGAAAATGGTTATAGCCTTTCTATTCCATTCTATTGTTTTTTTTCTATTCTGTTCTTTTCTATTCTATTATTTTATTTTCTATTCTATTATTTTATATACAAATTTGAATGTATTCTGTTCAAATTCAAATTCATTCTATTCAAAAATTTGAATTTTGTAAGATAGATGTATTCTTCGTATTTTATTCTATTGTATTCTATTGTTTTTTTTTCTATTCTATTCTATTCTTTTCTATTCTAATCTATTCTTTTCTATTCAAATTTATTTGTATTATATTCAAAGTTCGAAAGCTGGTTATATTCTTTCTATTATATTATATTCTATTGTTTTTTTTTTTCTATTCTGTTCTGTTCTTCTCTATTCTTTTCTATTCTATTCCAATTAGAATTTATTCTATTTGAAATTCGAATTTCAGAAGATGGGTATATTCTATTTTATTCTATTCTATTCCTTTATTTTCTATTCTATTTTGTTCTGTTTTACTCTATTCTTTTATATTCTATTCTATTATTTTATATTGTATTCCTTTATTTCATCCGAAATTTTGTTTCATTATTTCCGATTCGTTTAAATTTGTTACTAGTGTAGTTTGGAAATTCGGATACATCCGAATTTCTGTAAAACAAAAAATTTGTCCTGACTGTTCCTGGCCCTCCCCTTTTTTTGTTCTTTCAATCGTGGAGGCTCTGTAGTACATGGGGGTGTTACCTAAGGTGGTCCGCATGCAAATGTAGCCTGGCTAGGGACACCCGCTCCTCCAAGACCCATCAAGACATTTCTATATTTGCATAACTCCTCCCACTGCTTGTGAACCGGTAATGGAAAATGTGTGCCGCTCTGGCTGCATAGGGAAGCAATCCTGTGTCCAACACTCTGGGTGCAGGCCAGGGAAGGAGCTCGTCTCCAAGCAACTGTTAAGCAAAGGAATGGATCCCATGAAGCAGCACATCAATGCAGACCCACTGGTATTGGAATGAATGGCAGTCTCGCCAGGCCACTCCCTCCCAACGCGTTTCATTTTGCCACTCGGAGCTTAACCATGATTAGGCCCTAAGTGTAATTTCTGTCTGCTGCCTCCTTCCTCTGCTATCAGCATGAATCACTTCTGACAAGTTTTCCTGACACCAAGAGAAAAAATGTGACAGGGGAAGGATCTCTAGTACACAGCCTGTGATCGACATACCCAGAGGGCGGACAGGGGCGACGCTGGCAAGAATAAGTAGTAGTTTTCAGCCGGCGATTGTCCTTCTCGTGAAAGTGGTCAGAGTGGCTAATTAGCCACTGGATCGCTTTCAGAAGCAGCGGGAGGGGTCCCCCCTCCCACTACTCACCTCTGGCCATAGAGGTGAACAGAGACCAGATCGTCTCTGATCACCTCTATGATCTTGGAGGACTGGAGTGACATCATGACGTCACTTCGGTACTAGAGCGGAAGTAAACATTTTTTTTTTTTTTTATCTTTTGCTTTCAAAGGTAGAGGAGAGATTTGAGATCTTTTTGATCCCCAGATCTCTCCATAAAGAGGACATGTCATCCCCTATTTTTTTTTTTTTTTGCAAGGGATGTTTACATTTCTTGTAATAGGAGTAAAAGTGATCAGAAAAAAATTAAAAGGACAGTGTTAAAAGAATAAATAAATAAAATAAATTAGAAAAAAAAAAGTAAAGTGTCCCCATGCCTCTGCTCGTGCGCAGAAGTGAACGCATATGTAAATTGCACACAAATTTGTAAATGGTGTTCGCACCACACGAACGTTACAGCGAGAGCAATAATTCCAGTGCTAGACCTCCTCTCTAACTCTAACAGGGTAACCTTTCAAAAACATTTAAGCGTCTCCTATGGAGATTTTTAGGTATTGTAATTTGTCGCCCATTCCACGAGCGTGCGCAATTTTAAAGCATGACATATTAGGCATCTATTTACTCGGCATAACATCATCTTTTATATTCTACCAAAAAACTGGGTCATATATTGTGTTTTTTTTTTTGCATTAAAATTTCAAGTGTATTTTTTTTTTTTTTTATTGATTTTGAAAACCACTGGGCAAATACTGCGTGACATAAAAAATTGCAACGATCATCATTTCATTCTCCAGAAAATAATTTTAGTGTAAATATGAGATCTGAGGTCTTTTTTTGACCCCAGATCTCATATTTAAGAGGTCCTGTCATGCTTTTTTTCTATTACAAGGGATGTTTACATTCCTTGTAATAGGAATAAAAGTGACACAATTAAAAAAAAACAAAATAACAGTGGAAAAATAAAAAATAAAAGGTAAAATAAATAAGAAAAAAAAAAATGTTTTAAACGCGCCCCATCCTGCCGAGCTCGCGTGCAGAAGCGAACGCATACGTAAGTTGCGCCCGCATATGAAAACAGTGTTCAAACCACACATGTGAGGTATCGACACGATCGGTAGAGCGAGAGCAATAATTCTAGCCCTAGACCTCCTCTGTAACTGAAAACATGCAACCCGTAGAATTTTTTTAAATGTCGCCTATGGAGATTTTTAAGGGTAAATGTTTGTCGCCATTCCACGAGCGGACGCAATTTTGAAGCGTGACATGTTGGGTATCAAATTACTCAGCGTAACATTATCTTTCACAATATGAAAAAAATTGGGCTAACTTTACAGTTGTCTTTTTTTTTTAATTAAAAAAAAGTGTATTTTTTCCAAAAAAAGTGCGCTTGTAAGACCCAGTGGTGTGACAGAAAGTATTGCAATGACCGCCATTTTATTCTCTAGGGTGTTAGAAAAAAAATGTATAATGTTTGGGGATTCTAAGCAATTTTCTAGCAAAAAAAGACTGTTTTTAACATGTAAACAGCAAATCTCAGAAAGAGGCTCGGTCTTTAAGTGGGTAATGGCACGAAGGTGATGAGTAGGGCTCATCCACAAAGGAATCTAAGCTTGTTACTGCTGACATGCCGCTCAGCGATCTCACTTACATTCCAAGAGGGCTCTTGACCCGTCTCATAACAAGGGCCAAGCCTGCTGATGAGAATGACCCCTGCACCGACTTCCCTCCCAGGAATAATATCTTCTCACTTTACACATCAGACCCCAATCCACCAACACCCAACGCATTCTTATACATATAATGGACTGAAAGGGAGAGTCTAGTGTTAACCACTTGAAGACCAGGCCTTTTATGGCACTTTTTGTTTACAAGTTTAAATAAGTCATTTTTGCTAGAAAATTACTTAGAACCCCTAAACATTATATATTTTTTTTTCTAGAAAATAAAATAGCGGTTGTTTCAATTTGAACATTATATATATTTTTTCCTCTTCTTCTTTTTTTTTTTTTTTTTGCAGAGACCCTCGGGAATAAAATGGCAATGGTTGCAGTTTTTTTGTTATGTCACACGGTATTTGCGCAGCGTTTAAAAAAAAAAAATACACTTTAACGAATTTTTAAAAAAACGCGATATATCTTGTAATACGATATTTTCTTGTAATATTTTATTGAAATATTTTTTTGAAAGATCATGTTACGCCGAGTAGATAGATACCTAACATGTCACGCTTTAAAATTTCACACGCTCGTGGAATGGCGACAAACTACGGTACTTAAAAATCTCCATAGGCGACGCTTTAAAATTTTTTGTAGGTTACCTGTTTCGAGTTACTGAGGAGGTCTAGTGCTAGAATCATTTCTCTCGCTCTAACGTTTGCGACGATACCTCACACGTGTGGTGCAAACACTGTTTTTATATGTGTGCGCAACTTTTTGACCCCGGATCTCTCGATAAAGAGGACCTGTCATCTTAATTTCTATTGCAAGGAATGTTTACATTAAAAAAATAATAATAATTAAAAGGACAGCGTAAAAATAAAAAATAAAATAAATACGTTTTTTTATTTTTTTTTTATTTTTACACTGTCCTTTTAATTATTATTATTATTTTTTTATGTGAACATCCCTTGTAATAGAAATGAAGATGACAGGTCCTCTTTATCGAGAGATCTGAGGTCAAAAAGACCCCAAATCTCTCCTTTACCTTTAAAAGCAAAAAACATGTTTTTTTTATTTTTTTATTTTTTGCTTTAAAAAAAAAATTGTTTACCTCCGCCTTAGACCGAAAGTTACATCATGACGCCGCTCCGGTGCTTCAAAGCCATAGAGGCTATCAAAGACCAACTGGTCTCTCGTTGCCTCTGTGATTAGCCGGCCGCACCGCCGGATCGTTACTCAGGCGCAAAAAAACGGTAAGCCCAAGAAACGCCAGCGAATGGCAGGAGGGGATGTCCACCGCTCAGACCGCTTTCTTGTGAAAAAAAAAAAATACCAGGGTTATGCCGGAAAACCACTTTCAAACCATAACATATATATATATATATATATATATATATATATATATATATGTACTGCATTTGGCAACTCCAAGCAGATATAAAAGACACAAAATAAGTTGAACTTCGGGCATAAAAAACTTTCATATTAAGGAATATATCTACTCTGTGTGCAACAAATGCCTTTACAAACCCAGATAGTCCCTTGTAAAAGTAGCGGTGACATCACACCAGTGCAGTGCATAGCCTGTGAAAAAGAGTAGAGCTGTGGGAGGGGCCCAGCAGGCTCCACCCACTGCAGGCTGCCTGCAGAGAACTACAAGAGGGGGCGGAGACCAGACCGGTCACCCTGCACAAGGAGAAAGAGAGAGCAGAGCGGTAGGAGGGACCCAGCAGGCTCCACCCACTACAGGCTGCCTGCAGAGAACTACAGGAGGGGGCGGAGACCAGACCAGTCCCCCTGCACAAGGAGAGAGGGCAGCAGTGAGCGGCCTTTATTACAGGAAGGCTCACACTGGATTACCAAACAGATTTAGTGGAAATACACAAAGCAGATTAAGATTTCCACTTTAAACAAAAAAAAAAAAAAATGTTGGGCGAATGTGATAAGTATTTGATAAGTCATGACAAATTTATGACTGTATTTTGCGTAATAGGTTGGTTTCTAATGGTTGTCAGCGCCATCTGGTGGCCATAATGCAGTATACTTCTTGAAATACCTCAATTAGAAAAAAATACTGCCTAATGGCCAATAGATGGTGCTGACAATCATAGGACATCACTATATTTTAGGCAAAATACAGTCAGAATTCTTCATGGCTGGATTACTGCACAAATCTGGAAGAAAGACACAAAGCACACCAAGATTCAAAGAAGAATCCATATGACTCTTGTATTTAGACACGATTTGCTTATCCCGGAGTTCAGCTTTAAGGCAGTTCTGTAATTTTTGAATTTAAGTTTCAGTGTAAGTACCTGAATTTGACTGGTGTCAGCCTTCTGGCATGCCCTGTACAGCAGAGCTGAGATTTGGAAGGGAAGAGGCAGCACAAGGAGCCAATCAGGTGTGCTGACAAGAGGCATGCTGATAGTAGGAGAGAGCAGAGTGACAGAGAATGGAACTCATCTCCATGATGCTTCTCCTTTCACTGTCTAGTCACAGACTGGGGCAGATCCAGGATAAATTGGGCTATGGGGAAGTGGATTGAATGATATTAACCTTAAGGCTGAAGACATCTAGTGGCAAAATAAAGTATTGAAGGGGAAATCTCTGGATTGAAGGTAAATAGTGAATGTTGCAGCAAAAGCTTTTTTGTTTTATCTTTTGATAGGTTACTAAAATGTATCTCATTATTTTGGCTGGAGTTCTGCCTTAATGTCAATCGTATATGAAGATACTGCTCAGCAGTGATGTGGGAAGGTGCTGAGAGTCCCTGGAGGGAGTCAGACATCCAGGGACAATTGCACCTCCATCTGCCCATGCATAAATATCGGATGTTTGGCTCGGCTTAGAGTTTAGGTTTATGGCTTTTGAGGGGGGAGAGCAACACGCAGGCTGGTGCTGCAGGGAGACCAATATTAATCAGATGAGGCTTACTAATCTGTCTGGGGGAACACCTAGGCCATCCCATTGGCCACAAACAGGATGCCCTCACCCAATATGGCCAAACACAGGACGTCTTTGAGGAATCTGGGTAAAGCTACTTTTTGTCTTTGGTCTCCCAGACTGCCACAGCAATGGTGGAGCAGGCGTACAGGGAGCAGGAGTACAGGGAGCAGGGAGCAGGAGTACAGGGAGCAGGAGTACAGGAAGCGGGAGTACAGTGAGCAAGGGTACAGGGAGCAGGAGTACAGGGAGCAGGAGTACAAGAAGCAGGAGTACAGGGAGCAGGAATACAAGGAGCAGGAGTACAGGGAGCAGGGAGCAGGAGTACAGGGAGCAGGAGTACAGGAAGCGGGAGTACAGTGAGCAAGGGTACAGGGAGGAGGAGTACAGGGAGCAGGAGTACAAGGAGCAGGAGTACAGGGAGCAGGAATACAAGGAGCAGGAGTACAGGGAGCAGGAGTACAAGGAGCAGGAGTACAAGGAGCAGGAGTACAGGGAGCAGGGGTACAAGGAGCAGGAGTACAGGGAGCAGGAGTATAGGGAGCAGGGGTACAGGGAGCAGGAGTACAGGGAGCGGGAGTACAGGGAGCAGGAGTACAGGGAGCAGGACTACAGGGAGCAGGAGTACAGGGAGCAGGAGTACAGGGAGCGGGGGTACAGGGAGCAGGAGTACAGGGAGTGGGAGTACAGGGAGCAGGAATACAAGGAGCAGGAGTACAGGGAGCAGGGGTACAGCAGCAGGAGTACAGGGAGCAGGAGTACAGGGAGCTGGAGTACAGGGAGCGGGAGTACAGGAAGCAGGAGTACAGGGAGCAGGAGTACAGGGAGCAGGAATACAAGGAGCAGGAGTACAGGGAGCAGGAGTACAAGGAGCAGGAGTACAGGGAGCAGGGGTACAGGGAGCAGGAGTACAGGGAGCAGGAAGCAGGAGTACAGGGGTACAGGGAGCAGGAGTACAGGGAGCAGGGGTACAGCAGCAGGAATACAGGGAGCAGGGGTACAGGGAGCAGGAGTACAGGGAGCGGGAGTACAGGGAGCAAGAGTACAGGGAGCAGGAGTACAGGGAGCAGGAGTACAAGCAGCGGGAGTACAGGGAGCAGGAGTACAGGGAGCGGGCGTACAGGGAGCAGGAGTACAAGGAGCAGGAGTACAGGGAGTAGGAGTACAGGAAGCCTCTATGCTAAACAAAAGAATTCACCAAATGTATTGTCACTTATTATTGCCCATTACATAGGACTTTGGGCCATAGACACTTAGCACCAATCCTGTGCTCTCCTGCTGGCACCTCCTGGGAGGGGCTCCAATACTGCAATCATCACTGTGAACTCTAATCTATCTATCTATCTATCTATCTATCTATCTATCTATCTATCTATCTATCTATCTATCTATCTATCTATCTATCTATCTATCTATCTATCTATCTATCTATCTATCTGATATATGAAGTGTCTGAAGAACATTTTGTACAGTGAAAAAATATTTGCCCTGTTGGAGGCCACTGACAGCTGTGTAGATCGAATGGCAGGGCAGGTGGAAGGTTAATGATGGAATGTACACATACTGACAGATGAATCTATAACTGTCCTACACAATCTTATACACTGAGCAGACTTTCCATAACTACAGAAGAAAGGAGAGTCTTGGTGTACATGTTTACTATCAGCCCCATCCTATGGGAGGAGAGGAGGGGCCCACCCACAACTCAGATTTACCTCCTAATTATTATATATCATTATTTTTCAGTATGAAGTATGTACCGTAATGGGTGTAATCCTAATCTCTAATCCTCTAATCTCCTCTTTTTCTTTCTCCTCTCTTCTGCCTTTTCCTCACCTCTCTCCTCTTCCCATCCCTTTCTTTCTTTTTCTTTTCTAATTTCCCTTCTATCTTCCCTCATCATCTCTCTCCTCCCTTCCTGTTCTCTCCTTTTCCCTGTTTTTTTCCTATCTCTGTTCTCCTTTCCCTTATCATCTTATCTCCTTCCCCCCTCTCCTCTCTTCTCCTCTCCCCTACCCCACCTCTCCCTTCCTCTCTTCTCCGTGTTCTTTTTTTCTCTCCTTTTATTTCTTCTTTTTTATCTCCTCTCTTCTCCCCATCCTCTCCTCTCTTCTTTTCTCCTCTCCCTTTTCCCCTTCCTTTCTCTCATTCTCCTTTCTCCTCACTGCTTCTCTCCGCTGTTCTCTTCTTTCTCCTGCCCTCTCTCCTTTCCTTCCCTCCCCTCCCCTTTCCTCTCCCCACTCCTCTCCTCTTCTCTTCTCCCCTCCTCTCCCCCCCCCCTTTCCCTCCCTACCCCCTTTCCTTCTGTCCTCTTCTAGCCATTCCTCTCCCCTCTTCTCTCCTCTGTTACCCTTCTCCTCTTCTCTTTTCCCTCGTTCTTCTTCTCTCTCCTCCCATCACTCTTTTCCTCCCCTCTCCTCTCCTCTACTTCTCTCTCCTCCTCTTTCTCCTCCACTCTCTCCTTTCCTCCCCTCTCTCTCTCCTCTTCCTTATCGTCCCTCTCCTCACCTCTCCTTCTCTCTCCTTCCCCTTCTCGCTTCTCTTTCTTCTCTCTCATCTCCTCCCCTCCCTCTCCTCCACTTCTCTCTCCTCCCCCCTCTCTCTTTTCTTTCTTCTCTCTCTTCTCCTTTCCTCTCCTCTACATCCCCCCCACACTTTACCTCCCTTCTCTCTCTTCTTTGTTCTATCCCCTCTACTCTATCCCCCCCCCTCACTCTCTTCTCTTCTCTCTCATCTCCTCTTCCTTCCCTCTCTCTTTTCCTTCCTTCTCTCACCTCTTTCTTTTCTCTCCTCTCTTCCCATTTCTTCTCCTGTTTTCTCCTCTGCTCATCTCTCCTCCCTTTTCTCCATTTTTTTCCCTCTCTCTCTCGCCTCTCTTTTCTGTCCTCCTCTCTCTATTCTTTGTCCTCCTCTCTATCCTCTCCCTGTCTCTCCTCTCCTCTCTGTCGTTCTTCCCCTTTCTTCCTTCTCCACTTATCTCTCCTACTCTCCCTTCTCTCTCTCTCTCTCTATCATTAATTACTCTGTAGCCAGAACAATTATTTGAGGCTCTCCCATCCGATTGGTGTTTTTTAATATTAAGAAAAGGAAGAGCAATAGAGAATTTCTCAAAAACATGGCGGACTTTGTAGACACAACATGAGGCATTCTGTTTAGAATTGAATATCAATCTTTAATAATACGAATATTAAAATGAGTTGCATAAAATCGTTATAGAACCCTCTACAATTCAATACCGTGGGTCAAAAATTACCCAATCCCCAAACATGGAGATCCAGATCCGTCCAAGCGGTATATGAGATAGAGAAGTGCCTCAGTGGAAAAAGCATATGTGATGTCGGGCGTGGATATATCGGGAATCAATTCCACGGTTCCGCCACACTTCCACAGTTCCTCCATACTTGTTTGTCAACGCGTTTCCCGCGATCTACTCGCTTCTTCAGGACTGATTGGGTGGGTTTTAGCAAAAAATATTCAAAATATATTTTTTAATTAATATAAAACTACACGTTCGTGCAGTAAAGCTGCCTTCCTGTCTCTCTGAATAATTAAGTTTCCATTCAAATGTATTTATTAGCGGTCAGTCCAGTTATTAGCGCCTCGCTCGTGGCATCTAGCACCCACTGTCTGTGAATCATATGTGTGACAAAGAGCCAGAAATCAGCGCTAAACTGTTGTAACTGGCTGGAAGTTTCCAACGTGGATCTAATTGGTTGTGCTAATCAATAAATGTCACTTTAAGGCGCCCTATTCATGTAGACAAATTATCGGGAGAACTCTGCCAGACGTCCTGCGTCCAGCACAGAAATGAATGCCATGTGAGATATTCACTTCATCTAATCATCTAATCTGAGATCTGTGGAAGGGCGGAGATGGAAATTATAGATGGGAATCCGCCCAACACAAGATTAAAATACTCGGTATAGACGTGTCCTCTTCATGTAGATGTTGTATGGCTGGAGAATGGATGTTCCTCGGTTTATCTTCTCTTGGGTATTTGCTATATCGTAAAAGTGGTTCCGGGACTCTGTTGTCCATTTCGGGCTAAAGAAGGCTCATAAGGGAAAGTTAAAGCTGAACAAGCGAGAACAAAAACTTTCATTTAAATATACAGTATATTACCAAAAGTATTGGGGCGCCTGCCTTTACAGGCAAATTAACCTTAATGGCATTCCAGTCCGTAGGGTTCAATATTGAGTTGGCCTACCCTTTGCAGCTATAACAGCTTCAACTCTTCTGGGAAGGCCGTCCACAAGGTTTAGGAGTCTATGGGAATGTTTGACTACTCTTACAGAAGCACATTTGTAAAGGTCAGGCACGGACGAGAAGGCCTGGCTCACAGTCTCCGCTCTAATTCACCCCAAAGGTGTTCTGTTGTGTTGAGGTCTGTGCAGGCCAGTCAAGTTCCTCCACCCCAAAAACGCTCATCCATGTCTTTATGGACCTTGCTTTGTGTACTGGTCCAAATCATTTGGTGGAGGGGGGATTTTGGTGTGGGGTTGTTTTTCAGGGGTTGGGTTTGGCCCCTTAGTTCCAGTGAAGGGAACCCTTAAGATGTCACCATACCAAGACGTTTTGGACAATTTCATGCTCCCAACTTTGTGGGAACAGTTTGGGGGTGGCCCCTTCCTGTTCCAACATGACGGCGCACCAGTGCACAAAGCAAGGTCCATAAAGACATGGATGAGCGAGTTTGGGGTGGAGGAACTTGACTGGCCTGCACAGAGTTCTGACCTCAACCCGATAGAACACCTTTGGGATGAATTAGAGCGGAGACTGTGAGCCAGAATGGTCAAACATTCCCATAGACACACTTCAAAACCTTGTGGACGGCCTTCCCAGAAGAGATGAAGCTGTTATGGCTGCAAAGGGTGGGCCAACTCAATATTGAACCCTACGGACCAAGACTGTGCACGTAAGGGCATTTTATAAAAGGTATTTTATAAACTATTAATGATTAAATCTTTTTTTTTTTGTTTGTTTGCTTTGTTCATTAATATTTTTACACCTTTTAACATATATTTTCACATTGAAAAATAACTTTTTCAGTGCTTAGTGCGTAGGCCTACTTTATGCCGTGTTTCCACCTACGTATACCTAGATCTTCAAGCTATCATGCAATTTTTACCTCTACAGGTTCAGTGAGGCCTTAGGTCCTGCAGGCATTACCTTACAATTACATTTATACTCAACCTTGTTTTTGTTTGAACAATGGAATTTTATTGTAGGCTCTTTTCATGACATTGTATCCTTATTTTTATCTATGTGTTATCATGTATTAACTTTCTACCTTTAACATTAATGGTCACAATGCGAGACATTTGTGTTATCAGTTGTGGGCATTTTTGCTACTGTAATGTACTAATTACCTTGATACTAACATTTTATGTATGTTCCCAACCATGTAGATGAATACAATTCTCCTGTTCAGCTCAACTACCTTTTTTGCTATCATGTGCTTCACACAAAGTCCCACCCTCCTTGCCTCCCTCTTCTCGACATATTAGGGATGGAAATGCATGACCTCACCAGGCCATGATTTCACTCAAGGTCCCATAGGGATGGAAACACCTGACCTTACCAGGTCTAGGCTTCCCAAAAGTCCCTAAATTCCTTTTCTCTTCCTCATCATCCATCGCTGCTTAGTCGCCCTTTAATTAAAAAAAAAAGGTGGGCATTTGGCAACCCCCCCAAGGTCACCGGTGCTCCTACAGCTCCTCGTTTTGGGATGAAATTTGGGATTTTTCAGCACAGAGGTCAAGTGGCATCACTGTCAGAGGAGGAGGAGGAGGAGGAGAACCTTGCAGAAAAATTCCTCTTCTTCATACTTCTCTTATTTTTAGCCCAGATCTTCTGCACAGTTGTTGAGACTTAAGTTACATGCCAATGCTTGGGCCCGAATCCTGGCACGACTCTTAAGAGTTGATCCCTGATATATTTTTAATAAAGTGTCTTATATTTCCTCCTTGTGAGTCACGACATTCCCGAGAGGGGACACTAAATCCAGCAGCATGCCTATATATGACGGGGGACCAGAATAGAGCCCGGCTTTATAATAACACCTTTCTGGGCGCATAACTGAGGAAGACGAGGAGACGGCACAGACAGTACACAATGGGGAACGGATCTGTAGGTCTCATCCTGAGTCTATGTCAGGCCGCACTCACTGTCCGTTCCCCAAAATCCTCTGCTCTCCATCTGCTGGCCGGCACAGTGATAAGTAGATTGTAAGACCTGCCTGCTGTACAAATGGCTTCCCCCTAAGTGGGTTCTATAGTGCTTCAAGAGCCTCTTATACCCCTCAGTGGGCAATATTCCTCACGTGTCATTCTGTATAACTATGTTTCCATACTTCTCTTGAGGGGACGCTGGGGCTCGTAGTCTCATGGCTGTTGTCTGCTTCTGATCTTCACCACTGGTTAACGTTGAGCGCCATTTTTTTTACCATTTAACCACTTACGGACCGCCCCACGCCGATGTACTTCCTAACTTTGAAGAGGAAATCGTAGTTATGGTAGCAGCTAGCTGCCATAACCCCGGTATCCTCTTCTTCGGCCGGCGGTCCGCTTTCCGATAAGAGTGGTCTCTGCGGCGGATTCGCCGCGAGATCACTTTTATCGGCAGCGGGAGAGGGATTATCCCCCCCCCCACCGCCGCCGCCGCGCTCCGCCGCTTACCAGAGCTGTCGGCAGCGGCGGAGGCGGTCGGATGTTTCCCCTTGCTTAACATGGAGACGAGTGAGGGGAAGATGGCCCCCACCCGTCTCCAAAACATTGCAGGGCAGAAGCAACGTCAAAACGTCCGCCCATAGCTCTTAAAGGGCCTTTTTTTTTTTTTTTTTTTGAAATGCCAAAAAAAATGTATTTATTTTATTTATTTTTATTGCATTTTAGTGTAAATATGAGATCTGAGGTCTTTTTTTATATATTTATTTTTTATATATATATATATATATATATATATATATATATATATATATATATATATATATATATATATATATATATATATGTATATATATATATATATATATATATATATATATATATATATATATATATATGTATATATATATATATATATGTATATATATATATATATATATATATATATATATATATATATATATATATATATATATATATATATATATATATATATATATATTAATTATATTTTATATATATATTTATATATATATTTTTATATATATTTATTTATTTATATATATTTATTTATTTTTTATATATTTAAGAGGTCCTGTCATGCTTTTTTTCTATTACAAGGGATGTTTACATTCTTTGTAATAGGAATTAAAGTGACACATATTTTTTTTTTTTTTTTTTTTTTAAAAGAACAGTGTAAAAATAAAAAGTAAATAAAAAAGAAAATAACTGTCCAACTACTTAGATGGCATTGTATTTCCACAGCTTACGGAATCCCAAAAGAAAGAATTAGACGCCCCTCTGACTCTTGACGAGATGCAAGAGGCGGTGGCGGCATTCCCCAACAGTAAGGCCCCCGGAGGTGATGGTATCCCTATGGAAATCTATAAAACCTATTCTGAGATACTACTTCCCAAGCTCTTAAATGTATTTCTTACCGCTAGGAAGCACAATACCTTGCCACCCTCCATGTCTAGAGCCCACATTGTTCTAATTTTAAAACCAGGCAAGGACCCCGTAGACCCGGCCTCATATAGACCGATATCCCTATTGCAGTCAGATATCAAAATATTGGCAAAGGTTTTGGCTATAAGGTTAAATAAGGCTATTGCCTCAATTATACACTCTGATCAGGCGGGATTTATGCCCAACAAATCAACAGCAATAAACCTTAGAAGACTGTACCTTAATATACAGTCCCCACCGGATAATATAGGTAAAAGGGCATTGCTGTCTCTCGACGCAATGAAAGCCTTTGACAGTGTGGAATGGCCATACCTATGGGAGGTAATGAGGAGATTCGGCTTTGGAGAGATATATATTTCTTGGGTGCGTTTACTATATCATTGCCCTCAGGCGATCATTAGAGAGGCGGGTAGAATGTCACTGCCCTTTACTTTGGGGCGGGGTACGCGGCAGGGGTGTCCTTTGTCCCCCCTGCTGTTTGCTCTAGCCATTGAGCCGCTGGCAATACGGGTCAGAGACTGCGGGGATATCACCGGCTTCTGTTATGGTGACAGACAGGAGAAGGTGATGCTCTACGCGGATGATACTATGATTCTTTTGGGTGACACTGACCACTCCCTAAAAAACACAATGGACACAGTGGTTCGCTTTGGAGATTTTTCAGGCCTTAAAATAAACTGGACCAAGTCAGCCCTAATGCCAATAGATGATGTAAGACTATTAAATGAAGAGAAAGTTGGGGGAATTCCAGTGTCCGCCTCCTTCAGATACTTGGGGATACAGGTCTCTCCTAAGATTAGGGAATACAGTCAGTTGAATATTTCCCCACTATTGGCTCGATTTCGGTTGCGAGTTAAAACTTGGAATGCTCTGTGTATGTCGGTTGCAGGCAAAGTGAATCTAATTAAAATGATTCTGATGCCTCAACTGCTATACATACTACATAATTCTCCGGTAATCATCCCACTTAAGATATTTAGAATAATTAATACCATTTTTCGTGAACTGATCTGGAAGAACCGCCCACCAAGGATAAAACTAGAAAACTTACAACGCCCTAAAGATGAAGGTGGACTTGCATTGCCAAATCCATGGCTTTATTACTTGTCATCGCAAATGCAACATTTAATAGGCACCATGGCCGTGGAGGGGGAATCTCCGGCCAGGGTCCCTAGCGCTTCAGAATACATAATGCTACATACGTTAGGGGTTAAATCCGTTCCCACGGCTTTGGAGGCCGCAGCCTTTAGTAAGCCTCAGAAATGTTTTCCCACTTATGCCCTCATACAAAAAATATGGAACAAAACTAAATACATTCAGGAGGCGACAGGTATCAACGAATATAGTCCCATATGGGGAAATGAGTCCTACCCAGAACTTGCTAAACTGCAACATGCGGAAAGGTGGAAGAGGTTTGGCATTTTCTACCTAAAGCAAATCATAAGAGAGGGCAAATTATGCTCATTTGACAATTTAAGGGACCTATATAGCCTACCGTCCTCCATGCTTTTTTATTATATGCAACTTAGACATGCATTTGAAGCACAGTCTAAAACCACTGATTGGCACATTGGCTCGAACCCTCTGACAGATTTGCTTAAAGGGGCAGAGACCTCTAAAGGATTCATTTCTCAGAGCTATAGCATCTTGCTCCATAAATACCTTCTAAAGCATCCTTTGACAGTAAAAGAGAAATGGGAGTTGGATGTTGGACCCTTGGATGGGGATCAATGGGAGGAGGTCTTGCAGTCTGTTTCCATATGTTCACTGAATGTAACACAAAGACTAACGCAACTATATACACTTCTGAGAGCGTATTACACACCCCATAGGCTACATACTATGGGACTTCTTCCCACCCCAACCTGCACTAGATGCAAGAGAGATCACGGAGATTTAATACATATGCTATGGAGATGTCCCAGATTACATATGTACTGGAGGGGGGTGGTGGACACGCTGAACGCAGTGTTTGGGGTCTCCATACCGCTGGACCCTAGACACTGTATTTTGAATGTGTTAGATGAACTAGAGTGGGAACCCCACGTCAGGGAAGCTTTAACTAGAGCCCTATTTATGGCCCGCAAGTTAATCATGGTACACTGGAAATCTGAAACGCCTCCCTCAGTCAAGGAATGGATCACTGCACTAGGTCACATATTAAGAATGGAGAAAATTATATATCAACACAGGGGATGTTCCAGAAAATTTGAAAAACTATGGGAACCTTGGCTAGGTACTCCTGGGTTAGCTCCGGAGGACCTGATCATGGACAGATTACTGCGCCTCAATAATTGCTGAGCAATGGTGTACCCCGCCTTTAGCCCTGTTTGGAGCTCTGAACTTGGGTTGGTTACAAAGAGAGGATTGGTATTTCCATAGGTAGGAGGTTGTGTTATTACTTTCTATTTTAATTTCTATCAGTGGGAAGTACTTTTTACTCTTGTATATGACTGGTTTGTATATGGTAATATGAGTATTCAGGCTACTATGTACAATGTAACTGTGATTTGCCTTGGACTGTAAGTACTTGCTTTTTTCAATAAAATCTTTTTCTTGGATTAAAAAAAATAAAAAAGAAAAACAATTTTTTTTTTTTTTTAAATGCGCCCCGTCCCGACGAGCTTGCGTGCAAAAGCGAACGTATACGTGAGTAGCGCCTGCATATGAGAACGGTGATCAAACCACACATGTGAGGTATCGCCGCGATCGGTAGAGCGATAGCAATAATTCTAGCCCTGGACCTCCCGTGTAACTCAAAACATGCAACCTGTAGAATTTTTTAAACGTCGCCTATGGAGATTGTTAAGGGTAAAAGTTTGTCGCCGTTCCACGAGCGGGGCGCAATTTTGAAGCGTGACATGTTGGGTATCAATTTACTCGGCGTTAAAAAGAAAAATATAACAATGTACTAAAGCGCTGATAGGAACTAATGAATAAATATGTGACAAATATTAAAAGATGACTAAATAATATAGCTGCAATTATTGTGTTATGTTTTTGAAGGCACCCACTTTATATAATAGCAAAAAAACGTTATGGACCCTCCAAAAACATTACAGAGGTTCACATTTTTTCAGGGAAAGGGTTTCTTTCCATGCAAGAGATGCTATGCTTGCAGAAACACCATGCAAAATGGTCAGAAATGCATCAAATCTACCAGTAAAAGTAAAGAATATGAAATAAAAGATTTTGTGTCATGTAGAACTGAGGGGGTGGTGTATGTATTACAATGCCCGTGTTCATTACAATATGTGGGAAGAACGAAGCGCCCGATGTGGAAACGCATTCGGGAGCACATACAAAACATCAAAAAAGGTTTCCTTTTCGTCACTTTGCTCTGTGTCATGATAAGAATCCCGCGCTGTGAAAATTTTGGGCTATCGAAAAATATAAAACGCACTGGCGGGGCAGCAATAGGTTGAGAGAACTAAGCAAGAACGAATCAAAATGAATTTTCGAAATGGGTGCATCTATGGGATTAAAAATTTGATTTAAATTGCTTTATATCAGATTTTTAATATATTTATTGATATTTACTCCGTCATTATTTTAACATTCTTTTAGCAATTTTTTTAGGGATTTAACAAAAAAAAATTAACCTCATACTTATTCCCTCACCCATAATGTATTAGAGGATGATCATTTGTATATGCAATATTATTGGGTCACCACTGGAGGGAGTTCCCTGGTTATATATGTATATCTCAGTTTATATACTGAAATGGGTTTTAGTTTGGGGTTTTTTTATAACTTCTTTATATATTTTTTTATATATGTTTTAATGTTAGGATATAAACGTTATATAACTGTATTAAATTGTTACTGTGAATGTATATTATGTTGTTTCTAAATGAAGTGCAGAACGTATATAGCGGCATGATGATGCATTGAACTCCCTGGTCACTATGGCAACCGGCGACGCATCCTATAAATTCTGAGCAAGTCCGTCACATGGTCACCCTTGAAAAAGCCACGTGTCTAGTGACGCAACGCGACGGGAGGAGCCAGTGACGTCACCAGCAGTGCTTTGCGTGCATTGTCGGCCTATGAGGAGATCCAAGCTGTATGCAACTGACCTTCCTATATGAGATTCATTCAGCAGGAAAGTGTGAGTGTAGTTTACCCTTAGCATATAGGGAATATTGTACTATGCTACCTGCGTAATGGTCTCTTTCTTTGTTTTTCATACTGCGGAAGCCTTTTGAAAGCCAGAAGTCAGTCCACGCTATTAGTAGCCGAATCTTTGAATGAACCATCTGTCATTGGGGACACCCATTGAGGCTTGTATAATTAATTAACGTTGTATTTCCATATAGCGGCATGAAGTTTCACTGAGATATCTTTGCACTGTGTTTTATTTCATCATTGCATTGTGTCCATCATATATATGGTTCTCAGTTAGTTTTTATCAGGATTATTTATGGTGAAGGATGTTGTCATTTTATATTTAATTACACGTATTTTTATTCATATTCATCATTTTTATTACCAAATATACTCGAGTATAAGCCGACCCGAATATAAGCCGAGGCACCTAATTTTACCACAAAAAACTGGGAAAACTTATTGACTCGAGTATAAGCCTAGGGTGAGAAATGCGCAGCTACTGGAAGTGGAAAAGAGGGTCAACAATGCCCATTTGTAGCCTCACTGTGCCCATCTGCATGCCTCATTGTGCCCATTTGCAGCCATAGGTCCCCCGAACTTTAAAATCAGTAGTTAAGGGTTCCTAGTTGCCCCCTAGCTGCAGCCAAAATGTGGGGTCTCTGGACCCAAAGGGTCCCGAAATGACATTGCTGCAGATGGACACAGTTGACTGACTTTGGGGGCCCCGTAGCTCGGGGCCACTTGGTCTTAGGAAACCCCAAATTTGGTGTGCACACCCGGTGGAACTAGCACTACAACATATCCAACTGGTGTTCCTAGCACCAAGTGGCCCAGAGATACGGGGCCCCAAATTCGGTTCGGAAAATGTCATTCTCTGCTGCAGAAAAGTGATTGACACTTTCTGAACTGAATTTGGGGCCCCGTATCTCGGGGCCACTTGGTGCTAGGAACCCCAGATATGTTGTAGTGCTAGTTCCACCGGGTGTGCACACCAAATTTGGGGTTCCTAGCACCAAGTGGCCCCGAGATACAGGGCCCCAAAGTCGGTTCAGAAAATGTCAAGCACTTTTCTGCAGCAAAGAATGACATTTTCCGAACCAGATTTGGGGCCCCGTATCTCGGGGCCACTTGGTGCTAGGAACCCCAGCTTTGGATATGTTGTAGTGCTAGTTCCACTGGGTTTGCACACCAAATTTGGGGTACCAAGTGGCCCCGAGACCCCAAATTCGGTTCGGAAAATATCATTCTCTGCTGCAGAAAAGTGCTTGACTCGAGTATAAGCCGAGGGGGGCATTTTCAAAAATTCGGCTTATACTCGAGTATATAAGGTACATATGGTTTATCATCATTATTTACCAACTATTTTTACTATTTACCTTTTGGAGGTTACACTGTGTTATATTAGGAGGTTAATATCAGCGCATTATTCATTTGTATTTTAATTTACTCGGCGAAACATTATCTTTCACAATATAAAAAAAAAAAATTGGGCTAACTTTACTGTCTAATTTTTTAATTCAAAAAAGTGTATTTTTTCCAAAAGAAGTGCGCTTGAAAAGACCGCTGTGCAAATACGGTGTGACATAAAGTATTGCAACAAACGCCATTTTATTCTCCAGGGTGTTAGAAAAAAATGTATAATGTTTGTAATTTTCTAGCAAAAAAAACAGTTTTTAACTTGTAAACAACAAATCTCAAAAAGAGGCTCGGTCCTTAAGTGATCCAATCCTCAGCTTTAAAGGGAACTGAAGAAAAAGTCAAAGTCCTAATAAGACAAATGTGCAAGGACCAATGGTGCCCAACCTGATAACTAACGCAAAATGTGATTGGCTGCTGTGGATCCTGCACATTATCGGCCTATACGAAGAACGATGGAAAGACTCACTAGATGCATTACTCATAAAAAAGAGGTCAAGAATAGGGTCACCATTGTTTTGATGGTGTTGGGGCCTCACCAGTTGGTGACTTAAAACCCAACTCCAAACACAACATATTTTTTGGTTTTTAATGTATTGGGGAAAGGGTGTAACCAGTTTCCCTTGGGCCCGGTTCACACTAATGCGACAAGCGCTCTAACTTTGGAGCACTTGGCTTATCAGAAGTCGGACCCCATTCAGTGCAAAGGAACCATTCTAATTGGTGTGACTTGAGTTGCTCCAACTTAGAAGTCGCGCTGGGGTCCCGCACCTGCCTGGGCGCGGCGGTGTGAACGGGGCTTATTGCTTGTTCCAGCTGGAGGTGTCTGCAGTGGAAAAATGGACAGGAAAAGCATTAATTTGTCCCCCCCCCTCCCCTCCCTACTCAACTTGACGAATGTTTCATTGGTCATAAAACATTCATCAAGTCAACTGAATGGGGATGAGGGTGGAGTGACAGTCGTCTGTCCCCCTTTGGAGAGATTTTGTGGTACTTCCTGTTACAGTGACCACACAGGAAGTGAAAGGGAAAATCTTCCCAATGGTTACAGAAGCCTACCGCCTCCTCCGTCCCCCCACTCTGTCCAAAACCAGCTTTGGCCAGAGTTGCACTTTAACCGCTTGCCGACAGCCGCACACTCTTGCGCACAGGTGTGTAGGCTAGATGATCCCAAGGGTTCAGAAAGGACAATGAATTTCGGCCTTGCTGCACTCCAGGATGGGATTATCCTAGTAGTACACGATAAGAAAAAAAAGAGAGCGCACCAGCCTAGTGCATTATCCTAAAGTGAATTTATTAAAACCAGGATTAAAATCTACTCACAAAGGTAGGAAGAAAAAAATCGCACTATAAACAATCACAAGGCGATTGGTCCACTGGTAGCAGTTTCCAGGTCCTAGGAAGAGGACGTACGAACCGCTGCTGGCTAACGCGTTTCAAAGGTGTCCCTTCTTCATCAGAGCACATGGGCGTACAGGTATGTACAGGTACAGGTATGTCCCTTTAAATTTGACGTCTACCGGCCACGCGCGCCGGGGGAGCGTGCCCGCGCGTCCTGGGAACTCGATGTTCGCCAGCGGCCCGCGATTGCGGTGTGGAGAGGTAGAACGGGGAGATGACTATGTAAACAAGGCATTTCCCCGTTCTGCCTTGTGACATGACAGAGATTCACTGCTCCCTGTCATCGGGAGAAGTGATCGCTGTCATGTCCTAGGTAGCCCCTCCCCCCCACAGTTAGAATCACTCCCTAGGACACACTTAACCCCTTGATCGCCCCCTAGTGTTTAACCCCTTCCCTGCCCGTGTCATTTACACAGTAATCAGTGCATTTTTATAGCACTGATCGCTGTATAAATGACAATGGTCCCAAAACAGTGTCAAAAGTGTCCGATGAGTCTGCCATAATGTCGCAGTCACGATAAAAATCGCAGATCGCCGCCATTACTAATAAAAAAAAGTTAATAATAAAAATGCCATAAAACTATCCCTTATTTTGTAGACGCTATAAATTTTGCGCAAACCAATCAATATACGCTTATTGCGATATTACCAAAAATATGTAGAAGAATACATATCGGCCTAAACTGAGGAAAAAATGTGTTTTTTTATATATTTTTGAGGGATATTTATTATAGCAAAAAAGTAAAAAATATTGCTTTTTTTTTCAAAATTGTTGCTCTTTTTTTTTGTTTATAGCGCAAAAAACAAAAACCGCAGAGGTGATCAAATACCACCAAAAGAAAGCTTTATTTGTGGCGAAAAAAAAGAACGTCAATTTTGTTTGGGTACAGCATTGCATGACTGCGCAATTGTCAGCTAAAACAACGCCGTGCTGAACCGCAAAAAATGCTCCAGTCAGGAAGGGGGGTAAAATCTTCCGGGGCTGAAGCGGTCAAAGAGAAAGGAAACTTCTAGAAGATCTCGGTCAGCTGGTGATTGAGGAAAGCGTGGAAATGAAAAGACGTGAAATATGGGACATCCTGCTAATATTTAGTAAGAGTAAAAATGTAACGATCAGTTCCCAGGGAAGGAAAACCCAAAAAGATTCTGGATCTATTGATAACATTTTTCTAGCAAGTTTTTTTTTTTCTTTTAATTTGATTTCTTTGGGGGAAAAAATTTAAATCCTGGGTGAAAATTGTGTGAAATCATTTTTTGAATAGACCCCCAAGTGGAAGATTTACTAAAACGAAAGCGTGCAAAATCTGGTGCAGCTCTGCAAAGAAACCAATCAGCTTCCAGGTTTTATTGTTAAAGCCTAATTGAACAAGCTGATTGGCTACCACCAGGAACAGCTGCAGCAGATTTTGCACTCTCCAGTTTTAGTAAATCAACCCCATGAGGTCCTATGGCGAGGGAAGAACTACAAGTCCACAGACAGTTTCTCATACACGTTCTCTGTATTTATCTGTCTTGTCTCACCATAACGCAGGTCACTCAACCCGAACACTTCCATTGACTTTAAGGGTAAGACGCAGACCAATGCACCAGAAGTGCGTCACGTGTGATTTTTACCTGCCGCTCAGTGGGGAACAGGAGCTTCAGAAATGAACTTCTTATTTTTGTGTGCATTTTTAAATGCAGCTCAATGTATTGTAATGTGTCTCCTAGGACATGATGTTCAGGTCACAGAAGAAGAAAATGCGGAGCAGCCAGAGAATGATCACAGACAGCTCTGTGGCACCCCCATGTGGCTTCATCTGAGTACTGCAATGGAAGGGTCAGAATTACACCTTTAACCACTTTGGTACCTTTAGAGCAGCGGTCTCTAAACTGCGTCCCTCTGCTGGCCTTTATCCGGCCCTCGGGGCACTATTACTCCCAATGATATAAGTCACTATTCCTCCCACTTACACCAACAATGGGGCATAATTATTGCCACTGACACTAATGATGGGGCACTATTCCTTCCACTAATACTAATGATGGGGCTTTATTTATTCCACTGACACCAATGATGGGGAACTATTCCTCCTACTAATACTAATGATAGGGCGCTATTCCTTCCACTGATACCAATGACGGGGCACTATTCCTTCCACTAATACTAATGATGGGGCGCTATTCCTTCCACTGACACCAGTGATGGGGCACTATTCCTTCTACTGACACTAATGATGAGACATGATTCCTTCCACTAATACTAATGATTGGGCACTATTCCTTCCACTGACACCAATGATGGGGCACTATTCCTTCCACTGACGCTAATGATGGGACATGATTCCTTTACACTAATACTAATGATTGGGCACTATTCCTTCCACTGATGGGGCACTATTCCTTCCACTAATACCAATGATGGGGCAGAATTCCTCCTACTAATACCAATGATGGGGCAGAATTTCTCCCACTAATACCAATGATGGGGCACCTTTCCTTCCTCCCACTAATACCAATGATGGGGCACTATTCCTCCCACTAATACCAATGATGGGGCACCATTCCTCCCACTAACACTAATGATGGGGCACTACTCCTCCTCCTACTGACCACCAACCCTGAGGCAATGTTTATTCTCACTGATGCTGGGTCCAGGACATTTTCTACCCTCACTAGCAACAATCTGGCCCCCCTTAAAGCGGAGTTCCACACAAAAATGGAACTTCCGCTTTTCGGAACCCTCCCCCCCTACTCCGGTGTCACATTTGGCACCTCTCAGGGGGAGGGGGGTGCAGATAGAGGGGGGTCTAAGACAGGTATTTGCACCCACTTCCGGGCATAGACTCCCACGGGAGTCTACGCCTCTTCCCGTCCCACCGCGCTGTCTGCTGGGACACACACGGGTCCCAGAGACAGCAGGGACCATTCACATTGCACAGCGCGACTCGCGCCTGCGCAGTAGGGAACCGGGAAGTGAAGCCGCAAGGCTTCATTTCCTGATTCCCTCACCAAAGATGGCGGCGGCAGCATCCAAGGATCGAGGGACGTTTCGGCCTCGGGTGCCGACATCGCTGGACCCTGGACAGGTAAGTGTCCTTATTCTAAAAGTCAGCAGCTGCAGTATTTGTAGCTGCTGACTTTAAAAAAAGAAATTCGCAGGACACCTGCTTTAAGTCTGAAGGACAGTAACTGGCCCTTTGTTTAAAAAATTTGGGTTTAGAGTAAATTTTTACTAGCTGTTGGAAACCACAAAATTGACCAATTCCATGAGATGAAGCACTTATGAGTGCCCTCTACATACTGTTTTTCTAAACCATATTTCCACCTTGACTTTTGACCTATAAGGTACAATTACAGAGACTTAAAATGTAACTGAACAATTACCCAGATTCCCCAAAAGTTTTTCTCTCTCCAGACTAACTTTCTGCATTTTACTCTCAATATAAAAATAAAAAAAGATTTGTTCCTCATTGCTATTCAAGTTAAAGAGGCGTTCCCCTCCCCCCTCCAAAAATGTAAAAGTCAGCAAATACTGGAGCTGCTTACTTTTATTATTAGGGCACTTACCTGTCCTGGAATCCAGAGGTGTCCTCGCCCCCTGAACCGATCAACTCTCGGGTGCTGGCGCGCCACCATCTTGGCTAAGGGAAACCAGCACTGAAGCCTTGCGGCTTCACAGCCGGTTTCCTGCTGCACATGTGCGAAACGCGCTGCTCTCTCTGAATGGGCGGGCTGCGGGTGGGAAGGAGGGGGGCCGAACTTCTGGCTCACTTCACTGCGGCGAAGTGAGCCAGAAGTGGGAGTGGGTACCTGTCAAAACAAGGTACCCGCTCCCCCCCCTCCCTCCCGAAAGGTGCCAAATGTGGCGGCGGAGGGGTGGAGAAGGCAGACAAGCGTAGCTTCCTATTTGGGTGGAGCTCCGCTTTAACAAATTTTATTGTCATGTACCGCCTTGCCTTGTGTAGGCCTTTGGCATGATTGTTATTTGATGTTATCTGTATCCAGTCAGCGGATTGATATTTTCCTTTGAACCTGATATCTTTTATTTTGTCCATTGTGATAACTGCCTTGATATATAAAAATAAAATTTGAAAAAAATTAAAAAATAAATATTGTGAGCACCAAACGTGACGATCTCAATGATGGTAATGGCCCTATTAAGCCGAATATTGAAAACTAAGGAAAATAATAAATGATTGACAGTCCATTCAAATTGATAGTCGGTCTCCTCCATGCAAATATCACACACAACACCCGAGAATGGTGGTGAGAGAAAAGGGTCTGCCTTCCACCTCCATACAAACTGCCACTTACCGGCTCCTATGGATCTCTTAGTTATAGGAGATTGTATGCGCCTGTGGCTTGATACCCAGCCCGGGCCTTTGATTGTACGCGGTCAAGATCCCAGCCCCTTTGCAGGAGTATGTAGCTCAATCAGGAGGTTATAGCAGATGTTTCCCAGAAAAGAATGATAAAAGAGCTTCCATAGCGTAAAACCATAAGGCATTTATTATTTGAAGAAAGATAAGAATTATTGCACTTACATTAATGTAAAAACATCATATGCAGAGTAAAAACTAAGCCGGCCGGCTCTCCGTAACAGCCCGTGATTCCGGGACTTCCGTGTATCGCGGTGACGTCAGAACGTCGCTCCTCCCTGCGCGTTTCGACACACCTGATGTCGTCGCTACATACTCCTGCAAAGGCGCTGAGATCTTGACCGTGTACAATCAAAGGCCTGGGCTGGGTATCAAGCCACAGGTGCATACGATTTCCTATAACGAAGAGATCCATAGGAGCCGGTAAGTTGCAGTTTGTATGGAGGTGGAAGGCAGACCCTTTTCTCTTATCACCATTCTTGGGTGTTGTGCGTGATATTTGTACGGAGGAGACCGACTATCAATTTGAATGGACTATCAATCATTTATTATTTGACCAGAAAAGGGTCTGCCTTCCACCTCCATACAAACTGCAACTTACCGGCTTCTATGGATCTCTTAGTTATAGCAGATCGTAGGTGCCTGTGGCTTGATACCCAGCCGGGGCCTTTGATTGTACACGGTCAAGATCCCAGCACCTTTGCAGGAGTATGTATGCAACGGCATCAGGTGTGACGAAACGCGCAGGGAGGAGCGACGTGCTGACGTCGCCGCGATACACGGAAGTCCTGGAATCACGGGCTGTTACAGAGAGCCGGCTGGCTTCGTTTTTACTCTGCATATGATGTTTTTACATAAATGTAAGTGCAACAATTCTTATATTTCTTTATAAAATAAATGCCTTATGGTTTTACACTATGGAAGCTCTTTTATCATTCTTTTCTGGGAAACGTCTGCTATAACCTCCTGATTGAGCTACATACTCCTGCAAAGGCGCTGGGATCTTGACCGTGTACAATCAAAGGCCCGGGCTGGGTATCAAGCCACAGGCGCATACGATCTCCTATAACTAAGAGATCCATAGGAGCCGGTAAGTGGCAGTTTATATGGAGGTAGAAGGCAGACCCTTTTCTCTTATCACCATTCTCGGGTGTTGTGTGTGATATTTGCACGGAGGAGACCGACTATCAATTTGAATGGACTATCAATCATTTATTATTTGACCAGTTATACTTATTTCACTTTTTTATCCGTATAAGGTCACAGAAAATCGTAAACAGAGCTTTGTGGTCAGAAGAAGACGGACATCGGACACAGAAGAAGGACAAGGCACCACACAGGTTTTTATTAGATATTTATTTCCATTAGGAAATACTAATTCGATTCTACAGGCCAACACGGCTTGACAGTGGCATTCAAAATGAGACCAAACACATTTAAAGCAGTGACAAAACCATCTGTTGTTTTGGTTTAAAGGAAATTCCCTGCACCACAATTAATTATTTTCACTTTACCCTTAGTCAGTGCTGCTGGAAGTTATGTTCTGCCTTGAACCCTTGCACTTGGCGCTTGCTTTTTTTGTCATTGGCTGATACTCTCCAGGGGTCTCAAACTGGTGGCCCTCCAGCTGTTGCGAAACTACGAGCCCCATGAGGCATTGCAAGGCTGACAGTTACAAGCCTGACTCCCAAAGGCAGAGGCGTGATGGGACTTGTAGTTACACAACAGCTGGAGGGCCACCAGTTTGAGACCCAGTTTGGGTTTTAAGGCGGCCATAGATTGAGAGCTTTTCTGTCCTGCAACCAAGGGTTGCAGAAAAGAAAATCTCTCAATTTCCCCATCAACACAGTCAGTGCTGATGGGGGAATCCCTACCGTGGAGCCATAGTGTTTTGTCCCCGCCGAGAGAACACAGTGATTCCTGCTAGCAGCTATCAATCGAACGATCAGCTGATGGGTACATCATTCAGCCTGCCCATACATGATTGAGAATGTCTATGGCTGGCTTTACTCCTTGGATCTGATTGGCTGCCTGTCTGTACCGATAGGTGTCATAGGAACATATGCCCACTCATCATTAACGAGGCCCGAGGCTCGACACTAGGGGGTGCAAAAAATCATTTTCATATATTCACTTTGACAATAACCCCAAGTAAACATTTCCCACATGTACACGAATCAGAAAAGTGACAAAAAAATTCTGCATTTGTAAACTTTAATGTCACACATACGTACTATTCCACCCATCATAAAACCATTGCATGTGTCTTCAGCAAGTGAAGACCCAGTGTATGATATTTGCCAGCACACCATGGATCTTCAAATTGAGCCAAACTGCTTGACTGAAGTACGATCACATCACAAACAAGAGAGTGCAATGTTTCGGAGTCACGCAGGACCCCTTCGTCAGGCATGTGATGATTACATGCCTGATGAAGGGGGTCCTGTGTGACTCTGAAATGTTGCACTCTCTTGTTGGTGATGTGATCGTACAGTGGAACCTTGGATTACGAGCATAATCAGTTCCAGGAGAATGCTTGTAATCCAAAACACCCGCATAGCAAAGCGAGTTTCCCCATAGAAGTCAATGGAAACGAAGATAATTCCTTCCACATTCACTTCTAATATGTGGAATACCGCATGTGGCCAGCAGTGGTGGTGGGGGGGGGCACCGCAGAGTCTCGGAAATACTCGGGGACAGCTTGGCTGAACTCAGAAAGGCCGAGTATTTCCGAGTCATTCCGAGTATTTCCGAACGGCTCCGAACCGTTCCGAGTGTCCCCCCGGCAAGGGCCGGATTTCCCACAAGGCCACCGAGGCCAGGCCTCCGGGCAACTGTGGTGCAGGGGCGGCGCCGCTCCTGTGGCGACTTCTCTGCTTTCGTGGCCACCCCCCCCTTCGGGCTGCCCGTTAAAGTCCATTACGGGCACCGGTGCCCGTGAAAAAGATGGCCGAGAGCCGACCACGCAACTGCACATGCGCCGCTCCGAAGCCGCCCGGGCTCGGGAAAGCTCGTACGCGCCCGGCCGGGTGGCGCATGCGCAGTAACGTGATTGCGGCGCCATTTTTGAAACAATCGAGAGTCTAGACCACGGCGGCCGGCGACTGTGCAGTGCACCCGTCATAGGCGAAGCCGCGGAGGAGCCGAGCAGCCGGTGAGGAGGACACTGAGGAGGAGGAGGAGTGTGAAGCTGGGGGGATATCCATAGTAAAAAAAGGGGACAGAGAGAGAGAGAGAGGACTGGGAGCCCCAGGAGGCAGAAGCCATGCCATGCAGGGGACAGAGACTGATGTGCTCTGTCCACCATCCATCATATTGCTTCTCCAGTCCACATCATTCATCAGTGTGCTGTGTCCTCCTCCTGTGCTCCTTTCACCTCTCCACAGGTCAGGGCAGCACTGTGCTGCCCTGACCTGTGGAGAGATGAAAGGGGCACAGGAGGAGGACACAGCACATTGATGATGTGGAGAAGTAATATGATGGTGGACAGAGAAGCTACTGTGAGGGGGTGAGGAGGACTATCAGGTCCGCAGCCTCTGTCCACCTCCTGTGGTATGTCCGCAGCCTCTGTCCACCTCCTGTGGTATGTCCGCAGCCTCTGTCCACCTCCTGTGGTATGTCCGCAGCCTCTGTCCACCTCCTGTGGTATGTCCGCAGCCTCTGTCCACCTCCTGTGGTATGTCCGCAGCCTCTGTCCACCTCCTGTGGTATGTCCGCAGCCTCTGTCCACCTCCTGTGGTATGTCCGCAGCCTCTGTCCACCTCCTGTGGTATGTCCGCAGCCTCTGTCCACCTCCTGTGGTATGTCTGCAGCCTCTGTCAACCTCCTGTGGTATGTCCGCAGCCTCTGTCCACCTCCTGTGGTATGTCCGCAGCCTCTGTCCACCTCCTGTGGTAAGCCCTTACTTGCCATTGAGTCAGAACTTTTAAATACTTTGTTATGCAAAGATATTATCAATGAGTTTGCCAAAAGAAAAGTTAGAACTCAAAAATTGTAGGGAGTTTCTTACTGCTATAATCTTTAAAAGTCATTTTCTGCGTTACAGAGTATTTTCAGTCTGTACAATTAAAGCCAGTTATTTTCAGTGTTCTCGTGTGTGGAGATATGTTTTTAAATGATCTTTTGTAGCAGTCATCGATAAAGGACAAGAATGGTGGTGTGTGTGTGTGTGTGGCGGGGGGCGGCATTGAAGGACCCGGCGCCAAAGCGAGTAAATCCGGGCCTGTCCCCTGCGCCCCCACACCTCTGGCCAAATGCAGTACTGCACCGCCCATTAGCTTGAATTCTGCTCGTGTTGCGAGACAACACTCTCAAACCGAGTCAGCATTTAAAAAAAAAAAAGTTGTTCGTCTTTCAAAACGCTCGTTAACCGCATTACTCGTAAACCAAGGTTCCACTGTACTTCAGTAAAGCTCCATTTTATAATACATGGTGTGCTGGCAAATATCTACACTGTGTCATGTAACATCCAGTCTCCAGCTGGTGGTTGCTGCAGCACCCAGTAGCCTAGAGCCTTTTCCAGGAACGTTTGCAATGGGAATATGGATGGTTCAGCAAGTTAAGGAGGTGCCATTAAATACCCGCCTTCCGTTCCCCATCCTTTACCCATGCTATGCTCCTAGTTAACTAATGAGCTTCTACATTTAGTGGCTTCCGGCCACACGTCCTACTGTGACATGTGGGGCTCATCCACACCTACCAATCTTGGCAGAGGGTATAACAGCAGATACTGTATAGTGGAGCACGTTGGAAGCAGCAAGACTCAAGACCTCTATGACAAGACAGTGCCTTTACTATATATACTGGTCTGACAAAGAAGGATGCCACCTCATGGAATACACATTATGTGTATCTCATTGCCGTGTTCTGTTGCAGAGTCCGCTTATTCTATGCTGGACATAACCACCTGAAAGATAAAGTAATAGCCAATTAATGAGGGATTCATAGTATACATTATAAAGTACCATTTATAAGGCAACATATGATACAGTACTGCCAAGGGTCATGGTCCTACCAATGTCTGGGTACCACCTGTGATCCTGCTACAGTTCATGGTCTGTACCCATGTCAGTGCCACCAGCCTATATGACAATGGCAGCACCTACAGTATCTCACAAAAGTGAGTACACCCCTAACATTTTTGTAAATATTTTATTATATCTTTTCATGTGTCCACACTGAAGAAATAACACTTTTCTACAATGTAAAGTAGTGAGTGTACAGCTTGTATAACAGTGTAAATTTCCCCTCAAAATAACTCAACACACAGCCATTATTGTCTAAATCGCTGGCAACAAAAGTGAGTACACCCCTAAGTGAAAATGTCCAAATTGGGCCCAAAGTGTCAATATGTTGTGTGGCCACCCTTATTTTCCAGCACTTCCTTAATCCTCTTGGGCATGGAGTTCACCAGAGCTTCACAGGTTGCCACTGGAGTCCTCTTCCACTTCTCCATGACGACATCACAGAGCTGGTGGATGTTAGAGACCTTGAGCTCCTCCACTTCTGTTTGAGGATGCCCCACAGATTCTCAATAGGGTTTAGGTCTGCAGACATGCTTGCCAGTCCATCACCTTTACCATCAGCTTCTTTAGCAAATGTCATTTGTGCGTCAGGATATGCAAAAGCTGCGCAAATGCACATCTGCAGTGAAGGGGCGCGTTAGCACACTGGAGGATGAATGGCAGCCATTGTAGAAGGACGTGAAATACACTCACTCTATGGCGGCCGCCAATGCATCTAGGCTGGAGGACATGGAGAACCGCCTGCGCAGAAACAACGTACGCGCGGTGGGCATACCGGGAAGGGCGGAAGGCAAGAATCCTGTGGCGTTCATCAAAGCATGGTTGGTTGACACATTTGGGAAAGATGCATTCTCGCCCATGTTCGCGGTTGAGAGGGCCCATAGGGTCCCAGCGCGCCCGCCACCACAAGGCACACCCCCGAGACCATTCCTGTTCTGCCTACTCAATTACAGAGACAGGGATACAATATTGTCCAAAGCCAGAGTTGCCCCTTCTCGCAAAGTGGATAATGCAAAAATATCGCTGTTCCCTGACTTCTCTGCGGAAGTACAAAGGCAAAGAGCGAAATTCCTGGATATCAAGAAACGTCTGAGGGTGGTGAATGTTCAATATTTTATGCTATACCAGGCAAAATTGAAGGTAATCTCCAATGGAGCGTCACATTTTTTTGACAATCCCACGTCTTCCAAGCACTGGATTGACAGGGAGGAACAGAATCTGGAGCGGCGGCAGCCTGAAGGTTGAAAGCAAAAGGAATTATTTTCTTTGGTGCTGAGCAAGAGAAATGAGCTATGCGGAGGGGCAGGTTACTTTTGTTTGAATCGTTTGTTCTATTTACCTGTTGGGCTATGTTATTGCCCCCCCCCCCAGCAAACTGGTCCTGAGTGGACGCACCTCCCCTCGCGATGAGGGGTATGCTATGATTACTTGGGTCCTGTTGACCCGGAACTATGGTTTTGGTTATACTTTGATTTGGATTTTTCTACAATTTTTATTACAGCAGTACTGTCTCTTTTTTTTTTTTTTTCCATTTTTTTTTACAACTGAGTCTGAATTGGGTAAATCCACAGCTGCCTATTTTTCAACTTAACACTAGAGGGAGCTCCAAGTATTAGTTAACACTGCAGTTTCTAATGATTTGTTACATTATCGGCCTAGTCCTACAATATAGAGGACAAGCCAATAATACTCCTATATATTTTGGCTCTATGTATCATGTCTACTACCACTGATAAGGGTTTAATTTTCCTTTCATGGAATGTACGGGGTTTGGGTGACGGGACAAAGCGAGGAGCAATGTTCCACTGTTTAAATAGAATGAAGCCACATGTCCTGTGTCTCCAGGAGACACATTTACAACCTGACTCTGTCCGCCTGCTTAAAACCCATAAATTTCCGATACAGTTTCACTCCACTTACTCCTCTTTTTCTAGGAGAGTGAGTGTGTTGATTGCTAATACTACCTCTTTTTGCTGTATGGAGAAGCAGATTGACAGAGAGGGTAAATTTGTGTTCCTGTTGTGTAGCCTGGGGGGTTTCAAATGTATTGTTGCAGCAATGTATATACCTCCACCCTTTAATTCAGATCCCCTGAAGAAATTAGCACAATTTATGGCACTGCACCCCATCCCGGGAGAGCTGAGGGAATTTTTGATATTCAATAAATACTCTGCTAATGGGGCGGTAGTATGGGATGCTATAAAGGCTTTCCTGCGGGGCCTCCTTGTACGGGAAATATCTGCAATTAAGAAAAGATCTAGAGAATGGGAGGACACGGTCTGCCTTGAGTTACAGAATAGGGAGATGGCTCTGGTGATGGATCCCACTCCAACTAATCAAAATAGCTAGAAAGAGGCCCAATCTTTATATAACAAAATGGTATTATCAACAGCTGAAAAAAAGAGATATTTTTTGCAACAGAACTATTTTGAAGAGGGAGAGAATACAGGTCACTTACTGGCTATGGTCGCTAAGGCGCAACAGGAGTCTACCTCCATTACAGAAATTAAAAACTCCAATGGAGAAATTAGCACTTCCACTGTTGACATTTTGGATACGTTTCAGCAATTCTACGCAGATTTATACACCTCTAAAACTAACAATACACCTTCTGACCTGACTCAATTTCTTAGGGACTGTTCCTTTCCCCAGGTGACTGCGACTGTAAGAGAAACATTAGACTCCCCGATCACGATTGAAGAGCTGATTGAGGCATTAGCAGACGCCCCAAACCATAAACCTCTTGGATTGGATGGGCTACCTGCTGAAGTGTATACCAGGTATTGGTCTATCCTTCTACCCCCGCTACTGCAGGCCCTACAAGAGGCGGCTAAGACAGGACATCTGCCTGATTCGATGAGGGAGGCTATTATAGTGGTCCTCCCTAAGCCTGGCAAGGATAGACAGATACCAGATTCATACCGTCCTATATCGCTGCTAAATATTGATGTCAAGTTACTGGAGAGGGTCCTTGCTAACAGACTTGGGGGTATTGTAGGGAGGCTGGTACATCGTGACCAGTCTGGATTTACTCCGACAAGGTCCACAGCGAACAACATCCAACGCCTTTTTCTAAATATTCAAACCCCAGTAGATAAACCCAGAGGTAGGGTCATTCTATCCTTGGACGCTGCCAAGGCCTTTGACAGTGTTGCGTGGCCCTACCTCTGGGAAGTCCTGGCTGGCTTTGGCCTGGGGAAAACTTTTATTAACTGGATAAAGGTGCTTTATTATGGGCCAGGACTGCGAATTAATGGCTCCCTCTCACAGCCCCTTCAACTACACCGAGGCACTCGTCAGGGCTGCCCGCTGTCCCCTCTATTATTTGTGCTTGCAATAGAATCACTTGCAATGTTAATCCGCAATGATGGAAACATTGTGGGATTCCGCATTGGTCGGCTAGAGGACAAACTATCTCTGTATGCCGACGATGCCCTACTTTATCTGGCAGACTCAGGGGACTCATTGCGGACGCTAATGGGGACCATTACTAAATTTGGTGAATTTTCTGGATTCACTATTAATTGGTCCAAATCCGTACTTATGCCCCTGGATACACTAGTGTCATCTCTCCCCCCAGAGGCGTCCCAAATAGCCATTGTCAACACTTTTAAATATCTGGGAATAATGATATCACCAGACCCCGCTGAATATTTGAAATTGAATTTAGCACCCCTACTGGAAAGACAACGTGTATAATCCCAGGGATGGTGTAAGCTTCCACTGTCGGTAGTAGGCAGGGTGAATCTGATCAAAATGGTATGGGCCCCGCAACTTCTATATATCTTCCATAATTCACCTATGTGGATTCCCAATAAATGGTTTAAGAAGATTGACACCCAATTTCGTGACCTTATTTGGAAAAAAGGTAGAGCTCGTATTAGCCTAACAACACAGCAATTTGGCAAGGAGGGGGGGGGGGCTTGGTGGTACCACACTCCAAGATGTATTTCTTAGCATCACAGCTACAACAACTTGCTGGCTGGGATCTACATGAGTCGGATGGCCGCATTATACAACTGGTGTCTTGCACCAATCCTATTTTAACAGCTGGCTCCCATTTGGAGATGGGTCTGTCGGGTATCCCCTCGTCCTCCCCAACGGCAATACTACTACAGAAGGTTTGGAAAGCAGTTAAAAAAGTACTATCCATAGATGGCCCAATGGAGTTTACCCCTATTTGGAATAACCCTAATTACACTGAATTACTCAAATTACAGAGCTTCGTCGCTTGGTCAAAAATAGGGATAAGGTTCTTTACACAATTATATAGTGGCACTATACTCAAATTATTTGAAAACTTATGCAGGGAATTCTCACTAACAAAGAACCAATTCTATCAATACCTTCAGCTCAGGCATGCATTGCAAACCCAAACTCGGACGGTAAACCTAAATATCACTAGTTCTCACCTGATACAGGAGGTTCTACAAGCTAAAAGCCGCCAGGGGTTGATATCCAGGGCATATTCTACTTTGGTGGCCACAATCCAAAATCCGACTCTACTTAAATGTAGAACACATTGGTCCACGGATGTGGGTGACATAGACGATGACCAATGGGACGTGGCACTGGAGTCGATCCCAGCGGTGTCAATTGCAGCATCTCACAAGCTCTCACAAATGTTTATACTTCACAGGTCATATCGTACACCTATACAACTATTTGAATGGGGCAGAAGAGACTCCCCCTTGTGCCCTAAATGAGCCGCACACAGGGGAGATTTGATATGTCCGAAAATTGCTAGATATTGGACAGGTGTTGCACAGACTGTATCCGCTGTAGCACAGACGCCCATCCCATGTACACCTTTGATATGTCTCCTGGGTTCGGTTGATGCGGAAATGTATCCAAAAGGCATCTATATAATGGTAACTAGATTACTATACTTGGCTAGAAAACTCATAGCACGTTATTGGCTTGCGAATAACGTGCCTACGAAGGCTCAGTGGATTGCATATGTCACCTCCCTCCTCATTAGAGAGCAGTTGGCATATAGACACAGGAGGGTTTCAAAAAAATTTGACCTTTTATGGCAAAACTGGCTGGATGACCCCAACCTTGCTCCAACCCAATTAATAATGGATAGACTGCTAAGGTTATAAGGACTTTACTATTGCAAATAGGCACTCCTCTAGCGCCTGAGGCCTCTCCTGTAATGCATATGCTGTGCAGAAGGTAACTCATATGGTAATAAGGCCTGGAGGAGTGAACAGATGCCCTGTAATATTTAATATTATTTGATTTTATTTGATTTTCTGTTAGCTTATTTTTGCTATTACCGTATATACTCGAGTATAAGTCGAATTTTTCAGCACATTTTTTTGTGCTGAAAGTGCCCCTCTCGACTTATACTCGAGTCAAGCACTTTTCTGCAGCAAAAAATTTCATTTTCTGAACCGATTTTGGGGCCCCGGATCTCAGGGCCACTTGGTGCTAGGAACCCCAAATTTGGCGTGCAAACCCAGTGGAACTGGTTCCACAACATATCCAAAGCTGAAGTTCCTGGAACTAAGTGGCCCCGAGATACTGGGCCCCAAAATTTGTTTGGAAAATGTCATTCTCTGCTGCAGAAAAGTGCTTGACATTTTCTGAACCGACTTTGGGGCCCCATATCTCAGGGCCACTTAGTGCTAGGAACCCCAAATTTGGTGTGCAAACCCAGTGAAACTGGTACCACAACATATCCAAAGCTGGGGTTCCTAGCACCAAGTGGCCCTGAGATACAGGGCCCCAAAAACGGTTCAGAAAATGACATTCTCTGCTGCAGAAAAGTGCTTGACATTTTCTGAACTGAATTTTGGGGCCCTGTATCTCGGGGCCACTTGGTGCTAGAAACACCAGCTTTGGAAATTTTATGGAGCTAGTTCCACTGTATTTGCACACCAAATTTGGGGTTCTTAGCACTAAGTGGCCCCAAGATACAGGACCCCAAATTCAGGCAACTGTGTCCATCTGCAGCAATGTCATTTCGGACCCTTTGGGTTTAGAGACCCCAAATTTTGGCTGCAGCTAGGGGGCATCTAGGAACCCTTAACTACCGAGTTTGACGTTCAGGGGACCTATGGCTGCAAATGGGCACAGTGATGCTGCAAATGGGCATTGTTGACCCTCTTTTCCACTTACAGTAGCTGTGCATTTCTCACCCTCGTCTTATACTCGGGTCAATAAGTTTTTCCCAATTTTTTTGTGGTAAATTAGGGCCTCGACTTATACTCGGAACGACTTATACTCGGAACGACTTATACTCGAGTATATACGGTACTTAGAAGGGTGAATTTTCTCTCTTCTTTCTTTTTTCTCTTATTTTCTTAGTTTTGTTTGTGTTAATTTTATGCTCTACAAAAAACGAAGTTATATGCTCTAATTCTAGGTAATGGAGTTATATATATGCATATGTTTGATGTAATGTATAATTACAGAATGGGGAACTGTATATGCCCCTTTATTGTAAAACAGTTACCTATTGATCCTTGTCAATAAAAAAAGTTTTGAATCAAAAAAAAAAAAAGATCCTCAGAGAGTTCTCTGCCATGAGGTGTCATGACCAGTATGAGAGAGTGAGAGCGATAACACCAAATTTAACACACCTGCTCCCCATTCACACCTGAGACCTTTTAACACTAATGAGTCACATGACACGGGGGAGGGAAGATGTCTAATTGGGCCCAATTTGGACATTTTTACTTAGGGGTGTACTCACTTTTGTTGCCATCGGTTTAGACATTATTGGCTGTGTATTTGTCAGCTAACCGCTCAGCTGTCGGCTTATTGCCAGCACTCATCTATCTCCACAGTTAACCGGCTGTTGTGGATCTGCTCGTCAGTCCCACCTACTTAAAGATCTCCAGCTCACTCCATTCCTGCCTTCGCCTTGGTCACATCAGAAGAAATCATCTCCTGCGTTCCTGTTTAAAGACTGGCTTTGCTGACATCCCTTCTGGCTCCTTTTCCTGCTTACTGTTCCTCTACTTGGATCCCTGAATTCTGGCCTGGCTGATTACCCGATCTGGTTACTGAACTCTGGCCTGGCTGATTACCCGATCTGGTTACTGAACTCTGGCTTGGCTGACTACCCGATCCGGTTACTGGACTCTGGCTATGCTTTGACTACGCTTACTCTATTTACCTTTTTACTTTTATTAATAAACAAGGGTGATTTTACTGTACTTCTGTCTCGGTCTGGTTCATGGTTTCTGACAGTATTGAGTTATTTTGAGGGGACAGCAAATTTTTCACTGTTATACAAGCTGTACACTCACTACTTTACATTGTAGCAAAGTGTCATTTCTTCAGTGTTGTCACATGAATAGATATAATAAAATATTTAGAAACATGTGAGAGGTGTACTTACTTTTGTAAGATACCGTATATCTTTTAGCCTCACCCCCACTCTTTCCTCTTGGTCTCACATATTGATCTCTTTCTTTGCCCTGGAGATTCAGCATCTATTCAGGATTCATTTTTTTCTAAAAGAGTCTCTGGACCTGATAGAAGGTGACACTTCTATAATATAGATCACCCCAATCCCTCTGGTGCCTGGAAGTCCTTAGTGGATTGAACATTTTTCTACCCCAGTGTAAGGAGTTGGACACTAGAGGGACCATGATAGACTAGAAAGTGTTGGCTAGTACCAATTGGCTAGTACAATGGTTGACTTGGCTTGACCATATAATTTGCTGCGTAATCGTATGGTTATAATGTTACTAATTCCTACTACACATATAGTACATAGATAACCAATCAACCAATTACCTAGAACTGGTCAAAATTTTACAAAAAAATTTTTTTTTTGAATGCTGTTTATCTGCCTGGAAAATAGCTCATGGAGCGATGACCATTATAAGTTCTTTCATAAATCCATTGATGAAGGCCCCATACATGATAATCATAATGTTGTACCCTATAAAGGAGACTTACCTTGGTGGTGATGGTCTCCCGGGTCTTCAGCCGTAGCTTGTTAACTTGCGATTCAGCAATATCCGCTCTCTCTTCCGCCTCCTCCAAGTCATGTTGGACGCGGCGACATTTCGATAGGTGGGTGTTAGAATGTTCTTCCTGATCAAAGGATAAAAAGAAGTTGTTCGGTATCAGAAATATATGAAATGTAGCCTGGGAAATCTGACTTTTTGAGGGGAACTTAAAGTAGAACTATAAGCAAAACTTTAATTTTTTAATTTTTTTTGGATAGAGTAAGGGAGGGTTACAACCAGTTATGCCATCTGGGAGATTACGCTTCACTTCCCATCCCATAATCAATACAGGAAGTGCGGCAAATCTCTGCAAATTAAGGGAATTCCTTGGGGACCCTCAGGTCACCAGAACTAGTGTTCCCATTGGAAAAATTTCCCCTGTAATACTTTTCTGGGGACAGCCCAAAATTTGGGATTTTCTTTTACTTTCACTTTCAATAATAGCGGTAAACAGGACAAATAGGGAGGGTAACGGAGGCACAGACCGCAATAATAACCTAATAGGTGTTCTAATCCATCTTCACTTTGTCCAAAACTAAAAAAAAAAAAAAGTTTTGCCTTTAGTTATGCTTTAACATGGCTGCTACAACCATGAGTATTGGGTGTTTTGTGACTTATAGCTCTGCATTTCACACCTAGGACCCCAATGACATTCTCAGGAACCTCTCTTGGAATTGGTGCTATGGGACAGTTGAAGCAACTTCTATCATTCAGCAATGCTGTTGAGTTAATTTCATGAATCTTAAGGGATTTTGTGTAATTACAGAATTCAGTAGTAAAATGGACAAATGGTTTAAAACCCAACATTGTGAGTGCACACTAAGGGACAGGTCCCACTCGCACTTACCGCCTCCTCGGTCTGCCTCTTGTAGGATTTCACTTTCAGCTGTAGTTTGTCCACCAGATCTTGGAGTCTCAGATTATTCTTTCTATCCTCTTCAGCCTGCCATAACAAGATTGATGAGTTAACTGGTACTGTATATCCAAAAGGAAAAGCAACATAATTCCAGGAGTATCAATATGTACCTGAAATGTTAGCCCTTTGACACGTCTTTCAAATTTCCGAATACCTTTAATAACATCAGCACTCCTCTTCTGCTCCAGATCCAGCTCTGTTTCCAGTTCTCTCACCTGGAGCAACCAATGAAAAAATGACTTTTCGGGAAGACAGAACCAAACGAAAATGTTCACAGTTCTAACCTGTTGAATACCTATGTGTAAACTTCCGAGACTTTCAAGAAAGTCTTTGGCATAGTGGTAAGGATAATTTCTGTGGCTCATAAAACAGATCATTGTAAGAAGACAAGAATTGCCTGCAGAGGCATAACTGGAACCTTCAGGGCCCCAAAGCAAGAAACTATGGAGGGCCCCCCTGGCTCCCGGCCAGTGCCCTTCCCACTGATCCCGGGACCCTTTACTCTCATCGTGGGACACTTTATTATGGTCCCACAGTGGGCCCCCTTCCTGCTGTCTTGGAATCCCCCCCGGTGGCGGAACACCAGGGCCCAGTCGCAAGTGCGACCTTTGTGACCCCTGAAGTTCTGCCACTGGTGTCAGTTGTTTTTTTTGTTTTTGTTTTTTTAATTCTTTCACCATTTTATTTATATATTTTACAATTTTATTTTTATTATATATAATATATTATTATATTATGTACAGTATATTTTAGGACCCCCGTTGGGGGGGGGGGGGGGCTTTGGGGAAATATCAAGGGTCTAAACAGACTTCTGATGTTTTCCCTTTGAGACAGAGAAAGGAGATTGAGAACACCTCAATCTCCATCTCTGCGCCCTCAGCAGCACAGAATGAATGAACAGGAATAGCTCTGTACAGAGCTTCCTGTTCATTCATAAACTGAAGCATATGAAGCATAGTAAGCACAGTACCGATCACATATGAAGGATAGTAAGCACAGTACCGATCAGTGGCTCTATTCATTAAGACAAGTTAGGGGCCAGTAAATTACACATTTAGCAGACGACAGGAGGTGGGAGGGGGAAAACTGGCAGCACTGCGGGAGGGCCAGGGGAGCACACAGGGGCCCTGGGCAACAGGGCAGTGATAGGGGAGCGGCATGTGGAGCAACCTATGCCCTCCATTTCCTTCCTACAGCCGCTGAATGTCTGCAAGAGGGAGAGGAGGAGCGGGCATTCAGCGGTTGCATGGGTGGAACGGTTCCTCTACATGCTGCCGCTCCCATCCAGGTGTACAGGGGGACCGGACTGGCTTCCTGGAGCATGGGGCCAGGGTTGCAAAGGCGACCCTGCAACCCCTGTAAGTACACCCCTGGTTGCCTGGACCTCTGAAATGGATTTGCCTTACTAAACTTAAGGAGGTTGTTGTATGGTTATATCACTGTAGAAATTGAATGGTGGTACATATCTCTGACCAAAGCTCATATTTTAAATGTTTATGTGTCTATGTTTTGTTGCTATTTTTTCAATAAAAAAACTTTTCTAAACCATTTTCTAATGATTGTAATTTTGCTGCAGAAAAACCCCACTGGGGGAGACTTTCCCATATTGTAATCTAAACTTACGAAGGTTTGTATTGTGTAAGTTATTTGAAGGTTGGGGAGACACTCACCCTGGCCTCCAGTTTCTGGAGCTGCTTTTTTCCTCCTTTCAGTGCCAACTGCTCAGCTTCTTCTAGACGAAGCTGAAGGTCCTTCACAGTTTGATCCAGGTTCTTCTTCATCCTTTCCAGGTGAGCGCTGGTATCCTGCTCCTTCTTCAGCTCCTCCGCCATCATGGCAGCCTAGAAATCAGAAGACACCAGAACTTCCATCATTAAAACTGAAAGCAATTAATCAATTTCATGTTACGTTATACCAGGCTGTTAATATACTGTATCTCTTTCAGGCTCATGAACATGTATTAGTGAGTGTTAAAATCAAACTCTTACATCAGTAATGGCCTTCTTGGCCTTTTCCTCAGCATTTTGAGCCTCCTTGGTGATGTCCTCAATCTCTCCTTGAAGCTGTGACACATCACTCTCCAGTTTCCTCTTGGTGTTGATAAGGCTTGTGTTCTATTGGAATAAGAAATGGTTGAATGAATGTTTTATTATCCAATATAACCCTAAGTTAAACAACTTAGCCAAGTAACTGAAATTAGTTAGATTTTTAGTACCCGTGTGACCATCTTACTATGTCTTTGTAGCTACCAGTTAGTTTAAGGAATTTGTTTTGTTCTACTGCATACTGTCATGTAGCTCACAACGTAAGCACATAGTTGTAGAGTTATGCAGCTGGATATATCAGAAAATGTTTTCTGAGCTACGTAAGTCAGCAAAGCATCTAAATATTTGCTGCAATGTGGCAGATTTGGCCCTTGGTGGTTCTAACATATTTTCAGTCAGAGTTATACTATCTAATTTAGCACAATGGTTGACTTGACTATAGCATTTCAGATAAGCTAGCAGCAAGAAAAAAGTGCAATGCGGGGTTAGGTGCACATGGAATTTCCTCTAATGGTGCTCTGCAGTAGCCTCTGTGCTAGGCTTACTCTGCATAAAGCCTCAAAGCAAAATATTTTTTTTCCATTTTGGAGATAAAAAAAACATTTTATGTTAAAAAATGTACACTGTTTTTTGGGATCCCTATGTCTTTTACAGTTAGCACATGTGGAAGAGTTGAACTATTGGAAGCTGTGTGCCACATCTACTATTTAGAATGTCATATCTATCAATGGAAGGGTGCTGCACAGACAATACACCTTCCACCAACTTCCAATAATCTTACAGCCAGGTAAAAACAGGTGTGGTCTAGGGTAATTTCATAAGCAATTTGCATAATATCAGCCCCTCCCAGATTCAGAAACAGAGAGAGAATATCATATAGATGCTCCACCATTGGACATTGAAAGAAAATATTGGTTTTGAGAGATATGTATTCACAAAATTAGAAAATCCTCCTCTTAGTCCAGTCAGCAGCTCTTTGTAATAAGGTTCATCACCCCCAAGTGTGAGTATCAGTCTGCCGGCCCAGGCTGTCAAACACTGTAATAAGTGTAGGTAGTTGCACTCCAGGTTTCCCCCTGTCCTCTTTTTACATCTAATCACAATCTGTTCGGGGCTCTGAAGGCTAATACCAAGAGAACAGAAAACGGGGCGCCCACAGGCAATTGAGGCACTTGAGTAATTCCCCAGAGATGGGCCCAGTTCCTCCTCATTTGAATGGATCTACCTTGTTTGGCCATGGGCTGGGAAGGCAGAGAGTCTGGTCTGGGGGTGGACATCCTAGCGGTGCTCTTAGTAACACTTGGGTGTGGAACCCCACAGTGTAAAAAGGCACAAGGTCACAGCACCAAAAACTTTTTTCTGCAACACGCTTTTTAGGGCTAGGTCTTTTAGCCGGGGCAATTTTTGTTACCAGGCCTCAGGGCCTAGCCAGTGCACATTGCACAGTCACTTATTTAATTTATTTATTTTTCTCCACGTTTTGTCACTTTGACTTTTGTGTGTGTGTTTTCTCACAGGATGGAGGGTGTGAATCCTCGGATGTGTGGCCCTCAAGTTCCTTCCCCCCCTAAACCGGGGGGGGGGGGAATCTCTATTTGGGAGAGACCCTTGACCTAGTCGGTGATCGGCTTTGGCTGGTCACAGGGAGAGGGGTCCGCCAGGCATTCTGGCTAGGTGGACCATGACGTACCATACATCGCTGCCAGGAGCCTTGCGCCCCGGTAGATCAAGAAGAGGTCCTACATCTTTGAGGGGTGGATGAAGCAAACCCTTAAGTGCACTTTTTTGTACACTTTTTTTGTTTTTTCTTTTTCAGCACCGCCGCGGATTAAAAAAAAAAATCAAATTACCATCTGTTGTCTCAGCCATAGTACATAGGAATATTTTCTTTCCAGCCCTACCTGAGAATGCAGTAATTGGACACGCTCAGTGGCATCTAGAAGCTCTTGTTCCGCCACCTTCCGGGACCTCTCGGTCTGTTCTAGAGCGGCTCTCAACTCCTCGACTTCTGCCACCATCAAGTTATTTCTGCGTTCAACTATGGCAAGCTGCTCCTTCAGGTCTTCTTGTCCGCGAAGAGCATCATCAAGGTGGATCTGAGTGTCCTAAGAAAGGAAGAGCAGTAGGTCACACTCTATGTTTAGTGCTTCTGGCACACTGATGGCTGAGAATACTTTAATTGCTTGCCTAACATTTTTTGGCTTTTGCAAGGGCAGGAGACTTCTAACTTGAGTATGCTTTATGTATCAAAGTGTGTACACACTTATCTAGGATCTGAAATAGGATTGTAAACTGGCATTTGTTATCCTGAGATGGCCTGTTATCGTGTACATGGCCTGTGCATTAAAAATGTTTCCTGGGGGTACATTAAAGAGGAATATTGGTCATTAACTATAAGTAGCCACGTATGTGGTTTAAACAGATTTAAGGATGTAGACTACAGTGAGCCAACACACTGCAGACACAGAAGTGATCAAACTTTGCGTTAGCAAAAAGGTTTGCCGCCAATCAATGTAGTCATTAAAATGAAAAAAAAAAATAGCTCACCCAGCACATTTTATGAGAGATTTGCACCTGTTTTAAATGTGTTCTGTATTGAGGTGAGCTGAAGATCTTCTGTATCTTAAATCTGCATTTGGTCTGCGGCAAAAGAACATCCAGTGCTGGACAGTTGTGTACAAACATTTCAGTCATTTGTTCGGTCATTGAGTGTCAGAAGGACAGAGCATGTTGTACCGTCAGACAGTGTTCACTTCACCTATATACTTCCCTATCTTTTGTCTGGGCTCCAAACTCCACCATTTAAGAAAAAGTTGGAGGTGAAAAGAAACTGTAAAACACTCTTCTGCCTTTTATAGACATACCAAATGCTTCTGGGCTTAGCCCATACTCATCAATCAAATCAAGTACCTTAAGTTGCCCTTGGACGTTGCGCAAGTATTTTTGAGCCTCTGCAGCAATGCGGTTGGAATGACTCAGTTGTATCTCCATCTCATTGAGGTCGCCTTCCATCTTCTTTTTGATTCTGATTGCCTCATTCCTGCTCCTTATCTCAGAGTCCAAGGCCGTCTGCATGGTTTCCATTGATCTCTGGTAATTCCTCTTCAGCTGGTCAATCTCTTCATCTTTCTCAGCGATCTTTCTGTCAATGTCAGCTTTTACTTGGGTCAGTTCCAGCTGGATACGAAGGATCTTGGCCTCCTCATGCTCCAGTGATGCCTATAGAGGGTAATTAGGAGGAACATGTAAAAATTAGAAAGGGAAGGGGATCAGATGGTTAGTCTGGTGCATAGACAGGTTTTGGGTATTTCATTAGAAAATGATACCTCAGCTTCTTCCAGAGATGCTTGCATTTCGCTCTTCTCCATCTCCACCTGCTTCTTGGCTTTTTCCAGCTCATGGATAGTCTTCCCACTGGTGGCAACTTGTTCCGTCAAGTCTGTGATCTCCTCTGAAACATAGCACAGTCTAGTCAGTGAAGAGCTCATAAATAGGTAATGAGAAGAGATCACAAAAACCAACAGGCCAGCAAGAGGGTGAAATCTGGTTACAGTGCGTTGTGCTGCTTTAATAAATATGAAAAATAATTGGCCACCTTTTCATATTGCTATTCTGTCACACAAATTTAAAAATTACCTTTGTCCAGTGACTACATAACACAATATTACTAAACTAAAGCCAAGCCAAGTGTTTCTGTCATACAAACAAAATGGTAGCAAACTTAAAGACATTCTCAAAGAAAAGGTTAAACCTCCTGTTTTTCATTTTTGGCACATACAGAGATATAGCAGATCAAGGTCCTGACGGCTCAAACTAAACTGAAGCAGCTCCTTCCAGTGTTAATGTTTTCTATCATTGGCTAACACTTACGTTGAAGGTTCTTGTTCTCCCGCTTAATGGTCTCCAGTTGGTCTAAAGTCTCCTCGTAGGAATTCTTCATCTTGAACAGCTCAGTGCTCAGAGATCTTGACTCTTTAAGGGAAGACTCAAGCTCAGACTGGGACTCCTCATACTTCTGCCTCCACTCAGCCAAGATCTAATGATAGAAAGAAAGACAATTCCAATGTTTTTTTTTCAGTTTTGTAATTACGTATTTTATCCTCCATTTTTCCCACAGGAGATCTAGATGACATTGTATCACCATTTATGACCATAGTATTGGACTGTGAAAATGTCAAACATCAGGAGCTCCAAATATCCAAATATAGTACCTCCCCCCCCTGATATTATGGGATACCTGGCTATTACTGGCCACAAGAGGATGCCATAAAGGGTCAACTGTAACCTCCTGCGAGATGGCCATGGGTTAGATATTGTGACAGCTCTGAAAAATACTATCTCAACCATCCCAAAATGCTTTTTACCAAACTCCTCTTCTCTAAACCTTCTGGAATCTCCTCTCTCCACTCTTTTCTAGTCACCTTGTCAAAGTTCTTCTGTTTCTTGTCCAGAGCAGCTGCCAGTGAATTAGCCCTCTCCACGTCAATCATCAAGTCCTCTACCTCTGCCTGTAGCCTTTGTTTGGTCTTCTCTAGAGAGGCACACTTTGAATTTACTGCCTCAATATGTTCTTCAGCCTCCTGAAGGCGCTGGGCTAGCTTCTTCCTGTGACACAGAAAACAACAGTCATAGTTACTAGTCCAGGTCACCGATCGACCGATGGACACACTGCCCAGCCCAGAGCAGAGCTGAAGCACCAACAAAAAATTTAGCGCTAAATAGGCAACTCAGTAAAGATGGTTTTACCAGAACACTGATGTTCTGTGAATCGCAGACACACAATTAAGAATAACTGGTATACTTTTCTTATGGTAGTTCAGGATTAATTCAGCCAATTCAGGCTTCTCACTTACTGCTGAACCTTAGGTAAGTGGTCACATTGCATCATCAGCACATTTAAACAACAAAGGGGTATGACTTCCCTTTTTACTACTTCAAACACGACAATATTACTTGCTATCATTGGCTGAAGCAGTAATTCCACAACTCTTATGAGCTGATGCAAATAATTTCATGCAGATTATATAATACAACGTTTCTCCAACTTTTTACCCCAGAGGAACCCTTGAAATAATTTTCCAGTCTCAGGGAACCCTTGCCAAAAACCTTCGGACATTCCGACAACAAAATCCATGGATTTTTTCCGACGGATGTTGGCTCAAACTTGTCGTGCATACACACGGTCACACAAAGTTGTCGGAAAATCCGATTATTCTGAACGCAGTGACGTATAACACGTACGTCGGGACTATAAACGAGGCAGTAGCCAATAGTTTTTATTATCTTAATTTATTCTGAGCATGCGTGGCATTTTGTGCGTCGGATTTGTGTACACACGATCGGAATTTCCGACAACGGATTTTGTTGTTGGAAAATTTTATAGCCTGCTCTCAAACTTTGTGTGTCGGAAATTCCGATGGAAAATGTGTGATGGAGCCCACACATGGTCAGAATTTCCGACAACAAGGTCCTATCACACATTTTCCATCGGAAAATCCGATCGTGTGTACGGGGCATTAGTGTTTCGAAGGTTCATGTTTGAAACACATTCCAGAAGCTAAACATCACACTTTAGTTTATCAAGGGGGGAACTGTGTTCATTGCAGCTGTCAGATCACTAGCTGATTTATCTTTATTGAATCCTGCATTAAATATCCACCCTGATGTCTTTTGATGTGGCTTATTCAGTATATTTTATCTCTAGAACCCCTCTGAAATATGTATATGGGTATCTGTAAATGTTATAAATGATTTTACAATAAGTCTTTTTAAATAGTAGCTGCCACTTACTTGGCATCTTCCAGCTCTTCTGTGCGCTGAATAGCGTCCGTTTCGTATTTCGTCCTCCATTGAGCCACTTCACCATTAGCCTTGGATAGCGATCGCTGTAGTTCTGCCTTGGCCTCTTGCTCCTCCTCATACTGCTCCCTGAGCAGGTCACAGTCATGGCGGGAGGACTGCAAGCTGTGAGCCAAAGCATTCTTTGCCTGAGCAGTGAATAAAAGGCAACATCAGAATGAGAGTGAAAATCTGGTGAAAGAGACATGAAGTTGCAGTCTAAGGCCTGAACTTACCTTCACCTCTTCCTCCATCATCCTCTTCAGTTCCTCAATCTGCTGGGTGAAGGCTTGTTTGGATCTGGAAAGCTGTGAGACCAGAGTCTCCCTCTCCTCCAACTGACGAGCCAACTCCCCTGCATTCACATTTACACAGATAAATATGTAAAATTAACTCATATTTTACAGTATGCATGCTGAACAGTTACACAAGAACATGCACAGTGGTGAGACGGTGGGGAGCCAACTAACATATCAGTTCGCAAAACTCTATCTAGCACTTTCACCCATTTCATCCACTCCCCCTCATGGCTTTAACAGCCTTCACTCTTTTGGAGTGTGTCTGTGGGAATCTGTATGCATTTGTGAGGTCAGGTACAGATGTTAGATGAGAAGACCTGTTTCACATTTGGCATTCCAGTTCATTACAAATGTGCTTAGTAGGGCTGAGGTCAGGGCTCTGTGAAGGCCACTTGAGTTCCTCCAACCAAACTGGTCAAACCATGTCTGGAGCTGGCTTTGTGCACAGGTGTACAGTCATGCAATAACAAAAAGGGCATTCCACAAACTGTTTGCACAAGGTTGAAACCACACAATTGTCTAAAAAATGTTGTATGCTGAACAGTGTCCTTTACTACAAACACTTGAACTCAGTAATTTGGAGTGGATCCACATACTTTTGACCATGTGGTTTATGTTAACCCAAACTTGATGTTACCCTATTAATGAAATGTTACTTTGGAATCAGGTAAGGATTTAAAATTATAAAACCCGTGTAGAGTTTTGAAGCTCTCATAAAACATCTGTATTGTGCATTGGCTGAAGGTAGAGGATGGAACTGAATCTAAAGAGTCTTAACCCTAAAGCCCCATTCACACCTCAGTGTTTTCTAGCTTGAAGCTCAAAGCTCCAAAACACCGGAGGAGAAAAAAATACATTATTCTCTAAGGAGATGGCTCACATTTTCACTACAAGTCACCTGAAGACAAACGCCTAAAGCTCAAAAAAGTTCTGGAGCTTTTTTTGTAGCTCGATTCGGGCAGATTTGAGTGTTTTTGGCATGTTTTTATTATTATACAAATTAATGGTAACGCCTTTTGCCCGTTTTGCCGTGCGTTTTTGCATGATTTTCTGCTCAAATGAAAAGATGTAAAAAATAAAAATCGTAATAATATAGGAATAAATAAATGTAAAATAAATACACAGATAACTAAAATTCATCATAAATAAATAAATTAACAATGTGTAATAATACAGAAATAATAATTAACCCCTAACCTTAAAAAATATGAAATACATTAATATATTATTAATAACAGTAATAATAAAATAATAATAATAAATAATATTAAATTAACACCCAAACTCAAAGAAAAAAAATAATAATAATGTATTTATTCATTTTGTGTTAGGGTTAGGGTGTTTAGTTATTTATTATTATTACTTGGTATTCATTTATTGAATTTATTTATTATTTATTTATGATTATTTTTATTTGTGTATTTAGTTTACATTTAGTTATCAATTTATTATTATTATTATTAGTAGTAGTAGTAGTAGTAGTAGTAGTAGTAATATTAACACCATAAGCCTGAAATAAATAAAAAATTAATAATAAATAACCCTATCCCCAACTCCTAACCCTAACTAACCTTATCTCTAACCCCTTACAATAACGAAAAAAAATATTAATAATAAATTAATATAATAATTTAAAAAGAGATAAAAGCTCATGGAAAAGCTAACAAAAGCTGAAAAACCTAGCAACAAATGATGCAAAAGATAATAGTTTTCTCTATTGGCTAATAAAAAAATGCGAAAGCTCAAAAATGCTGTATAAAAACGTGCAAGCCGCTCATAAAAACGCACCAAGATCGTGCATAAAAACACGCAAAAATACACAGTAAAAATACTCAAAGACGCTACTCTCAGGTGTGAATGCAGTCTAACACCCTAACTCTGAAACACTAACACCATATCTCTAAAACGCTCTTAACCTTAGTTTTCAGTTCAGTATTCTTGTTTAGGTCAGACAGGCCAGAAGAAGGGCCCCCCCCCATCACAGGCCTTATGCCTGTAATTAATTCAGTTCTACACCCCAGAGGAGCAGCATGACACCCACCGGTTTCGGTCTGCAGGCGAGCTTTCTGCAAGGTCAGCTCTGCTACGGACCTTTGGTTCTCCTCTGCCTTGGACTTGAATTCACTGAGATGGTCCTCCAGAGTACGACACATCTTCTCCAAGTTGGCCTGGAATTTTTAGCAAAATTGACATTTCTTAGACACACGTTTAATGATAAATAACACCCTACACCAGGGGTCTCCAAACTATGGCCCTCCAGTTGTTCAGGAACTACAATTTTCATCATGCCTAGTCATGCCTGTAATTGTCAGAGTTTTACAATGTCTCATGGGACATGCAGTTTTGCAACAGCTAGAGGGCCATAGTTTGGAGATCTCTGCCCTACACCATCACTTAGACCAACTTCATAAAGAATGGAGATATTACACAATGCCCGAAAACTGTATTTGCTAAACAAAACATTCTGCATACAATATTTATCACCATCTGGTTTTGCATGTCACTACATACAGTCTCATCATGCATTATTTCCAAAAACAAGTTAAAAATGTAAGAGTCACATAAGCAAACATAAAAGGGATGGACAGCTTACATAAAAAGTATTTCTCCTGCTGAAACACATGGATAATACCCCCAACATAGATAAGGGCCCTTCAGATATGACAAAGATTTTATTGGGTATCTCAACTTTTTATGGTTGAGATCAAAGTGAGTTGCTACCCACCTAGACTATCCAATTTGATAGACTAGGCTGACCATTGCATCTTACCAACTTAGCACAGGTAGGATTTTGGTTGGTCAAAATCTTTAAACACTCATAACGGTGTCAAGTTATAAGGTATGAATCCAAAAGTAAAGGTAATGCCGCGTACACACGAGAGGACTTTACGGCAGACTTTGCCCGGCGCACGGGACTTGGTCGGACAATTCGATCGTGTGTGGGCTCCAGCGGACTTTGTTTTCTCAAAAGTTGGACGGACTTAGATTTGAAACATGTTTTAAATTAATCCGTCAAAATCGAGTCCGGTCGAAAAGTCCGCTCGTCTGTATGCTAGTTCGACGGACATAAAGCCACGCTAGGGCAGCTATTGGCTACTGGCTATGAACTTCCTTGTTTTAGTCCGGTCGTACGTCATCACGTACGAATTCGACGGACTTTGGTGGATTGTGTGTAGGCAAGTCCGTTCATTCAGAAAGTATGTCGAAAAGTCCGCCGGGCAAAGTCTGCCATAAAGTCCGCTCGTGTGTACGCGGCATAAGAGTTTCAGCTGTTGTGCAGGGAGATCAAACATGGACGCTTCACACCTAGAAAAACCAGTACTATAATAAAATACCCATATTCCACATGGGAATAAAGCTCTTGCAGGAAGTTTTGTCCACTGCACAGGATGGGAGTTATGAGTTATTACATTTTCCAGAATCTTCAAAGATGAAAATACACATATTTGTCTGGTGTTCTGTGAGAACGCACTTTGGAGTTAATTGACCCCCACTGTGAAGGTATAAAAATTAAACATTTGGCCTTCCTTTGACACCGTACTGGTAAAAAGTTATGTATGTTCCAAATAGACTCTGCCCGGACTGGATCACAACAGACCTGTACTATGATTTTTTTAAATATTTATGAAAATAAGATCTAGGCCTGCTCATCCTTCACTAGATCATGATAGGCTAGAACTGACTGAACAGCAACCTTCTGTGAGGGGAGAAGGTTGATTCCTTTTTGGAGAAACTAAGATACGTCATGAGAAAAACTATGAAATCCTATTCATCAAAGTGTCCAAAAGATGAGCTTTTAATACCTTATTGTCCAATAATATTCTCATTTTTATTTTTTGATAATGTGCTAGATCAGTGGTCTCCAAACTGCGGCCAGTGGGCCAAATGTGGCCCTTTGCTTGCCTTTACATGGCCCTTGGGGCACCATTCCATCCACTGACACCAATGACAGGGCACCATTTCTCCCACTGACACCAATGATAGGGCACTTTTTCTCCCATAGACACCAATGATGGGGCACCATTCCTCCCACAGGCACCAATGATGGGCACCGTTCCTCCCAAAAACTCAAATGATGGGGCACTATTCCTCCCAATGACACAAATGACGGGGCACCATTCCTCCCACAGACACCAATAATGGGGCACCATTCCTCCCACGGACACCAATGATGAGTCACCATTCCCCTCACAGACACCAATAATGGGGCACCAATCCTCCTACAGACACCAAAGATAGGGCACCATTCCCCCTACAGATAATAATGATGGGGCATTATTCCTCCCACTAAAATCAATGATATGTCATTGTTTACTCCCAATGACACTGGGGCATTTTCTACTCCCAATGGCCACAGCCCAGCCCCCCTAAAGCCTGAAGGACAGTAAACTGGCCCTTTGTTTTTTTGAAGAACCCTGTGCTAGAGGAAGAATGGAAAGCAGACATTGTTGTCAGTAAGGACATCATTCACTTTTGAGGACACTTTGACAAGTAGGGCGCATGGTAGAGTAAGAGGACTAGCCTGTCGCTCATATTTAAAGTGACCAACCTTGGACTTGGTGACGTTCTCTAGGTTGCCATTGATGTCGTCAATCTCCATCCTCATCTCACTCTTCTCCTTCTCCATCTTCTGCTTTACCCTCTGCAGGTTGTCAATCTGTTCCCCGAATTCGGCAGCATTATCTGCTTGTTTTTTGCGTAAAGCCGCCACCATGGCCTCATGCTGGAGGGATATCTCCTCCAGGTCCCGGCGCATCTTCTGAAACTCCATCTCCCTCTTCTTATTGACCTCAATCTGTGTGGAGGTGGCTCCCCCAGCTTCCTCCAGCCTCTCACTGATCTCCTCCAGCTCCCTTGACAAATCGGACCTCTGCTTCTCCGCCTTGGCTCGGGTCGCTCTCTCCGATTCTATCTCCTCTTCCAGCTCCTCAATTCGAGCCTGTCATTGAACATCAGAACTAAAATCAGTTACAGAACAAATAAACTAGAAATATCAGAGGGTATCATGGAAAAGGACTCTTTACCTCACTACAGATATTTCTGTTAAAGCTGTTATTATTCACAACTGTTGTTTTGTTTTGTCAGCCACTTTAGGGCTGTGTAGATCAGGGGTGCTCAACCTTTTGAAGAGCAAGAGTCAATTAAGTGATTTGGTAACCAGTCGTGGGCCACAATGAACTATGGGGTTTTACCACCCCCCAAACTACAAATGTACACGAGCCCTCTATTAGGCTGCTTTCACACTGATGCACTTTACCGGCACTGCGGGTGCAGCACATTGCACCCATGGCTTTCCTGTGGGTTAGCTGTGGTGCACTTTCAGAAAGCGCACTAAACCCACAGGATATAATAGAAGTCTATGGCTCGCTCAGTGCAGCTAACCTGCAGGAAAGCCGCAGGTGCACTGTGCGGATCAGTGTGAAAGCAGTCTAATAACCCTTTTTTTATAAGTGCTAATATGCCCATTGCAAAAATGCACTGTATGTGATGTTTAATACACTGAACTTTTCCTCTTCCAGCTTTTGCTGGCATCGCTCTCCAGGCTGCTTTAAAGATATCAGGTGAAGTGCACTTGGTATCATTCCACCTGGGACAGGAGCCGACGCTACAGAGGAAGCATCAGCTTATGCAGCTCTTGCTCCATCTGCAGCCGCCTGCTTCCTTCCCTGCCGACGCCAGCTCCATGCACTCTGATGCTCTGGGATGGCTGATCGCGATCTGGGTTTGCTGACCCACCATCCCATGGGCAAGAACTTTCCTGGTTTGAGGTTGTGGGCCACATCACAGGGTCACAGGCAATGGCGTCCCTGGGGGGGGGCCAGAGGGGGCCCTGATCCCCCCAACATTATGCTGTGCCCCACCATGTGCCTCAAACCCCCCCCCCCAAAAAAAAAAATTTTTTATTTTTTTTTACAAAAAAATCAATGTCTAAGAGGGAGAGAGTCCCCAGTCAGCTCCTGCGGGTGATTCCTCCCCCCTCCCCTGCTCGCTGACACTGCGTAATGCGAGTGCTCACACAACCACGGCCGCCCGATCTGCTCCTTCCCCTGCATCCTCATTGGCAGGGAGAAGAGCGAGTTGCAGGAAGGACTCCACCAGGACTCTCAGTTACTGAAAAAACAGACTGATTTCTCCCATCCTTAGGACAGGAGAACCAGCCTGTAAATTCCAAGAGATGCCAGACCAGCGCTGTCGATAGCAGGGGCAGGACAGTAAGAGGAGGCTGGGGAACCCCACAGTGGCAGAACACCAGGGCCCGGAGGCAAGACAACCTTTGCAACCCTGATAGTTCTCCCACTGCTTTGGACCCTTATATGTTCTTGGTATGCTGGTGACATATATATGTCTTGCTCTCTGCCACCCTTGGGGGCCCCAATACAGTAGGAAGGGAGCTCACTGCAGAACATGTGAAAGGGCCCGTTGTGGGGTCGTAGTAAAGGGCCCCAGTGTATATATATATATATATATATATATATATATATATATATATATATATGCATTTTATAGTTGCCCCCCTACTTTTGTCCCTGTCCCCCCATGTGCCCCCCCCTAAATTTGAAAGCTGTTAACGCCACTGGTCACAGGTTGAGCACCCCTGGTGTAGATGGACTAATGCAGCTTGCTTTTAGGTGCCCTACACTTGTTTTCGCCTTCAGTTTGAGATGCCTTAAAGTTAAATCTGGGTTCCTTCACAGATGCTTCTGACCTGTAGCTGATCTTCTAAACCACCTCAAGTTGGGTTTTCATTCCTATTGACTTATTTCTAGAGAAAAGCAGTTCTGATCAAAAGCCTGTGTAAATAGGACCTAAGGGAGAAGAAGGTTCTCCAGGATGTGCTGGACTAGAAAACGTGCCCTGCCACCCACAGGATGTGGCAGCTCATTATATTCAAAGAGTACCCGCCTTTGTTTAGAGATGCTCAATGAAAAAGACACCAAACAGAATGCTGTGCATTCACTGGAGGCCACAGGGCTAGCAAGGTGATGGAGGTACTATCATCAGTGATCTGCAATGATGGATCTTGGGAAAGGGGGCAGGGACTTCCATCTTCCATCAGCTGTTCTAGTCTGAAAACCTGAAAGAGGAGCCACTGTCTACCTAGGACACCAAATAGTTTTGTCATGGAGCAGTTAGTAAGTCTGAATCTGATTATTAAATGGAAAGCCCTAACATTCGTTAAGGTATCTACAGAAAAAACTTCTTCTTTCCTGAGAGAGACTGTTATATAAAGACTAAACCACTGAACACAATCAACCTATAACCCACTGCCATACAGCAATACAATTTTTGTATTGATTAAGAAGTTTTAGATGATCTCCTCTTGCAGAGATACATTATGAATGTTTGTCAGCTGTATAGCAACACACATGGATGTAAAGACCCAACATATGGTTAGGTAAGGAAATAAAGATGGTCTATCATTAAAGTGGATATAAGCCCAAAATCATAAATGTTTTATATTACAGTTCATTAGTCCTTGGTATGGTGGCTGCATGGGCATCCGCAAGGGTGGGAAAGTGCCCCCCCTCCCCGGAAGAATCATGGATCGGCACTGGTGTCCCTGAGCGGTCCTTGCAGGGTCTGCCCTGGCCCCCCGCTGGCTTTATTCTGAGTCTGCTGCTCTCTGACTCACTGAGACCATCCCTCCCTCACCCCTGATGCGACGGCTCGGGCCTCGGCACGGCCGCTCGGTTTCAGTGTACTGTGTAGAGAGAGATGTAAATCCAGCCGGGGTGACGCCGGCAGCGCCCACTCAAGTAGATTGGTGGTGGTGTACTGCATGCATGCAGAGTGATCTGTGGGGCTGTCTGGGGTAGGGATTGCCTGTGCTGTGCAGTGGCCGCCCAGCGCAGGAGAGAGAACCATAGAACAGGCAAACAGCCTGAGCCGAGGAGTAGGAGGAAGCAAGGTGAAGTGGAAAATATATATATATATATATATATATATATATATATATATATATATATATAATATATTCTTTGCAGGCGGAGAGGCCTGGGGGGGCCTAGAGTGTGGTGCTGCAGGAAAACCTGGGGATTCTATATACAGGTGAAAAAAAGGTAATAGTAAGAAGACTAAGTAAAGGGGGATCTATTCTATGGGGGCATCACTAGGCTGACATGTGTGCGGTTCCATACTCTCTTGCCGGATGTTTGTATAATTTACCTTGGCGGGTTCATCTTGGCGCAGTGGCACCATACTCATAATTTGGAGTCACCAGGTAGTATATTCACAGGAGGCTTGGAGCGGTGCTTTCTTTATGGTGTTACAGATCACTCCCACATAGATAACAATCTTTCCTCCTTCTTTTTTTATTCGTCTACTATAACCTAGCGGAATATCCCAGAGAACAGATGTATAAGGATTACCTGAAGTTCTTTTATTTTCTTCTGCGACTGGTTTCCCATAAGTTGTTCGTCCTCTATTCTGCTCAACAGCTGGCTAATCTCAAAGTCTTTTCTGAAATGATGAGAAGATCCTCATTGAGATTTCATATGTTAATATAAACTTTTTTTGTGCAAATCAGTCATTTCCCATAGCCACCAGTTCAGTCCTTAGAACTCATCTTTTCTGCTTAGCTACTAATGTCATCACAAGGAGCACTACATATATACCTTTGGAGAACCCACTAGAGGGTGTGAGACAAAGAAATATTATTTTTTGCATCTTGTAGCAGATTCTTCTTTGGAACTATCAGATAAATTAAGATTGATGACATATAAATCAAACAAAAACTAAATTTTTCATAGAATCAGGATAGGGAAACAATGAAACCTAGCAAGGAATTAAATCCCATCCCATTTCAACCAAAATGAAGAAAACTTTACTTTTTCAGTTTTTCATCCAGTTGTTGTCTGTCATTTTCCAAATCCATGATGGAGTCCTGGGCAAGTTTCAAGTCCCCCTCAAGCTTCCTCTTGGCCCTGTCATTGTCCATTCGGACCTTCTTCTCTTGTTCCAGTGAACCTTGCAGCTAGGAGACAGATTAAACACGATGGTTACTGATCAACCACAAGGGGGGATGTCATGAACTCTTAAAACGTTTGTTGTTCCTCTACCATCAACTTACAATTTTAATGAGGTATATTAAAATATTCATAGTTTTGGACCAAATTTGGTTTTCAATAAAATAAGCCGGTCAAGAATAACCCCATCCCAAAGTACAACTAGTCATAACTGGTCACTCACATCATCGATTTGCTGCTCTAGTTTGATCTTTAGTTTGGTCAAGGAGTTGACTTTGTCCTCCTCAGCCTGAAGATCATCCAAGGTCTGTTGGTGGGCCTCCTGTAGAGCTTTTTTCTCCTTGGTCAGCTTGACAATGGTTTCATCCAGGCCGGCCATTTCTTCAGTGAGGTTTTTAACCTAACAGCAAAATGAAAACAAATGAAAAATGTAAATGCTTCAAACAAAAAGTGCCTAAATTGTTCTTACTAGGCATGTGCAATTCGTTTCGTTCCGAATTTGTTTTTTAACGAATTTCGACAAATTCATTGATTCGGGCATTACCGAATTAACGAAAACTTGTTTAACGAATTTTTTCAGAATATTCGATAAAATTGGACATACGTAAATTCGGGCATTCGTACATCCGCAATTTACGAATGTACATTCGTACATTAGTAAATTAGTGAATTCGTAAATTTGTAAATTCGAAAATTCGGAAATCTGAAATAATAGTTAACTAATATTAACTTAACTATTAGTAATTACTAGTAACTTTTAAATTATAGGTATTGTAATTTCCTTTAAAATTTGGCTGTTAGTGAACGTAACACATACAAATTTATCCGAAGTTATGAATGATCCGAAAAAACGGAATGGAACGTAATGAATTAATAATAATAAATAACAATAATAATAATAACAACGTTTAATGATTATTATTTATTGTTAATTTTTTCCGTTCCATTTGTTTAGATGCAGCATTTGTTTTGGATAATTCGTAACTTCGGATAAATTCGTATTTGTTACGTTCACTGACAGTCAAATTTGAAAGGAAATTACAATACCTATAATGTAATAGTTAATTACTATTTCAGATTTTTGAATTTTCGGGTTTTTGGATTTTCAAACTTCGAATTTACAAATATCCGAATTTTCTAATTTACAAATGTACGATTTTACGAATTTATGAATGTACGAATTTACAAATGAACAAATGTAAAAATGTACGAATGTACGAATGAACGAATGTACGAATGTACGAACGAACGCATTAACGAATTTACGAATGACGCAAAAAAAAAAAAAAAAAAATAAACTAATGAAACGAAAATGAACGAATTTTTTGGCTGTGCACATGTCTAGTTCTCACTCATTGATTGTATTTGAGACTCTCCAATTAGTGCCATTTTCCAATAGGGTAGTATTTTGAATACCTTATTTTCTATGGCATGCCTCTCTTTCTCAACCTTAGCCAAGGTCAACTCCAAGTCATCGATGTCCTTCTTCAGTTCAGAACACTCATCCTCCAGTTTCCTCTTCTTAGAAGTCAGCTCAGCATTTGATTCCTCCTCATCCTCCAGCCTCTCGTTCAGCTCCTTAATCTTGGCCTCTAATTGGATCTTACTTTTGATCAGCTGATCACATCTCTCCTCTGCATCTGTTAAGTTCTCCGATTCCTGTTGAGGAGGAATAAAAATGTTTCAATGAAAAATACTGTTGGAATTTTTAAACCACTTCAGCTCCAGCTCTCATAGACCAGAGCAATTTTAATATTATCGTTATCAACATAACTTTGTCAATACTTATGGCAAGTAATCCATATTTCTTTTTTTGACAGGATGAGTGATTTATCATGCAACTTTGGATGTCAAAGTCACGTGACAAGTCGCACCCCATTTTTTTAAAATGGCACCCCTTTAAATTAGTGCAACTTAAAGTCACAGCGATTTTGAAAAAGTGCCTGCACTTTTTTTGGTGCAACTTTTGATACGACTTAGATCCATTGAGTGTAAAGTCGGATTAAAGTTGCACCGAAAAACGCATCAGTCGAGCTTCAAAGTCGCACTGGAAATCATGCAACTTAACAATTTTTCCAGAAGCGCATTTGTGAGGTCAGATACTGATGTGGACAAGAAGGCCTGGCTCTCAGTCTTTGCTCTAAGTCAACCCAAAGGTGTTCTATCGGGTTAAGGTCAGGAATCAGGACTGCAGGCCAGTCAAGTTCCTCCACCCCAAACTCACTCATCCATGTCTTTATGGACCTTGCTTTGTGCGCAGTCATGTTGGAACAGGAAGGGCCCATCCTCAAACTGTTCCCACAAAGGTGGAAGCATGAAATTGTCCAAATTATCTTGGTATGCTGACACCTTAAGAGTTCCATTCACTGGAACTAAGGGGCCAAGCCCAACCCCACACTATAATCCCCCCTCCACCAAATGATTTGGACCAGTGCACAAAGCAAGGTCCATAAAAACATGGATGAGTGAGGTTGGGGCGCAGGAACTTGACTGGCCTGCACAGAGTCCTGACCACAACCCACTAGAACACCTTTGGGATGAATTAGAGCGGAGACTGGGAGCCAGGCCTTCTCGTCCACATCAGTGCCTGACCTCATAAATGGACTTATGGAAGAATGGTCAAACATTTCAAACATTCCCACTGACACACTCTTAAACCTTGTGGACAGCCTTCCCAGAAGAGTTGAAGCTGTTATATTTAGAAGAAGTGACCTGTCGCAACCTTGATGTGTCAATGGCATGCTTCCATCCCGGGTTATTAAATGAAAGATTAGAGAAGGAAAGTGGGACTTTAAATAAAGCATGTCATTGAGGTTATGGAAAATGAATGTAAATGAATGAAATTATTTTGATTTGGATTTAATTTGATGCCATTAACCCCTAGGGATGGTCCATGATTTTAAAGCATAAACACATGGAATAAATTGGAATATAGATATAATCAAAAAGATTAATATATTTATAATGATAGTCAGAAAATCTTTTGAACAAACAAATCAATGGACATACATGAATGCAGTTCATAACAGAAATACATGAATTAAAATTACCAATCAAAATTGCATAAATCACATGATATAAATACAGACTCGAAAAAAATAATATTGATTAAATTAATGATTAACCACTTTCTTACTGGGCACTTAAACCCCCCTCCTATCCAGACCAATTTTCAGCTTTCAGCGCTGACGCACTTTGAATGACAATTGCGCGGTCATACAACACTGTACCCAAATGAAATTTTTACCATTTTTTCACCACAAATAGAGCTTTCGTTTGGCGGTATTTGATCACCTCTGCAGTTTTTACTTTTTGTTAAAAAAATGTAAAAAACAGAATTTTTTTTTTTTTTTAATTGTTATTTTTTATATTTTGTTATAAAAAATTGTAAACGGGTAATTTTTCTCCTTTATTGATGTACGCTGATGAGGCGGCAGTGATGGGCACTGATAGGCGGCAGTGATGGGCACTGATGGGTGGCAGTGGTGGGCACTGATGGGTGGCAGTGATGGGCAGCACTGCCGGGTGGCACTGATTGGCACTACAGGTGGGCATTGATAGGTGGCACTTGTGGGCATTGATAGGTGGCACTTGTTGGCACTGTTAGGTGGCACTGTGGGCACTGTTAGGTGGCACTGTGGGCACTATTAGGTGGCACTGTGGGCAGTGTTAGGTGGCACTTTTAGTTGGCACTGATGAGGCAGATGTGCCTCTTCCACTTGGTGACCGATGTCCCTCACATCCTAGCCGGTGATCGGCTTTTTTTTCTACTCACGCTGTCAAAGTGAGTAAAAAAAAAAACGATTACCGATCTTTTGTTTACATCATGTGATCAGCTGTCATTGGCTGACAGCTGATCACATGGTAAGGGGCCGGGACCGGCCCCTTACTTAGATCTGTGATCAGCCGAGTCTCAGTGACTCGGCGATCACAGCGCGCCCGGCACGCGCCCTGCAGGGCGCGCGCAGGGAGCGTGCACAGGGGAGGCCGTCATATGACGGCCTCCCGGGAATGCAGGTCAGCGCTGTGGCTGTCATTCGGCCATAGCGCGGATGCCAGGAGGTTAAAAATAGGCTTAGTTGACTACTATTCCTATTCCCCTGACAATTAGTGTCTGCCTCCTTGGCCTTGTGGAACAACTGGCATTTGCCAAAGCAACACGCACCCTAATAGGTATCCTTTTCTATGTGAGAAAAGCCATAGTACTAAAGTGGAAGTCAATCACTCCCCCCACACTGTCCTCATGGAAGCAATTAGTTAACGCAATGATACCCCTCTATAGAGCAACACATCTGTCCTGAGGATGCCCCAAAAAATATGACAAGGTCTGGCATTTGTGGACAGACTTAGATTCCACAACAGAACTCTTCTATCTCTGTCTAGCTTTGCTGAGCGCTGAGGCCTAGACCCCAGATGGATAGTCGGAGGTACTAGCCTAAAAATCAAAACAACTACATTTATTCTCAAATGTCCCTATAGAGTCCAGGGCCAATAACAAAAAACGAGAGACAGTCCCCCAAGAAACAATATCTCATATCAAAATCCTACCATGTGTTACCTGAGCAATGATTGTGTTGTGTTTAGTTAAGAATATGTAGCTTTCAGATGATCTGTTAGTAGTACTATGTTATGCACATGACTATGTGCACCGGTTGGCCGGGGTATGCCCCAATGGCCCTGTTTTGTACTGCCAAGGAAAATTTTCAATAAAGAGAAATAAAAAAAAAAAAAGTTGTGTGAAATGTGTAAATATATGTTAATATATATGTGTAAAAAATATTCACTAACAAAGCAAACAAAAAAAAGTTATAATTGTTTATCGTTTATAAAATAGATGTGAACAAAAAAAAAAAGCAGGAAAATAATTAAATAGAGAATAGGGAGTTAATTAAGGCTGATTGGAGTAAAGTAAGAGTTTATAAGGGGTTAAAAAGAAGAACATTTGTTCATCCCTTTGATCTGCAGATGAAGAAACAGAAAGATTCAAAAAGAAACAATGTTTCTTTTTATTTAAGTGTTTCAACAGCTGAGCAATGTTGTTTATAAACATTGCAGGCTGCTTTTTTTTTTTTTGACAGCTCCAATTACCGGACTTCTTTAACACTTCAGCTGTCAGCAGGGGAGACCCACCGACAGCTCAAAGAACCGAGCCTGAAAGTATCGGTTTCAGGTATCGGTGCATTTGCAGGAGTACCGATACTTGTGCAAATACTCAGTATTGGCACCGATACCGATACTAGTATCGGTGCAACCCTAATATTCACCATATTGCTGCATACATTTTCTAGTCCCCCTCCCAGCACTGTACAGACCACTCAATACTCACAGATTGAACCTGCAGCTGGAGGTCATTTTTCTCCTGCAGAAGCTTCACCATCCTCTCTTCCAGCTCTTTCCTCTTCGCCTCCGACTTGGCCAGGCTGTCTTTGGTTTTGGCAAATTCCTCTTTCATTGCCGCCATCTCCTTCTCTGTCTCAGCACTTCGAAGCAGCGGTTTGATTTTGAAGTAGAGCTTCATCCACGGCCAGTGTTTCACATTCATGAACGCTCGGAGGTTGAACTGAATTGTATAAATTGCCTCCCTGAAATAAACACAATTTAATTGTCGGTAAAGTCTGTCCAGGTAGTAGATCATGCGAAAGCATACAACTTTGTAACAGTAAAATTTCATCTAAGTCATTGGAAATGTGTTATGTTTGAAATGTTGTGATGGGAAACATTTGGCAGTCCAGAACTCTGGATTGTATCGGTTCTTGATGCAATCTAGCATTCAAAGAATTCGGAAATGATAGGACAGCCCAGTTCTAAGTAAGGCTGACCATACACAGAGCAAATTTCTTTCCTGCAATCACTGGTTGAAGGAAAGAAATTTGCTCAATTCCCCCACCAACACAGACAGTGCTGACAGGGGAATCCCTCCTGCCAGGCCATAGTCTTCTCCTGGAGGGGGAGGGCAGGATACCGCCCCAGTCAGGAGAAGACAGTGATTATTATACTATAGCATATACTAGCGAACATCACAGGTAAAACCCGCCATGCTGGTTGTACCCAAGTTGATCGATCAACTTGGGTACATTCAGCCTGCCCATACACGGTTAGAATTTTGGTCGGTTCCAATTTTGACCGGTTCCATAGCCTAAAGTACTAATCTGCTGGTAAATTGATATGTGATGTAAAAATTGACTAGACAAGACTTTCTCAAGCTTTTTGCCCCAGGTAACCACTGAAATAATTTTCAGGTTCTGGAGAACCCTTACAAAAATTTATTATCTGAGGGTCAGTGGAAAGAATGCCCATCTTTATCAAGGTGGTCAGAATGCCACTCTTACAAATAGCTAAAAAAGGTAATTGGTGTCATGCTGCTGGCTTTGCCAAGTGGCGTTGGGTCTAAAACTATGCAGGCACCATCAGCAAAGTCTGGAGGAACCTTTGAGTTCCACAGAACCCTGGTTGAGAATGGCTGGTCTAGAGATTAAACTCACATATTTAATTGAAAAAGACATATGTCCATCAAGTTCAACCAAGGAACAAAAATAAATAATAAAAAAAATAATAAAAAGAGTCATAAAATAATAATAATAATATTTACATACATAAATAAAGAATGCATAGTATATAAAATATAAATAATATGCCAGAAATAATAATAGATTAAAACTTGCACCCTCACATCCCTTAACCCAAAACTTGATGATACTGAAGAGTGTTCTGTTTAAAAGTCCCTCTCTTATCCCTTAAAATGAAACTACAACTTGAGTTGGATGGAAATGTCAAATCTTGAGTTGTATGGAAATGTCAAATCTCGCAAAGACTGGAGGATTCTCCAAACTTAATGTCCTATTTTTCAGTGCATCAGATGTTCTCTGACTCCAGAGTCCTGTAGAAGGAACGTCAGCCTGAGAATTTTGTTTTCATATTTGTGGATGATCTCTACCTTCTCTCCAATAACTTCTTGTACTCCAGTCGCATCAAGAAGCCCCGACACAAGGCCTGTGTACGCGTAATGAGGAGGGCCAAGCGGTCATCTCGCATCTCCTCTAGGGTACCCAGGAGGCCGGCTTTAAAGAAGACCTGAGAGGGAAAACTGATATATAACCACCCAGAACGGAAAATGAATTGTTACACAAAAGCATCCCTCGTCTATGGAATATTTCATTATTACTAAGTGCTAAAACAGACAACCAAGCTTCACATTTCTGACTTCATTTTTGGAGGTAGGTTCTGGGGCTGTTAATCTAATCCATCAACTGAGAAGTGGCAGAGCGGAATGTCCCAGACCTGATTTCCATATTCTTGAACACAAACTGGTAATGTCATCAATTAATGTTAATATAAACAAAAATTTCAGAGAGGCTTTGTTGTTATATAGATATCTTGGATGAAGTGTGTCACCACGGAAGGAAAACTAGAATACAAACAAATTGGGCTGAATATTAGTGGAAATGGCTTCCAGAGTGTGTGAGGGTCCATTGAAGGGTTCCATGAGTGGGATGTATGAGAAGAATCCAAGAGAGAGATACATGAGGGGTATTTTTAAGACAAAATCCTTGAGAGAAATCTATGAGAGAGGCCTATGAAAAGGATCCATGAGAGGAACCTATGAGAGGGATCTTTGAGATTGACCAATAAGAGGTACTTATAAAAAATGAAGAAATGTCACCAGCACACCAAGGATTCCTCAAACTGGTCCATTGCTTTATTTTGTGGTCACATGGTACATACAAAGACAAAGTTTCTGAGCCATGCAGGGCCCCTGCATGGCTCCGAAACGTTGCCTTTGTATGTACTATGTGACCGTGAAATAAAGCTTTGGATCCATTTTAAGAATTCTTGGTGTACTGGTGACATCGTTGTTTGAGTGTCTACAATTCCCAGCTTGTGGTCACTGCAGCACCCATCAATACTAAACAGCCATCTTTAGGAACGTGTACATTGGGAATATTGCGGTTGTACTAATAAATAGGGTTTTTTGAATGAGATTTTGAGAGGGATTCATCAGAGGAATCTAAGTGAGGGATCAATGAGTGGAATCTATAGGAGGGATCCATAAAAGGGATCTATGAGAGGGGTCCATGAGAAGGACTTATGCAAGGAACCTATGAGATATTCCCATTAGAGGGATTTATAAGGTAATCTATGCAAGGGATCTTTAAGGGAAATCCATGAAAGAGACATATAAGAGAGATCCATGAAAGAGATCTATGAGAGGGGTCCATGAAAAGGACTTATGCAATGAGAGAGGTCCATTAGAGGAATTTATAAGGTGGGCCTATGCAAGGGATCTTTAAGGGAAATCCATGAAAAAAGACCTATAAGAATCTAAGGAATCTAAGTGAGGGATCCATGAGTGGAATCTATAAGAGGGACCCATAGAAGGGATCTATGCGAGGGTTCCATGAGAAGGACTTATGCTAGGGATCTATGAGAAAGGTCCATTAGGGGGATTTATAAGGTGGATCTATGCAAGGCATCTTTAGGGGAAATCCATGAAAGCGACCTATAAGATGAATCCATGAAAGGAATCTATGAGAGGGACCTAGTGTGTCATGGCTCACTGTATGACAGGTTTCAAAAAATTACATTGGCTAAACTGAAAAGTGATTTTCTGGTTTGTGATGGAATAGGAACTGAAGTAAAAAGTTTTTATTTTTGTATGCCTAAAATTCTCCTTAAATGCATCTTACACTGGGTTGTCATTGGCCGACAGATGCCTCTATTGGCCAGCAGGTATCAGTCTGGGCCCCATTCTAACTATTGTAACACGTTTTTCTTGCTGTGAGTGTAATTAACATGTGAAGGGAATTCAGAGCTTTGGAGTTACCTTGTTGTGACCGAATTTATACTGCGTCTTATCAATATCAATAGAGGCCAGGAGCTTCTCGCAGGCCTTCTTACTGTCGATGAACTGTCCCTCGGGTATGGCACTGGCGTTCAATATACGGTACCTGTGAAGTCACACAGATAGAGCGTGAGAACTACAACCTGGATCGTTCAGCAGTATGTAACAATGTATCCCTTATTAACCTAATAAGGGACTTGGAGGTTCCACACAGGGATTGTCCAATATATCCAATGTTGCCTGCAGACGTCAGATGGTGTCCAGCCAGGCACACAAAATTCAAAAATCACATGATCTTTATTGCAAAAAAATTACCTAGAAACATGCTCCCCTGGAGCAGATCTGGCCATCATATCTGCCCACCAATAATGTAGATCCAGAACTCAGCTTCATCAATACAAATGTTTGCACTGCCAGGCATTTTTTAGACTGTGTCCTGGTATCTCCCTCACCTTAGCCAAATTTTCTTTGCGTTAACCTCCAGATTAAAGTTTGAAGACACCCAGCCTTACCTTTGCTTGAAATCGGCGTAGATAATCCTGTTAGGAAATCCCTTCCTGCAAATTCGGATTCCCTCCAGCACACCGTTGCATCTCAGCTGATGAAGTACGAGATGATGGTCCATAGCACCTGACAGGTACACAATGACAATCAATCTTCCCATTTTTGGGACTGGTCTTGGCATCTCTAGCACACACACACACACATAGCATACCTGGTGTTTTAGTCTCATTAGGGATAAGGCACCTTACAAAATGGGGATGAGTGCTCCTCAGATTCGACATCAGTTTGTTGAGGTTCTCCTGCAGATTTGAAATTGGCTTTATTTCCAGCAATCACTCTGCAGTTTGTTTTTCCGTTTAAATCTCTAGAGGAAACCCCACATTTACACATTAAACCTAACCCCTACCCTCCTCCTTTTGATTGATCCACAATCATTATTTCTATTAAGCTTAAAGTAGAACTACAGGCAAAACTTTTTGTTTTTTTCATTTTGGATACAGCAAGGGACGGTTATAACCCCTGTCTGTTTTATTTCGCCATCTGTGTCCCATTGAGGAGATTTTTCTTCACTTCTTGTCACACAACCAAACAGGAAGTGAGAGGAAATCCCTAAACATTAAGGGATTTCCTTGGGGACCCCCAGGTCACCAGAACTATAGTAGCCATTGGAAAATTTTCCCTCTATTACTTTTCTGGGGACAACCCAAAATTTGGGATTTTCTCTTATGCCGCGTACACACGGTCGGACTACTACAAAAGTCCGACAGCCCGTCTGACAGACTTTCGACGGACATTTGACGGACATTTGGCGGACTTTTGGCGGACTTGCGGCAGACTTTCTAACGAACGGACTTGCCTACATACGATCACACAAAAGTACGACGGATTCGTACATGATGACGTACACCGAACTAAAATAAGGAAGTTGATAGCCAGTAGCCAATAGCTGCCCTAGCGTGGGTTTCTGTCCGTCGGACTAGCATACAGACGAGCGGATTTCTGGGTCTGGCGTAGTTACGACGTAAAGATTTTAAAGCATGTTTCAAATCTAAAGTCCATCAGATTTGCGGCTGGAAAAGTCCGCTGAAAGTCCGGGGAAGCCCACACACGATCGGTTTGTCAGCCGGCTTTAGTCCGTCGGCGTCCGTCGGACTTTTGTAGACGAAAAGTCCGTCCGTGTGTACGCGGCATTACTTCCACTTTCAATGATAATGGTAAACAGGACAAATAGAGAAGGTGAATCTCCTTAACGGGGGCACAGACAGCAATAAAAACTGATAGGGGTTCTAATCCCTCGCCACTCTATCCAAAACTAAAAAAAAAGTTTTGCCTTTAGTTATACTTTAAACTGTATAACGTTGTACACGCATTCCGAAATCTTGGCTTTTTATCCAAATTAAATTGGCCTGTGTGGGGAGATTTCCTCTAATTCCGTCATGAAAAAAACATTGTCTTTTACGTTTTCATAGGAGGATCAGTTCAGATTACCCTGAAAAGCGCTGACACAGTCTGAAAAGATGATCCTTTCTTCTTTGCTGCTTTCTTAGTTCCCTCACCTAGAAGAAGAGACAAATGTGTAAGATTTACTAAGAAAGGTGTTCCAAAAATAAAACAATTCCTGCGTTTATTGGATCTTAGGACTCCATCCTATATAGGAACTGCAATGTATAAAATAGGTGGACAGAATTTACAAACATATTGGCGTTAATTTACTAAAACTGAAGAGTGCAAAATCTGGTGCAGCAGTGAATGGTAGCCAATCAGCTTCTTACTTCAGCTTCAAATAACTACTTGCCTACTGGTCACTTTTACCCCCTTCCTGCCCAGGCCAATTTTTAGCTTTCAGCGGTCTCTACTTGGAATGACAATTAAGCTGTCATGCAACACTGTACCCATATGACATGTTTAGCACACAAATAGAGCTTTCTCTTGGTGGTATTTAATCACCACTCTTTATTTTTTGCTAAACAAACTTTTATTTTTTCATAGTTTGTTATAAAATTTTGAAAATAAGTAATTTTTCTCCTTCACTGATGTGAGCTGATGAGGCTGCACTAATGGGCACTGATAGGCTGAACTGATGGGCACTGATGAGACAGCACTGGTGGGCACTGTTGAGGCAGCACTAATGGGCACTGATAGATGGCACTGATGGGCACTGATAGGTGGCACTGATGGGTACTGACAGGCGACACTGAAGGTTACTGAGCAGGGCTGGTGCTACCACTAGGCCAACTAGGCAGCCACCTAGGGCGCACTGCAGCCTAGGGCGCCCGGCCACTGGTGGTGTTCCTACTCTCTTCTCTCTGCAGCAAGCAACTAAGTCTCAGCATCAGCAGGCAGCTGCCGCTCTGTTCGCACAGTGGCGGCGGAGGACTGTGTCTGTGTCCCGACTCCCGAATGAATGAAAGCAAGCAAACATTCGATGATGGGCACTCGTAGGCTGCATTTGATGGGCGCTGGTGAGGCTGCATTTGATGGGCGCTGGTGAGGCTGCATTTGATGGGCGCTGGTAAGGCTGCATTTGATGGGCGCTGGTGAGGCTGCATTTGATGGGCACTGATGAGGCTGCATTTGATGGGCGCTTCATTAAAAAGATGGGGTATACATGGGCAGGGAAAAGAGGGTGGAGTCAGGGGTTGAGCTAATTGAGGGGGGGGGAGGTGGCAAAATGAGGCATCACCTAGGGTGTCAAAAATCCTTGCACCAGCCCTGTCACTGAGAGGTGGCATCGATAGGCAGCACTGATGGGCACTGATGGTCACTGATAGGCAGCACTGATGGGCAACACTGATAAGTGACACTGATGATAAGTCACTAATGGGCACTTATGTTTGACCATTCTTTCAGAAGCGCATTTGTGAGGTCAGGCACTGATGTGGACAAGAAGGCCTGGCTCGCAGTGTCCGCTCTAATTCTTCCTAAAGGCGTTCTATTTAGTTGAGGTCAGGCCAGTCAAGTTCCTCCACTCCAAACTCGCTCATCCATGTCTTTATGAATGTTGCTTTGTGCACTGGTCCAAATCATTTGGTGGAGGAGGGATTATGGTGTGGGGTTGTTTTTCAAGGGTGGGGCTTGGCCCCTTAGTTCCAGTGAATAGAACTCTTAAGGTGTCAGCATACCAAGATAATTTGGACAATTTCATGTTCCCAACTTTGTGGGAACAGTTTGGGGATGGCCCCTTCCTGTTTCAACATGACTGCGCACTAGTGCACAAAGCAAGGTCCATAAAGACACGGAGGACCGAGTTTGGGGTGGAGGAACTTGACTGGCCTGCACAGAGTCCTGACCTCAACTCGATAGGACACCTTTGGGATGAATTTGAGCGGAGACTACGAGCCAGGCCTTCTCGTCCAACATTAGTGCCTGACCTCACAAATGCGCTTCTGGAAGAATGGTCAAACATTCTCATAGACACACTCCTAAACCTTGTGGACAGCCTTCCCAGAAGAGTTGAAGCTGTTATAGCTACAAAGGGTGGGCCAACTCAATATTGAACCCTATGGACTAAGACTGGAATGCCATTAAAGTTCATGTGCGTCTAAAGGCAGGCGTCCCAATACTTTTCACAATATAGTGTATGTCAGGTGACTGGCCATGGAAACTATTGTCTATATTTGGGAAACAAAATGCACAGTTTTTGGGGACATCTAAGCACTTTTTAGATAAACTGAGAATATGGCTCTGTGAACTTGGAACCATCTTTGAATGCATGTGGAGCCCAAAGGTTTACTTTAAGGCTTGTCTGATATTTTTTTGCAATGCACCAAGGAGGTGTAATAGGTCTGCGGTTTATATTTTGCACTGGGCCACAGAGACATATATTGAGATAAAGAATTATTTTCCAAGTAAGCATTACTTTATGTCATGTCAATACAAGTGGCCTCCTGTAGTGAGCACCACCATTGAGAGTTACCGATTGACCAGACAAACAGCCATAGCTATAGTAAAAACAACAGTGGTATCCAATTAAACATTTACCTGCGTCAACTACAGAATAGGTGGCATACAGATTTGCCAAGATTTTCATGGACGTTTTCTGGTAGAGTCCCACCACAGTTTCATTCAGCGGGTCCTTGTTCTTCTCCAGCCAACCCTTGATGTTGTAGTCCACTGTCCCAGCATAGTGGATGAGGGAGAAGTGAGCCTCTGCTTTTCCTTTGGCCACTTTTGGCTTCTGAAAATTGCTGGACTTGCCCAGATGTTGGTCATGCAACTTGTTTTTAAAGGAAGTGTCTGTCGCCTTGGGAAACATGCACTCCTCTTCCAGGATGGAGAAGATGCCCATTGGCTAGTTGAAGAAATCATGTTTAGCATTCTTCTAGGATGTAGTCATTGCATAATAATAGCCACCTACCTAGGTGAATATACTTACCTTCTCAATAAGCTCAATGCAGGCTGCCAAGTCCATGCCAAAGTCAATGAAGTCCCACTCAATTCCTTCCTTCTTGTATTCCTCTTGTTCAAGTACGAACATGTGGTGGTTGAAGAACTGTTGTAGCTTCTCATTAGTGAAGTTGATACAAAGCTGTTCCAAGCTGTTGAGCTAAATGAAATGATATGTGGTTAATGCTATTGAGTCTGTGAATCTGAAAAACGTTATGTATAGCAGCATATTAAAAATTTTGTGGCCTGTGACAGCATACCATGACTTCTGGATTGTCACCAAAATACTGGAGGTTTTCTTCAGATGTGCAAATGTACCAAATCCACAAATGCCCTGAAACTAAATAACTTCTTACCGGACACTGTGTTCATTTGATAGGCAGGTTATCTTCCCTGGCAATCGGGTCAGGACTCTGTGCAGGCCAGTCAAGTTCTTCCACCCCAAACTCGCTCATCTATGTCTTTATGGACCTTGCTTTGTGCACTGGAGCGCAGTCATGTTGGAACAGGAAGGGGCCACCCCCCCAAACTGTTTCCACAAAGTTGGGAGCATGAAATTGTCCAAAATGTCTTGGTATGCTAAGAGTTCCCTTCACTGGAAATCGGATGTTGAGTTGACATCCGACAAAAATTTTATAGTCTGCACATACAGCTTTTGTCGGACAAAAAAAAGCGAAATCGGCTGTCGAAAGCACCATACTAACGATCCGTAATCTGTAAGATCGTTCGTCTGATGAAATTTGTCTTCCTATTTTCGTATCGTGTGTACGGGCCTTTAGACTGGGATGCCTTTAAAGGTCATGTGCGTGTAAAGGCAGGTGTCCCAATATTCTTGACAATATAGTGTACTGTATCTGGTGAATTAAAGCTACGAGGGGCATGGATGAATATATACATATATATTAACAGCATAGTAAGGCACATTATTTAAAGTGATACATTAAACATGGGGGACAGAATTTTTATATTAAGGCCAATGATGGACCATAACCATAAGTATATGTCAGGATATAGTGTCCCACCTCCCATACACAGGGCATATTGTGTCCCACCTCCTTTAGACCATTCATAAAAGGTTCCACCTCCTACAGGCAAGGCATAGCGTGTCCTACCTCCTACAGGCAAGGCATAGTGTGTCCTACCTCCTACAGGCAAGGCCATAGGTGTGCACAGCCTACTGCATTAGGGTGTGCACCCCAAATCTCAAACACACATGAATGCCACCTGCTGTCACAGAAAGGAGGCTCTGGTGTTGGGAGACAGTTGATTGGGAGCATATTAGGTTACGCCCTAAATATGGGTGTAACGTGTTCCTACTGTTGAACCTAGCCTTTAATTTAATGGGGGCATTTACACTGGTCACTAGCACCCCAACCACCCACCTGGTGCTGTCCCTGGATAATCCTAATGCACATGGGGTGATTAGGGTGTGCCCAGCAGGCATACCTGGCACACCCTGTGCGCATGCCTATGGGCAAGGCATAGAGTGTCCTACCTCCTACAAGCAAGGCATAGAGTGTCCTACCTCCTATAGGCAGGACATTTAGGGGGTTGATTTATTAAAAGCAAATAGATTGTGCACTTTACAAGTGCAGTTGCTCCAGAGCTTAGTAAATGAGGTTAAGCTTCACTTGCAAAATATACACAATCACATGCAAGGAAAAAAAAGGGACTGCATTTTTCCTTGCATATGATTGGATGATGGAAGTCAGCAGATATTTTCCTCACTTACTAAGCTCTAGGGCAACTGCACTTGTAGAGTGTAACTGCACATGCAATGTGCACAGTCTATTTGCCTTTAGTTAATCAACCCCATAGAGTCCCACCTCCCACAGTGCAATCTCTCATAGGCAGGGCATAGAGTGTCCCTCTTTCTTTGAGCAGGGCATAGAGTGACCAGGCACCTAGATCAGGGTATATAGTGTTTCTCCTCCTATACACAGGGCATAAAGGGTTCCATCTCCTTTAGGCAGGGCATAGAGTGTTCCTCCCCCTACAGGCAAGGCATAGGGTGTCCTACCACTTATAGGCAGAAAATAGAGTGTCCTACCTTCTATAGGCAGGGCATAGAGTGTCCTACCTACTATAGGCAGAGCATCGCGTCCTACCTTATATAGGCAGGGCATAGAGTGTCCTACTTACTATAGGCAGGGCATAAAGTGTCCTACCCTATATAGGCATGTTATAGAGTGCCCTATCTACTATAGGCAGGGCATAGAGTGTCCTACCACCTATAGGCAGGGTATAGAATGTCCCGCCTTCTTTAGGCAGGGTATATAGTGTTTCGCCTTGTATAAGTACGACATAAGGGGTTCCAGCTTTTATAGGCAGGTCATATAGTGTCCCCCCACCTATAAGCAGGGAATTAGCCCACAGCTTTGTTGCACCCTCTTCCAATAACAGAAAATACATGTGTATTAATTACTAGGTAGATAAACAGTGGATTTTTTTCATACCAACCTCAAAGATTTCAAATCCGGCAATATCCAGCACACCAATGAAATGCTGTCTGGGGAGTTTGGTATCAAGTTGCTGGTTAATACGGGTCACCATCCACAGGAACAGCTTCTCATAGATAGACTTGGCAAGTGCGTTTACATTTTGGTGCACCTGGATACAAAAAAATGGTTTAATTCTGGTCATCAATGACAAGGGAAACAGATGAAGATGGTACCAACTCTGTATGGTAAAACCTACCTGCTCTGGAGTCTGCCCTTTAGTCACATACTCATTCCCCACCTTCACCCGGGGGAAACAGAGTGACTTCAGCAAGTCAGCAGAATTCAATCCCATGAGGTACGCCGTTTTATCAGCCACTGAAATACAGAGATGTCTCTTTAATAGCCATTCCATATAACCAGCTAAAAAAAAAATCATAGTCAATCACATTCAGGCCGCATCACAAGTATTGAACTTGGAATAACCGCCAGAAAATCATTTTCTAGGGTTTCAAAAATTTGGCTGTCACCCAATGACAGAATAGAAGATAGATAGATAGATAGATAGATAGATAGATAGATAGATAGATAGATAGATAGATAGATAGATAGATAGATAGATAGATAGATAGATAGATAGATAGATAGATAGATAGATAGATAGATAGATAGACTGACCTTCTGTCCCATCAGGCTCGGCCTGCTCTTCCCTTGGTTTTTGCTTGAATTTCATATTACCATAATGCATAACGGCACCGGTTAACTTGTAGATTCCGACCTTCTCCTCAGGTGTGAATCCCAGAATATCAATAGCGCTCTACAATTCCACATACAGAAAATAAATAAAACCTGGTTCTGGAAATCTGACCCCCCCCCTTTATCAGAATGTCTGTGACAATGCCACAGAATAATATTAGGCCCGTCTCCTGGTTTCCTTACATCTGTGGCCATCAGCTCCTCGGTGTCATCAATGCTCGCCACAGAGATCTCACCCTGACTGACGTACGGAAAGTCATACGGGTTTGTTGTAATCAACAGCATGTCTAAAATTGTACACAATTACAAATATTTGATTCCAATAATGAATAGCAGAACTTTATTTCAGTCATTGACAGTCGTGATAAAATTCAGAATGTTCTACACAAACATGGAAATGCCATCTCCTTCACGTGCACGCAATTATGACACAGTAAAATTTTGTCTGTGGACGGTTCCTCTCTCCACCATCATGCAGCGTTCCCTGACCCGTCGTCTACTCACCAATCAGTTCCGGCTTTTTGTTAGACAGGATCTGGTAGAAGATGTGATAACTTCTCTCTGCCTGGAGCTGAAAGGTGACCCTGGACTTCTCCAGCAGATCTGTGGTAAGGGAGAGGTTTGGATGCTACAGCTTTCCCATATGTTACTGGTTTAATACATCAAATCACTCACTAATTCTATATTGCTGCCAGACCAAGAGATACTCACAAGTTTCGATATCTGCGGAAGCCAGTTTTCCAGTGGTGCCAAAGTGAATACGGATGAATTTGCCCTGTTTGGTGACAAAATACATCCACACATTAGTCATGAAAGCAGCATATGTGTCCCTTCAAAAAAAAAAAACAATGTATACATTACAGGTGGCAGAAGTGGGCCAAGGGCCTCACTGTTATTCTAAGAGCGTCTTAGAGTTTGGTGACAACATTTCAGTTTTGTTGCAGCTCACTAAAAAAAATCAATCATGATGATCGTCAAATCTAGCAAAACCCAAAACCATTCCCTAGCCATATCTTAACAGAATCCAATACCTACCTATCAATAACAATAAACTAACGTTTAACCAAAAAGAAACTCAACCGAACCCCAAACCATAACCCAGCTCAATCCTTAACCATAACCCTAACTCAGTCTCTAGCATTAACCTTTACCCCACTTCTAGCCATAACCTAACCCAAATCCCTACCCTAACTCAGTGCCTTAATATAACTCAATTTAATGCCTAACCTTAACTTTACCCAAACACCTTACCCAACCCAGCACCAAATTATAAGAGTAACCCATGTAAGTGGCTAGTCATAGTTCCAACAAAACTCTAGCCATAACCCTAAGTCAACCCTTAACCATAACCTTAACCAACCCAGCCACTATCCACAAACTGGACTAATCTGTGGATTAATCTTAACCCATAACCCTAACCCATCTTATTCCCTAACCTTAATTTTAACCCAACCTCTAGCCATAAACCTAAACAAGGCCCTAATCATAACCCCAACCAATTACAAACTCTCACCACAACCCTAATCCAACCCTTAATTATAATAGTAACCCAACTACCAAATACAACCCTAGCCCTAACACCAAACCCTAACTAAAACCATAACCTGAACCCAAAGCAACCCCTAACCATAGCCCTAACCCAATCCCCAACCATAACTTGAATCCATACCCTAACTATAACCCTAACTCAACCTCTAACCATAACCCAAACCAACCCATGATCCAAACCTAATTTGCGCAATAACCCTAGCCCTAATCTGTGAGTTAATGCTAACTCATAATTGTAATCCTTTACATTCTCCCTAATGATGCAGCCTAATCCCTGGGGATCATGACTCTGAGCTAACTGAACTATTTACAACTAGTCATTAAGTTTTGCACAATATAAATATTTGCAGCTTCATATAAAGACACAGGTAGATAAAACTCACGAAACGGGATGAATTATCATTCCTGACAGTCTTGGCATTGCCGAAGGCCTCCAGCAGAGGGTTGGCCTGGATGATTTGGTCCTCTAGGGTGCCCTACACAGAAAATAATACAATTAATTAGAGGAATAGGTGGTCTTTAAAAATGAGCCTATCTTCCTCATTTAATTCACAGGGTGTTTGTCTGATCCTTTTTAAAATTCGAGAAACCTGAATTTAGCAGCCAATCCCACTGAAGTGCATGGGGGTTGGGGGCGAATCTTGATAATAATTTCAGCCCGTTTTTAAGGCTAATAGGCCACAATTTAAAAGGGAGAGATGAGGCAGGTTAGATCTTGAAATAAACATTTCAGTGTAATAATTAGCAGGAGCACCAGAGCACCGGAATCGGCTGCAAACTCTGAGGAACAAAGCAGAATTTACCTTGCAGCAAACAATGAAAATTTGGAGCTGAAGTCGAGCAGCGGAAACATTGTGCAGCACCTGTACAGTGCTGAAGCACCGTAATAAGCCAGGTGAGGTTGCTGGTAATAGTGCTGTGACAGACCCAATCAGGATAGGTGCTTTTGAAGGGGACTGAAGGGTGGCCCCTTGCCTACTGACTATGGACCCTGGCTTTTGAGGGGGTTCTATTCTTGGGAGGTGTGTGCCTGGGGGACCCTTGGAGTGGTCTTGCTTCGGATACGGGTCCATGTCTCCTCGAAACACACAGACTCTGGGAACCTAGGACCTGGATACAGATTTTGGGCCTTTGTGCCCAAACCAGCAATGGCTGCTTTAAACTGTGAGACTTATAGCAGATGTTAATATAATTAGCTCAAAACAACCTGATGCTGGGGTCTCCTGTTATAATCTGTTTACTAAGGTGTCTTTCTCCCATAGTATAATTTCCCCATTGTGTGCCACCTAGGTGTGAATTCTCATTGTTAATTAAGTCATCTATTGTTTCTGTCTGTCTGCTAATCTCTTATGCCACGTACACACGAGCGGACTTTACGGCAGACTTTGCCCGTCGGATGGGATTTCGTCAGACAATTCAATCATGTGTGGGCTCCAGCGGACTTTGTTTTCTCAAAAGTTGGACGGACTTAGATTTGAACCATGTTTTAAATCAATCCGTCGAAATCGAGTCCGGTCGAAAAATCCGCTCGTCTGTATGCTAGTTTGACGGACAAAAAGCCACGCTAGGGCAGCTATTGGCTACTGGCTATGAACTTCCTTCTTTTAGTCCGGTCGTACGTCATCACGTTCGAATTTGACGGACTTTGGTGGATTGTGTGTAGGCAAGTCCGTTCATTCAGAAAGTCCATCGTAAAGTCTGTCGAAAAGTCCGCCGAGCAAAGTCTGCCGTAAAGTCCGCTCGTGTGTACGCGGCATTAGAGATTTGGACATCCTTACTGGGGAACTGGTGCCAAACCATCTGGGTGGGCACTTAGGCTTGTCTAGGTGACTAGTTAGCTCACTGGATCCACCGCTAACTCATCCCTAGTCTTTATCCATCAATCCTTGATCTTTGCTGTCAGTTTTGATGCAAGCAGTAATTGGTGGACCTGTCATAACTGTTCTATGGTAGGATCCATACATTGTATATACATTATATAACATGTATACTGTACCTTCATCCCACCTGTGGATTCCTTCTTTTTCACCTCACCCACAGCTGCAATTGTTGCAAAGTACTGGATGACGCGTTTTGTGTTAACAGTCTTCCCAGCACCGGATTCTCCACTGCCGAACAGAACAACATTGTATTAAGGTATAGAGGAAACCTGCAGCTTTACCTGTTCATGACCGGGGCTATCCTTTGTGACCACAGTTCCTCTGCCGGAAGGCTTTAAATGGCTTTAGCTATTAGCGCCGTCAGTGTGGCATGCAATTCAGATTTAAAATGTTTATAGAATGAACATTTTCTACTTAATAACTAGTAAGTTACAGAATTAGTGAAAGGTTATTCTTATATTATACTTAATAAGTAATAGATACGCACGTGATGAGGATAGACTGGTTCTCACGATCTGGAGGACAGAATAGAAGGACAGTTCTGTTATTATGTAACAATATCAATTCCATCAGAGATACTGTATCTATATAATGTAACCATACATCAGAAATATCTATATAATATAACCATACTGTACATCAGAGATGTCTAGAAGATTCAATCTGAGATATCTATATTATGTAACCATACATCAGAGATGTCTAGAAAACTCAATCAAAAATATCTAAATAGGGTAACCATACATCAAAGATATCTATATAATGTAACCATACATCAGAGATGTCTAGAATATCCAATCAGAGATATCTATATAATGTAACCATACATCAGAGATGTCTAGAATATCCAATCAGAGATATCTATATAATGTAACCAACATAGGCATGCACACAGGGTGCCCCCTGTCTCCCCCCCGAAGTGCTGCCAGCCGAAACAACCCCCGCAGCAGCTGGCGGGAGAGGAGGGAAGCTGGCAGCACTGCAGGGGGTTGTTTAAGGATGGAGAGTAGGCGAAGGGGCTTGTAAATATTGTATTTACCGACCCCTTCCTTTTCTGAATGAACACAGGGAGTGATCTGTACCAGTCACTTCTGTGTTCATTCTTAACTGAAGCCTAGTTATCTATGCTTACTATGCTTCAGTTTATGAATGAGCAGGAAGCCGCTAAGCACAGAGCACTTCCCATTAGTTCACTGTCCAGTGAAGCTGAGGCTGCAGAGAAAGGGACTGTGCTGAGTTTCCAGGTCTGCTCACCTGCTGTGCCCATTAATAATGGTTTCCTACCAGCCCTGTGTTGAGTTTCCAAGTAAGTACACCTGCTGTGCCCATTATGAGGGGTTCCCACTATCCTCGTACTGAGTTCCCAGGTCTGTACACCTGCTGTGCCCAATATGAGGGGTTCCCACCATCCCTGTTCTTAGTTTCCAGGTCTGCTTCAGCTGCTGTGCCCATTATGAGGGGTCCCCACCATCCAAGCGCTGAGTTCCCGGGTCTGTACACCTGCTTTGCCCATAATGAGGGGTTCCCACCATCCCTGTGCAGAGTTCCTGGGTTTGCACATCTGCTTTGCCCGTTATGAGGGCTCCCATCATCCTTGCACTGAGTTTCTTGCCCTGCCCACCTACTGTGTCCATTAGGATGGGTTCCTACCATGCTTGCACTGAGTTCTGAGCTTCATCTACCTGCTGTGTCCACTATGAGGGTTCCCACCATTCTTTTGCTGAGTTCCCGGCTCTGCCCACCCACCTACTGTGCCCTTTATGAGGGGTTCCCACCATACCAATTCTTGGGACATGGGACCCTTTTTTTCTTACAATAAACATATAACTATTTTTTGTTTTCTGCTTCTATCTGCATTTCGACTCACCAGTCAGCATGAACTGATAGGCATTGTCAGAGATGGAGAAGATGTGGGGTGGAGCCTCCTGTCGCTTCTTGCCACGGTAGGCATTAACCACCTCAGGGTTGTACACAGGCAGCCACTTGTAGGGGTTCACGGTAACACAGAACAGACCAGAATATGTCTGAAATAACATATTTTAGATATTTGTTAATTACATCTGTGAGTTGAGCATGTCTGAGAGGGATTGTAAATCGGATCCCATAAATGTGTATTGTTATTATAGTATTCTTAAAGTGGAACTAAACCTTCCGAAGAGTCCCATAGGACTCCTATCCTTTTGATCAGTAATGACACAAGCCATTTAATGGCTTGACATTTTAGTTAAGAGCACAAGCAACTGTAACAGTTATTAATCATGTTATGCTTTCAATATACAGTAACAGTACCTGTTATGGCAAAACCGTTAAATCACAGGGTTTAGTTCTGCTTTAAGTACTCAGGGAGATTCAATAAACATGCTTATGTGCTGAAGGTTTGAAGACCTTCCAGCTTCTGAGTTGGCTTCATCAGGTCCAACTCACATGGCCTACAAATGTAACCATATGTCTGCTGAAGTATAAAAGTGGACCTGTCCGTAATTTACAAATCTGCATAAATAGATTCCAGACATGTCACATTATACAGCGACTGCCATCCATGAACTCCAGTTAGGGACTTTGACTAGGCTGATATGATGTCGTCAGGGGCCATGATGCAGGGTCAGTAAATCAGGAAAATACTGCATTATGGCCAATAGATGGAGCCAACAATCATAAAAAATAAATGCATTATGCACATTTCAGTCATTATTTGTGGCGGCCAGGGTCCACTTTAATGAGTTGCCGCAAGCAGCCATTAGGCGAAGCGAGCGGATAATGTGATCTCACTGTCATCTACAGTCATTTCTGAGACGTTGGATTTGTATGTGTCAGCCAGGTGATATTTGGGCTGGTTACGTCATTTTTTCACATTTGCTATAGAAAGAGGTACACAGAGTTTTCACACTTTATGACCACGTGAGAAAGCTGGCCATCTGGTGAGGAACGGTAAGTAGGAACTTACATAGATCATCCAAGCTTTATAACGATCCTTCAGATTGTATAACACAGCCGGCTCGTTCAGGTGAGTCAACATCGCCATATCCTCAATCTTATCGAACTTGGGAGGATTCATGGGGAAGACATTTTCTGGTTTCACTGTGACCGTCTGATGTGTAAAAAAAAAAAGAGAGAGATTGGGGGATGGAGAAGGAGAAAAGGGCGGGGGGAGAGAGAGTGATGAGGGGGAAAAGGAGAGGGAGGGCGAGGGAGAGAGAGGAAAGAAGAGTGAGGGAGAAACGGGTGCAAGGGAGAGAGAGGAAGGGAGAGTGAAGGAGAAACGGGTGCAAGGGAGAGAGAGGAAGGAAGAGTGAGGGAGAACGGGGCAAGGGAGAGAGAGGAAGGGAGAGTGAGGGAGAAACGGGGGCAAGGGAGAGAGAGGAAGGGAGAGTGAGGGAGAAACGGGGGCAAGGGAGAGAGAGGAAGGGAGAGTGAAGGAGAAACGGGTGCAAGGGAGAGAGAGGAAGGGAGAGTGAAGGAGAAACGGGTGCAAGGGAGAGAGAGGAAGGAAGAGTGAGGGAGAACGGGGCAAGGGAGAGAGAGGAAGGGAGAGTGAGGGAGAAACGGGGGCAAGGGAGAGAGAGGAAGGGAGAGTGAGGGAGAAACGGGGGCAAGGGAGAGAGAGGAAGGGAGAGTGAGGGAGAAATTGGGCAAGGGAGAGAGAGGAAGGGAGAGTGAAGGAGAAACGGGTGCAAGGGAGAGAGAGGAAGGGAGAGTGAAGGAGAAACGGGTGCAAGGGAGAGAGAGGAAGGAAGAGTGAGGGAGAAACGGGGGCAAGGGAGAGAGAGGAAGGAAGAGTGAGGGAGAACGGGGCAAGGGAGAGAGAGGAAGGGAGAGTGAGGGAGAAACAGGGGCAAGGGAGAGAGAGGAAGGGAGAGTGAGGGAGAAACGGGGGCAAGGGAGAGAGAGGAAGGGAGCATGAGGGAGAAATGGGGGCAAGGGAGAGAGAGGAAGGAAGAGTGAGGGAGAAACGGGGGCAAGGGAGAGAGAGTAAGGAAGATTGAGGGAGAAACGGGGGAAAGGGAGAGAGATGAAGGGAGAGTGAGGGAGAAACGGGGGCAAGGAAGAGAGAGGAAGGGAGAGTGAGGGGGAAACGGGGGCAAGGGAGAGAGAGGAAAGAAGAGTGAGGGAGAAACGGGGGCAAGGGAGAGAGAGGAAGGAAGAGTGAGGGAGAAATGGGGGCAAGGGAGAGAGAGGAAGGAAGAGTGAGGGAGAAACAGGGGCAAGGGAGAGAGAGGAAGGAAGAGTGAGGGAGAAATGGGGGCAAGGGAGAGAAAGGAAGGAAAAGTGAGGGAGAAACGGGGGCAAGGAAGAGAGAGGAAGGAAGAGTGAGGGAGAAACAGGGGCAAGGGAGAGAGGAAGGAAGAGTGAGGGAGAAAATGTGGCAAGGGAGAGAGAGGAAGGGAGAAATGGGGGAAAGGGACATAGAGAGGAAGGAACGACAAGGGAGAGAAGAAGAGAGGGCGAGGGAGAGAGAGGAATGGAGTACAAGTAGAGAGAGGAGCGGAGGGCAAGGGGGAGAGAAAAAGGGACGGCAAGAGAGAGTGAGGAAGGAAGTGTGACAGTGAGAGGGAAAGGGAAGGTTAGGGAGAGAGATAAAGGGAGGGCAGGGGGTAGAGAAAAAGGGAGGACAAGGGAGAAGGAAAAACGGAGGGCAAGGGGGAGAGAAAAAAGGAGAAAGAGAAAGGAAGGGCAAGGGAGAGATAGGAAGGGCAGGTAAGGGAGGACAAGGGAGAAAGAGGAGGGAAGGGCAAGATGGAGAGAGGAAGGGAGGACAAGTGAGAGAGAGAAGAGGAGAGGGCGTGAAAGACAGAGGAAGGGAAGACAAGGGAGGGAGAGGAATGGAGGACAAGGGAAAGAGAGGAAGGGAGGGAAAGGGAGAGAGAGGAAGGGAGGGCAAGGGAGAGAGAAAGGGAAGACAAGGGAGAGAGAGGAGCGGAGGACAAGAAAGAGAAGAAGGGAGGACAAGGAAAAAAGAAGAAAGGAGGACAAGGGAGAGAGAAAGGGAAGGAGGGCAAGGGAGAGAGAGGAAGGGAGGGCAAGGGGAGAGAGAAAGGGAAGACAAGGGAGAGAGAGGAGGGGATGGCAAGAGAGAGAAAGGGAGGGCAGGGGGTAGGTAGAAAAGCAAGGCAGGGAGTAGAGGGAAAGGGAGAATGTGGGGGAGAGACAGAGAGGGTGGATGAAAGAGAGAGTGGAATGATAGAGAGAAAGAGAGCAGGGGAGAGAGAGAGTGGGAATAAGAGGGCGAAGGAAGAGGGGGTAGTGGGAAAGAGGGATTGGAGAGATGGGGGGAAGAGAATGTAGAGAGAGAGAAAACATTGGTTGGGGGAGTAGAAGAGTGAGAGAGAGACAAATGGGGAGGGTGGGAATAGAGGGGGAAAAGGAAGGGGGGAGAGAGGAGGAGAAAGGGGGAGAGAGGATAAGGGGAGATAGTGAGAGGGTGTGGGGTGTGGGGTGGGGGTGGTTGAGATAGTGAGAGAGATGATACAAGGCCTCTCAGAAACATTTGTAACAATTTGACTGTATAGTATCAGAAATAGAAGAATAAAGGAAGAGCTGGAGGACAGCAGGACAGACCAAATTCTGCAGATAACACAATTAAACTGGCATCAGATCTGATCATTCAGCTTGTCCTGCCCCCACCGAGTACTTACTGGCATCAAGGTATTAAAAACCAATGCAACATTTACACCTCCCAGCCATTCATATTAAATTATATTTCTTTTTAACTTTGAAGCCAAATATGTCTTTAATAGGAAGCAAACAGATCCATTTTTCTTCTTTATTCAACAGACAGCTGGTCAGGATTTTCCAGAAACCTCCTCTGCACTGGTTGTGGTTAGCTTCTGCCTCATACAGGTCCGGTCAGGTTACATGCAGTCTATGGTATAAGGTCTTTCTCAACCTTTTTAGCCCAGAGGAAAGGTAGAGAGCTCTTTCTAAAACCACTTCATCAGGGTCAGTGGTAAAATTCCCCTTACATTGGTGGTAGGTAGGAAAGATGCCATTACAATGGTGGTCAGAATATCACACCCCCCCCCCCCCCCCCCTTACAGACAGCTAATAGGATCACTGGTGTCATGCCATGCTGCTGGCTTTGCAAGTGGTGTTGACCCTGAAACTATGTAGGCACTATCAAGTGGGAGGTCATTCAGCCACAACTCAAGGAGCTCCTAGCAACCTCTGGAGGAACCCTAGGGTTCCATGAAACCCTGGTTGAGAACGGCTGTCATAAACAGTAAGCAATTTATTTGAACAGAAAAGGATGCTGTTGACCCTGAATATGCAATTTACCAAAGTTGGTACTTCATGAAACTGGTCAGTGCAGAAGACATTTCTATAATGAATACTGGGTGACATACAGCATTAGTGGCATCCAGCCTCACCTACCTTGCCTTCCTCAGTTTCCACAGTGGTTTTTCCAGCCTCAGAGCTTTTAATCTTTCCCTTGACGTAGTCCACATTGGGGTCAGTGACATAGCAATAGGTCTTGGCATCGAACGGTTGGTTCTGGGCCTCGATCCGCTCTCTTTCAGGCTTTCGGAGAAAAGGAGCCGCCACCCCGAAGGCCATCATCTCCTGTTCACTCATGGTGGCAGCTGGAAGAGAGGGAGTGAGGGAGGGTGAAAAGGTTCTAAGATATACAGAGGCATAGGCATACAGAATGAGACTCCTAAATGTCATTGCTCTAGGACCCTTAAGTGTCAGTGTATCTTTGTTCTGGACCACAAATGTCCACGAGTCATATGTGCCCCAAGGCTCAATGTTCTAGGACCCCAAGTGTCAGTGTTTCATTATTCTGGGAGACCTGCGTGTCATTTTCCTGAACCCCCAAGTGTCAGTGTGTCTTTGTTCCACCAGCAAGTATCAGAGTGTCATTGTAATGGGACCTCCGGGTTTCAGAGTGCGTCATTGTTTTGAAACACCCAACTATATGTTAGTGAGTACACACCCAAGTGCTCTGTCGTGATAAGAGACCTAATCCGGTGTCTGTACATTGTCTCATTTGTGTTCATTCGGATACCCCCAAAGATCAGTGTGTCACTGTTCTGAGCCCCCAAGTGTCAGTGTTATGCTGCTGGGACTCCCAAGTGTCATTGTTCTGGATCCCCCCGAGTCAGCACACCATTGTTCATGGACTCCCTTTGTCAGTGTGTGATTTTTCTGGGACCCTCAAAATGTCAGTGTCATTGTTCTGGGACCCCCAGATGTAAGCATATCTATGTTTTGTGACCGCCAAGTGCCAGTGCCATTGTTCTGAACTACCAGTGTTAGTGTATCATTGTTTTAGGAACCCCCCCCCCCCCCACAGTGTTTGTGTGTCATTGCTCTTGGACCCAGAAATATCAGTGTGTCATTGTCCTGAGACCTCCAACTACCGATATGTCATTGTTTTGGGATCCCAGTGTCAGGGTGTCCATGTTCTGAGGCCCCAAAGTGTTTATTTGCTCTGAACCCCCGGTGTCAGTGTGTCATTGTTTTGGATTCCCCCAAGTGTTTGTGTGTCATTGTTCGGGACCCCAAGTGTCAGTTTGTGATTGTTTCTGTACCCTCAAGACTCAGGGTGTCTATGTCCTTGGACCTCCAGTTATAAGTATTTCATTGTTCTGGGACCACCAAGTGTCAGTGTGTCAATATTCTGGAACCTCCAAATAGCAGTGTGTATGTGTTCTAGGACCCCCAAGTGTCAGTGTTTCATTGTTCTGGAACCCCCACGTCTCAGTGTGTCAATGTTTTGCTGACCTCCAACTGTCAGTATGTAATTGTTCTGATATTCACATGACACTAACTAGCATAATACGCTCACAAACCCAACACACCAGGATAAAGCTGGCCATATGTGGGCTGAATGAAAAAAAGTCTATTCATACAAATGAGGTGGATGGAGGAATCACCCTGTTGGGACAGCTCCCACTACTGTCAAAATACATTGATCAGCGCCTCTGATCGAGAAAAGTTTTCCAACTTATCTGGTTATTTGATCGACTTCTTTCAGATAGTCATCCCTGCAAACCAGCCGAATTTCAATCAGTGTATGGCCCGCTTAACCACTTCCCCTACGTCCTTGGGTTTCAGTGGTTCCACCAGAGTCATGGCTACAGTCATTACCCTGGTATGTTTTTTTAGAGCTGGCGATGCTCCATAACGTAAAATCATCTGAGCAGCTATACACCCGCTGGATCACTTTGACATGTGGCGTAAGGTGGTCTTCCCCACCCCTTTTCTGCCGCCTTACCAGGCTCTCCCATTCCACTGGGGAGTCGTTTGGGGGGGGGGGGCACACCATAGTGATGAAGGAGGAACTTCCTCTATCATCTCTATGGAGTATGAAACCTGAAGCTACATGAATTTTGTCACTTCCCGTTTCAGTTTGTTGTTTGCCAGTAGTTAACCGGCTTGTAAAGCATCTGATCAACTCGATCTTGGTTTGACCAGAGGCTTTTGAGGGCAGAGCCCTTGGCGCTGATCGAGAAAAAAATTTCCAACAGGCTGGTTGTACACAAGTTAATTGATAGAGCGACTTGTATAAAACCAGCCTGCCCATACATGAATTGAAATTCGGCCGGTCCCTGCTACACTGGCCAAATTTTGCTCCATGTATTACCGGGTTTAGGCTGGTTCTAGAACTCCAACTCTGTCACAAGCGATCGCGGGAGCCCGACAGTCGTCGCGCCCGCCAGGCACTCGTTTCAAGCACACGCTGCGGGGGGCGCGCGCCCCTAGTGGCCAACAGGCGAAGCAACGCAAGGTAGCGTAGTTTCGCCCCATCCGTGCCATTCTGCCGCAGTAAAACTGTAGCGGCTTGTCGGCAAGTGGTTAAATCATCTTTGGCTTAACAAAAACAGCATTGTTTCAGAATGGTACACACACAGTCTTTGATTTCAGAAATATGATTACAGTTCGAATTCGACTGGAATTGGATGTAAAATTCGATTCAAATTTCAATTTGAATTTCGGAAATTCGGACGAATTTCGTTTTGTTATTCGGAGCATTTGGTAAACTTATTTTATACTGTAATTCGATAATTCAGACATATCCGAAACTCTGAATATTGAAAATTTGTCAGAATTTTTATTAAAAACGAACCGCACATGTCTACTTGGTGGTGAGTGGCCGCTTAGTTGCGTGCAATAGCAGCAATAGAGCTGTTCCGGGAGCGAGCGCCCTGTGCACTCACGGCACAGTTGCTGGAGGCTAACTGAAAGCTCTTGTTCGCATCTTGCGATTGGGAGCTTTCCATGTATGTGACCGTGATTGGCTGTCTTGGCGGTCACATGGCGATAAGCCCCACCCCGCCTCCCAGCATTCTAAACCCCTTCAAGGGCCGGCATGCACCGGCTTTAATGGTAAAAGCTCTGTGAATTAGGCCAATTGCATGTTAATCTGTGCAAACACTAGCCAATAGATTTTGGCTTAATTTACAAAAGAAATCCCTTCCCTACAAAACCGTTCGGAACTCTCTATCTTTCCAAAACAATCAAACAATCAAACACTATTCAGGGCACACAGTGTGATGTAAGGCGAGGTAAGGTGAGGCGAGTCCTCATGGAGGGAAATCAGCTTCCAGAAATGTATAATCTTCCTGTGCAGAGAGAAGGACGGCTGTCTGCTTCTTCATTCAGGGAATAGGAAGAGCAGCGACTTAACAGCCTCCAGTATACATGTCATCACAGTCATTAAAAAAATCACTTACCTTAATTATCCAATCCACAGCTAAGAAATACAGATGGGACCCTGAGAGAGAAGAGAGGGAACACTTCAGAGAGGGATGGGGGGACGGGGGGGGTGATACAGAGAAAATCCCCAACCTGGACTCACCCCTTGTCCTGTATTGTCCTTTAACCCCAGTCATGTTACCCCCCCCCCTTCTAAAATAATGTCTTTATTGATTGTATTTGGTTCTGCCAATAAAATGTATTATTTTAAGTGGAGAGAGACATGGGGGGGGGGGGTGAGGAAGAGAAACAGAGAGAAACAAAAAAATCAAAGAGGGAGAGTGGTGAGAGAAGAGAGCAGGGGGAGAAAAGAGAGAGACAGGAGGATAGAGAAGGGTGGAAGGGAGAGAAGGAGGAGAGAGAGGAGAGGGTGAGAGAAGAGAGCAGGTGGAGAGAAGGGAGAGACAGAAAGAAGGAGGAAGGAACAGTGAAAGAGAGAGGAGAGGAGGGGGAGAGAGCAGGGGGAGAAAAGAGAGAGACAGGAGGAGAGAGAAGTTGGGAAAGGAGACAGGTGAGAGAAGAGAGCAGGGGGAGAAAAAAGAGACAGGAGGAGAGAGAAGGGGGGAAGGGAGAGGAGGAGAGAGAAGAGGGGTGAGAGAAGAGAGCAGGGGGAGAGAAGAGAGAGAAAGGGGAAGGAAGAGGAGGAGAGAAGAGAGGGGTGAGAGAAGAGAGCAGGGGGAGAAAAAAGAGAGACAGGAGGAGAGAGAAGGGGGGAAGGGGGGAGGAGGAGAGAGAGTAGAGGGGTGAAAGAATAGAGCAGGGGGAGAAAAGAGAGAGACAGGAGGAGAGAGAAGGGGGGAAGGGAGAGGAGGAGAGAGAGTAGAGGGGTGAGAGAAAAGAGCAGGGGGAGAAAAGAGAGAGACAGGAGGAGAGAGAAGGGGGAAGGGAGATGAGGTGAGAGGAGAGGGGTGAGAGAAGAGAGCAGGGGGAGAAAAGAGAGAGACAGGAGGATAGAGAAGGGTGGAAGGGAGAGAAGGAGGAGAGAGAGGAGAGGGTGAGAGAAGAGAGCAGGTGGGGAGAAGGGAGAGACAGAAAGAAGTAGGAAGGGAGAGTGAAAGAGAGAGGAGAAGGAAGGAGGTGTAAGAGAAGAGAGCAGGGGGAGAAGAGAGAAAGACAGGAGGAGAGAGCCAGGCAGAAGGGGGGAGGAGAGGAGGAGAAAGACAGAAGGAAGGAGGAAGAGAAAGTGAAAGAGAGAGGAGAAGGGGGGAGGTGTAAGAGAAGAGAGCAGGGGGGGAAGAGAGAAAGACAGGAGGAGAGAGCCAGGCAGAAGGGGGGAGGAGAGGAGGAGAAAGACAGAAAGAAGGAGAAAGAGAGAGTGAAAGAGAGAGGAGAAGCAAGGGGGGGGGGGGAGAAGGGGGAAGAAAGAGGAGAGGGGTGGGAGAAGAGAGAGGCAGAAATAAAAGGGGGGAATAGAAGAGAGAATGAAAAAAGGAATGAGGAGAAGAGAGTGAAAGAAAGAGGAGAAGAGAGAAGGGGGAGAAAAAAGAGAGAACAGAGGGGTGAGAGAAGAGAGCACAGGGTGAGAAGGGAGGTGACAGGAGTAGAGAGACAGAAGGAAGGGGGGAAGAGAAGTTTGACAGAGGAGGAGGAGGAGGAGAGAAGGGGGTGGAGAGAGGCAAGTGAAGAGAGCAGGGGGAGAGAAGAGAGAGACAGGAGGAGAGCGACAGAGAAAGGGAGGGAAGAGAAGAGAAAGAGGAGGAGAGCGACAGAAAAGAGGAAGAGAGAGTGAAAGAGAGAGAAGGGGGAGAAAAGAGAGGAGAGGGGTGAGAAGAGAGAGAAGAGAGCAGGTGGATAGAAGAGAGAGACAGGGTGAGAGAGACCAAAAGAAGGGGGGAGAAGAGAGAGAGGAGGAGAGCGACAGAAAAGAGGAAGAGAGAGAGAACGGGGGGGGGGGGGAGAGAAGGAGAAGGGGGAGAGGAGACCGAAAGGAGAGTGGGTGAAGGGGAGAGTGGGAGAAAGAGAGAGGAGAGCGCGAGAGGAGAAGAGGGAGAGAAGGGGGGTGAGAGAAAGAGAGAGTAGATGAGTGGGTAGAGAGGGAAGGAAGAGGGCGACAGAAAGAGGGGGAGAATGTGAAAGAGACAAAAGAGAAGGGGAATAGAGGAGGGAGAGATAGAAGAAGAGAGGAAAGAAGGGGGAGACAGAGGAGGGGGGGTAAAGAGTGAGAGGCGAGGGGGAGAGAGGATAAGACGGAGAGGAGAGAAGGGGTATAGAGGAGATGGAGATTACAAAAAGCAAACACTGACAACCCAATTTGTGTTAGCGCTGAAAGAGATTGTAGTCAGTTAAGCCGGATATGACAAATGTAACCAGCCTGCTGGCAGATCTTTGCATCAGTCATTCCCATCAGTGATTGCTTCCTCCCTGAAGTTGGTGCTGCACACATTGGTTCTATGAGGATAGGTCCATCTTGAAGTGGAGTTGGATATCTGGTAGTATATGCCCCCCTTAGTTCAGGTCTAGGTTTCCCAAATTACTTACTGTATGGCGCAGTGCAGGCAGCCCCCAGGGACGGCCTTAATGGCCTTTTATAATGGCCAACAATAATCCTTTGGTTGATCCCCCGTCTATAATTGGAATTGGATCCGGCTGCTCCAGGGTTTCTTTTTTCTTAACAACTTAAATATAGCAGTGATGTCTTGTCTGTATTCTGTTTCCGGCTCGGGACTTGGCTGAGGCACACAATAAGGATGGTCACCTCCTCCTCACATGAGATCTGGCTGCAGGACAGGTGGGCATTATCTGCCCCGTCCTGAGATCCCAGAAATGCTGCTGGAGAACTACAACACCCAGCATGCTCTAGTCAGATTACATCCATCTCCATATTATAAAGTTCATTAGGCAACACACTGACAAAAGAAATGGAAACAGTGGCTTTGAAAACTGTAGATGCCCCCTCTATGTCTAGAGTCCCTCTATGTCTAGACAGAAAATCACGTGACACTTCCACCACTATGTGCCACGGATCTGTGTTAGCCACTATTTCAGGCACAATAATGCCGCGCATTGGTCTTGTATAGAATTAATGAACAAGAAGTAAGATGTGTGTCAGAAAATACTGTCCCGTGGACATCACCACTTAAAGTGGTCCTATCAGTAACTTTGCAAATCTGCATGAATATGTTGCCCCAGTTCACGATGCTCTGTGCCTACTACCATGCCAACTGGGCTGTAATTTGGAATGCTGCAGCCACAGTTTCTCTCCCTCTCCTTGGCTGTTAGTGAGCCATTTCAGGTAGAGGGGTAAGAGAGACATGGGATGTCATGGCAGGCCCCAGGATGCAAAGGACACAGAGTTTTGACTGCTGTGAAGCCTGGGAGGAAAAAGAGACTGCTGGGAGTCACTTGTGTAGCACCCTCTAGTGTGCTAGAATGGTAGTGTAGGAAAATTTAGCTTGGCTCAGGGCCAAGCCCAGGCTGTGAATCTGGGTCAGTTTAGTGTCTCAGGGCTGGGTGACTCAACCTAGCAGCTTCTCTGGTGCTTCCCCCTGTTTTCTGGAACATTGGAGCATGTTCTTGACAGTGCCGGGACAAGGTTATCTAGAGCCCAGGGTGAACACACATCCCCCCCAAGATGTATGAGCATTATGTGTCAGCAAACGTCCCCTCTCCCCCCAAAAAAGAAATCGAGCCCCAATCTGCATGCTTATCCCCTAAGCATAACCCCCCTCCCCCCCAGACAAATCTGCCCCCTGCTGAAATCCCATTCCCAGCACGGATCTTTGCTCCCCCAGCTCAAATCCTCTCATTTTCCATATGCCCCCAGCACAAATCCACCCTGCCCCCCCACGAAAAAATACCCCCTACCTAGTACAAATCTTGCAACCTCCAATTTCCTTTGTGAGCACAAATCCGCTCTCCCCACTCCAAATTGCCCTCCCAGCACAAATTCTTCCCAATCCCCAATCCTTAGCACAAATCCATCCTAAATTTCCCCTGCTAGCACAAATACCCCCAATCATCCCTGCTAGCACATATCCTCCGCCCCCCCCCCCCCAAAAAAAAAAAATCCTCTACTAGCACAAATCCCCTCCTACTGTCTTACCTTTTTGTATCACAAATCCCCCAAAATTCCCCCTCCTAGCACAAATCATCCTCCATTCCAACACAAATCCCCTCAAATCACCACTCCTAGCACACCTCCCCAAATTTACCCTCCTAGAACAATAATTATCCCCTTCCCCCTCTCAACACAAATCTCCTCCCCCAACCTTATTGTGGTGTCCCCCCCTCCCCCCATCTCATATGATACAACAGTGCCCAGGGCAGCCGTCCCTCCGGCCCACCCCTTGTCCAGGCACTGATTCTGGACATAGTCGGTGGAAGCTAGGAGGAGCTGCTTGGAATATTTATGAGGGCCTCAGCCAATCCCCAATGAAAGGCTGGCAGGCTGCAGGCCACCTCATAAATAGGCATTAATCATGCCAGGGGGAGGAGACTCAGGTGGAAGATGGAGATGGAGTGCTGAGGAGGCTGTTGGTGGCCCTTAAAGTGATTGTAAGGGTTCGTTTTTTTTTTCTTTTAAATAACAAACATATCATACTTACCTCCACTGTGCAGCTCCTTTTGCACAGAGTGGCCCCGAACCTGTTCTCGGCTTCTCCCCACATCAGGCAACCCCCTGGGAAAAGCACTCTCCTGGGGGATTACCTTGCAGGCGTGCTCCTGAGTCCAGCATGTGGTGTCCATAGCCACCGAATGCTGGACTTGACACCCCCCCCCCCCCGGCGCCCGCATCATTGGATTTGATTGACAGTAGCGGGAGCCAATGGCTGGGCTGCCATCAATATATTCAATCAAGAGCCAAGAACCCTGGGCAGAGAGACAGCGCTTCCCCATCAGGTCTAGTTCTGGGGCTCAGGTAAGTAAAACGGGGGGCAGTCACTGCCAGGTGTTTTTTTAGCCTTAATGCATTAAGGTGAAAAAACACAAAGGTTTACAACCCCTTTAAGGGTGCCCCCTAGTCTCCGGGGTGACCTCTGGCCTGGGGCTCGGGTGCTGGAAGACTCCTACCACAACACACTGAGGAAGCTCTTCCTGGAGGCACAGGAGCAAGGAGAGAGGACAGCAGGAGCAGGTCAGTATGTCCAGGAGATCTCCTGAGAGTCAACCGGGCGGACTGGTGAGTGTCAGTCTGGAGGACTGTGGAGAGAAATTAGCCTTGAGGTCTAGTGAAAAAGGGCAGCTGTAGCCAGGCAGTTTGGCAGTGCCTAAAGAGGTGGCGCTGAGATCAGTAGCCACGGGAGTGATATAAGATGGTCGCTGAAGTTCTACTACACCTAAGGGGCCTCGGGTTTCTGCCTGTAAAGGGCCTTTGCTTCACCTGACTAAATGATTGTCAGGCAATTACAGTGTTCCAGCTAAGGTTCTGCAAGCGAGTGCTGGAGTGGAGAAGAGGAACTGTATATAGAGACTGTAAATAGGAAGAGTTGTCCCTGGAGTTATTGTCGAAGTCAACTGGGCATCCCATAACCTCCCATCCCTATCCAAGTTATTACTCTCAATAAAACAAAGAAAAAACAGTCATGGACCGTTCTTTGACTTAAAGTGGAGTTCCACCCACTTTTACAACTCTTCAGCATCCCTCACTAAACTGTGCACTGTAAACGAATTGGATATTTTTTTTTTTTCTCAGCACCTACTGTATATCTGCTGTATTCATTTTTCACTTCCTCCTCCCTGGCCGTGGCCCATTGCGTCATTTCCTGTTTGCAATGCCTTCTGGGAAGGGGCGGCAACTTCCTCTGACACTGCCGTTGCTATGGAAACCTGACCTGAAACCTATTACACTGCTTGTGCTGCACTGAGCATGTGCGAGATCTGCAAGGATGAGATCCAGGAAGAAATACAGTCTGGCTTCAGATGCCCACACTTAAGATGGCCACGGCCTGCTGTAAGTTTATAAAATAACAAACTGCTGCTATAAACTAACAAAACAGACCTTAGTTTACAGACTAACTTTACTAGAATACATTAAGCATGTGTATTATAGGGGTATTTTTATTTAAAAAGTATAATTTCGGCCGGAACACCACTTTAAGAATGCCTGTGAAGTTTCAGTGTGCCTGGCCGTGCAGGGTGGGGGATCCCAGTATACATGCGGCTGCTTAGGGGGTGCACTTGGAATTATGGGGGATTTAGTCCCAAAGAGACATCCCCTAGCAAATACTGGATGGGAGTGGACTACAAGTCCCAACAGGACAGGGAGCTACAGGAGAAGTAAAAAGGAAGAGAAGCCCGGGCTCAGGGTAGCCTCACATGGGAAGTAGGGGGTTATTATTGGAGATAGCTGCTGGGTTGGAGAGATCAAGAGTGTTCGCCAAGGGGTTGTTCCCCTTGGAACAACCACTGGGCTCCTACATCTGAGTGGAGGGCACAGCCGTCGGAGAGATCCAGCAAGCTGGAGGAAAGGGGTGTCACTGGTTCCATGAAAGACCATAACTACAGTGTCCTGAGTTGCTGCCAACAACACCGTTCCTGGCGCCAGAGATCAGGAGGAAAAAGAAAGGGGTTTTTGGGACTCTGAGTGAGACACAAGACACGTGGCAGGATATATTGTAAAATTGTTCAATTGGTATATATACAAAGCAAAGCTCATAAACATATGATACATGGTGGGACATGAGTAGTATTATCTATGTACAAAGCGATGGCATACAAAAAAGAGGAATTCAAATATATACACACATGCCCGCATCTGAAATTGCATAGTGTCCCATGGAAGTAATTAGTATAAAAAGCCAATGCTTATAGAATAATGGATACAAATGGGTTATAAGATACAAATGAATCACAGTTGAGGTCAAGCTATGTGTTGGGAACAAGATGACATTGATAGGCTCGACGCGTTTCATGGCCAGTCAGCACTAATCAGGAGCAAACGCATAGCATATCTGAAAAAAGGTACCAAATAGGATCTAATGTTTTGCCCAGATAGTAAGAAATAAGGTAGGGGCAAGGGTAGGGGCAAGGGGTAACAAGGTATGTATCTCCCCAGAATACCTACGTATAAATTGTTCTAGATAAGCAGTGTTGTAAGTCGGGATCTGCGAGTCAAGTCTGTCCCAGGAACTGAGGGAATGAACCCAAGGAAGAACCGAGCGCACCGACACACCCCAGGAGCACCCTCCAAACAAAATAGGCAAGGGTGAAAAGTTCCAAATATGTCTGTAGAGTAAATGATATTGGACCAATATGTGTAAATGGTACCAGTATATACATACAGTATTTACAAATTATACACCAACATCCATTATTGCCTGAAAAAGATGCGTGCATGTGTGTATATTTAACCCCTTCCCACCGAGCGTACGCAGATGTGCGGCCTCGGCTTTAGGGGGTTATATCGGGATGATGCCCGCAGCTGCAGGCATCATCCCGGTACTGTTTTTTAGAGCGGGCGGTCGGCTTTCCTGGGATAACAACCGATGTGGCTAAAAGCCGCTCGGTTGTTATCCTGGAGGAGCGGGAGGGGACATCCCCCCCTCCCGCCGCCTTCCGCCTCTCTTACCGGGCCTTCCATCCCATTGGTTCTACTACTTCCGCTACTTCCAGCGGCTAGAGACAGACTGGCACGAAGCCGGAAACGGCTTCGTTCCAGCCTTCTCTCTGTAAACACGGAAGTGACGTCATGACGTTACTTCCGGTTTACTCGGCTGCCAATGGCGCCAGTTTTTAAAAAATACACAGTATTCAGAATCGCCGTTTTCAGCGATCTGAATACTTTGAAGTACAAAGGAGGGATCGGGGGTCTTTTAAACCCCCGATCCCTCCATAAAGAGTACCTGTCACCACCTATTACTGTCACTGTTTACATTCCTTGTGACAGCAATAAAAGTGATCAAAACAATTTTTTTTTAAAAACACAATGTAAAAAAATAAAAATAAGTTAAATAATAAATTATTTTTTTTTTAAAGCGTCCCCGCGAGCTCGCGCAGCAAAGAAAATGCATACGGAAGTCGCATATGTAAACGGTATTCAAATCACACATGTGAGGTATCGCCGCGATCGTCAGAGCGAGTGCAATAATTATAGCACTAGACCTCCTCTGTTACTCTAACCTGATAACCGTTTTTTTTTATTTTTTTTTTTAATGTCGCCTATGTAGATTTTTAGGTACCGTAGTTTTTTAGCCATTCCACGAGTGTGCGCAATTTTAAAGCGTGACATGTTTGGTATCTATTTACTCTGCGTAACATCATCTTTCACATTACACAAAAAAATTGGGCTAACTTTACTGTTTCGTTTTTTTTTAAATTCACGAAAGTGTCTTTTTCCCCAAAAAGTTGCGTTTAAAAGACCGCTGCACAAATACCGTGTGACATAAAATATTGCAACACTCGCTATTTTTTTATTCTCTAGATTCTCTGCTAAAAAAATATACATAATGTTTGGGGATTCTAAGTAATTTTCTAGCAAAAAAAATACAGATTTTAACTTGTAAACACCAAATGTCAGAAATAGGCTTAGTCATGAAAGGGATATGAATTCTTCTTTTTTTGTATGCCATCGCTTTGTACATAAAATAGATAAAATACTTACGTTCACCCATGTATCATATGTTTATGAGGTATGCTTTGTATATATGCCAATTAAACAATTTCACAATTTTTCCTACCACATGTCTTGTGCCTCCCTCAAAGTCCCAAAAACCCCTTTCTTTTTTTCTGAATTAGGGATGGAGGGGTATGTTATCACGCACCTCATTTAAAGTCCCAAAACACCTTCTGCTTTCCAGAGATCAGGAGGCAGCAGACAGGCAGCACTCACAACCTGGAAGGAGATTTTAGGTAAACTTATGTTGCATTGTCAAATATACCTATTGTTTTTATTGTTATTACAATGCTGATGTTATAAAATAAAACTGTATACTGTGACCATAGATCTCCTTTAACTCAATTGATGCCCCCATCATTGGTGTAAGTGGGAGGAATAACGCCCCATCATTGGTGTAAGTGGGAGGAATAATGCCCCATTATTGGTGTAAGTGGGAGGAATAACGCCCCATCATTGGTGTAAGTGGGAGGAATAATGCCCCATCATTGGTGTAAGTGGGAGGAATAACGCCCCATCATTGGTGTAAGTGGGAGGAATAACGCCCCATCATTGGTGTAAGTGGGAGGAATAATGCCCCATCATTGGTGTAAGTGGGAGGAATAATGCCCCATCATTGGTGTAAGTGGGAGGAATAACGCCCCATCATTGGTGTAAGTGGGAGGAATAACGCCCCATCATTGGTGTAAGTGGGAGGAATAATGCCCCATCATTGGTGTAAGTGGGAGGAATAATGCCCCATCATTGGTCTAAGTGGGAGGAATAACGCCCCATCATTGGTGTAAGTGGGAGGAATAACGCCCCATCATTGGTGTAAGTGGGAGGAATAACGCCCCATCATTGGTGTAAGTGGGAGGAATAATGCCCCATCATTGGTGTAAGTGGGAGGAATAACGCCCCATCATTGGTGTAAGTGGGAGGAATAACGCCCCATCATTGGTGTCGGTGGAAAGAATGGTGGCTTCAAAACAAATGCAGCCACCACATCTAATGATTGGTAAGCTGCAATACAATATATTACATTTTTGGGTTTGGGTTTAATACCGCTTTAATGAAAGAGACAATGGAGAAGATAAAAAAACTAATTTAAATGCTTCCCGGTTGACGTATTGTAGAATTGTGGTCGGGCGGGACTGCTCTTGTTCTGGGAGGACGTCATATGACATAAGCTCTTTACCATGTGATCAGCTGTGTCCAATCACAGTGATCATATGTAAACAAATGCTGGTTGTCAGCATTTCTTTTCCTCAGTGCTGTCAGTGTCTGAGGAAAGGAATGTCATTAATTGGCTTTCTTGTGGTAACAGGGACATTTACACTGATAACCAGGACACTGTTTATCAGTGCAGCCCCATCAGTGTCCATCAGTGCAGCACATCAGTGCTCATCAATGCTGCCTTATCAGTGCAGCCTCATCAGTGCCTCTTCATCACTGCCCATGAGTGCCGCCTCATCAGTGCCCATCAATGCTGCCTTATCATTACAGGCTCATCAGTGCCTCTTCATCACTGCCCATCAGTGCAGCTTATCAGTGCCCATCAATGCCACCTCATCAGTGCAGCCTCATCAGTGCCCATCAGTGCAGCTTCATTAGTGCCTATCAGTGCAGCTTCCTCAGTGCAGCCTCATCAGTGCCCATCAATGCTGCCTCATCAGTGCAGCCTGATCAGGGCCCATCAGTGCCGCCTCATCAATGCAGCCTCATTAGGGCCTATCAGTGCCCATCAGTGCAGCCTCATCAGTGCAGCCTCATCAGTGCAGCTTCATCAGTGCAACCTCATCAGTGTCAATCAGTGCAGCCTCATCAGTACCCATCAGTGTAGCTTCATCAGTGCAGCCTCATCAGTGCCCAGCAGTGCAACCTCATCAGTGTCAATCAGTGCAGCCTCATCAGCGCCCAGAAGTGCAGCCTCATCAGTGTCAATTAGTGCAGCCTCATCAGTGCCCATCAGTGTAGCTTAATCAGTGCAGCCTCATCAGTGCCCAGCAGTGCAACCTCATCGGTGTCAATCAGTGCAGCCTCATCAGTGCAGCCGCATTAGTGCCCATCAGTGCCTAACAGTGTAGCCTCATCAGTGCCCATCAGTGCAGCTTCATCAGTGCAGCCTCATCAGTGCAGCAGATCAGTGCCCATCAGTGCCACCTATCAGTACCCATCAATGCTGCCTTATCACTGCAGCCTCATCAGTGCCTCTTCATCACTGCCCATCAGTGCAGCCTCATTAGTGCCCATCAGTGTGCAGCAGTGCAACCTTATCAAAGCTCATCAGTAAAGAAGAAACATTACTTATTTGATAAATTTTACAACAGAAATAAAGAAAGGGTTTTTTTTTCTCAAAATTGTCAGTATTTTTTCATTTGTTAACCAAAAAATAAAAACCCCAGTGGTGATTAAATACCACCAAAAGAAAGCACTATCTGTCGAAAAAAAATGATAAAATGATAAAAATGACATTTATGTACAGTGTTGCATGACTGCGCAATTGTCATTCAAAGTGAGAGCTCTGAAAGCTAAAAATTGGCCTGGGCAGGAAGGGGGTGAAAGTCCCCGGTATTGAAGTGGTTAAAGAAGAACGCACTAAGAAATGTCAGGGTGGCGTTCTGTGTCTCAAACCTCAGATATGCTGCTGGCTCCTTCCTGATAACAGAGAACAATGAGCTACAGCCAGATGAGCCCAAGACGTCTTCATAGAAAGCCTGACATAGCTGGTGCTCCGGCCGGAGCTTTGATCCCGGATGCCAGTCATTGTACCAGGCATCTGTCTGTTTATGGAGATTGAATGCCAACCGAAGAAAAGAGCAAAAGGTCCTTTCACATTCTTCCAGATGCCAACATGGACTTAGCTGCCATGGCAGCCCTCCTTGAAAGGCATTCTGTAAGTGGGTGACACGATGACTTAATGCTTTAATGGCAAGAATAGCCGTTCCTACCACCCCCCTCATAATTCACCCAATCCTTCTGTCCAATCCTTCTGTCCAATCCTTCTGTCCAATCCTTCTGTTCAGCACATGACATGCCAGCCGTCTAAGAAAGAAGGAGGCTGGGCATGCTGAAATCTGGAGTTTCAACGGCTTGAAGAAATCAATCATTATACTGTACATTTATATAGCTCTGACATACACTGTAGTGCTGTATAGAGAACACAGAGCCAGTCACCTCAGTCTCTGTGCCAGAGGAGCTTACACTCTAATGTCCACCTACAGTCACACACAGGGCCAGTGCTACCGATAGGCAAGGTAGGCGCTGGACTAGAGCGCACATCAGTCGGGGGCACCACCGCCTTCTGTGCCCCCCAGCAGGAGGACCAGGGCAGCACACAGATAGCCGCTCCTGCCCACGTACGGTTCGTTTGAGCCACATTCCAGGTAGCCGAGCGGCATACAAACGTCCCCCAGCTCCCGGTACCTGTCCAGCGGCTTGGTGTAGTCCGCCTGTCCCACCGCCTTGTAGATCATCCTGGCCAGGGCCGGTACAAGGATTCTTCTCTACTTAGGCGAACGTCCATCCAGCACCCCTGTTCTATGTGTTCACTCCTCCCTGCTCCAGCATGTCCGATGCTCTCCAGGCTCTGACAGCTCCATTGCTCTCCAGCGGGTACCCCAGGCTGTCTGATTGTGTCCTTGTCTTCCCCAGGAACATTGAAAATAGAGGTGGTCCATCATGCCTCCTCCATCAGTCCTCATCAGATGGAGAACAAGCGCTGCTTCCCCCAACCACTTCTCTAACTACAAGGGCAGCCTGGTGTCTGGCGACCCCCACCAGGGCAGTGATGTGGGGGCCTGTGATCAGGACCATAGACAGCATCATCCAGCAGCTGCCTGCCCAGGGTGGCCAGGAGGGTGAGCTGTACGGGGGGTCTGGCTGGTGTGGCATACGTGCTTTACCACATCTCCCAGTGCCCCGCACGTTCAGTGCTCACGGGGACACCTATCTCCGCTGAGCCGGCTCCATCATCTGGACCGAGAGACCTGGGCGTCCTTCCTGCTAGGCGTGGGCGGTGCGTGGTTCTATGCCCTGGCCATGATGATCTACAAGGCGGCGGGATGGGTGGGCTACACCAAGCCGCTGGACAGGTTCTGGGAGCTGGGGGATGTGTGTATGCCGCTCGGCTTCCTGGAGTGTGAATCCGATGAACTGTTCGCGGGCTATCTGTGTGCTGCCCTGTCCACCTGCTGCGGGGCACAGAATGCGGTGGCATCCCCAACTGATGTGCATTCTAGGCCGGCGCCTGCCTTGCCTATAGGTAGCGTCGGCCCTGGCCACAGAATATACACCCCACCCCCCCTACCCCCGCACTGCCCACGCCCAGCAGGAGGGACGCCCGGAGCTCCTGGTAGGGTTGCCACCTCAGCCCTTTAAAACTGAACAAATATGAATTACACAGGTCCTGTGGCTGATTAAGGTGTAATTAAACTCACTTGGTGCCATATCTGCATTAAATAAGCCGGAGAACTTGTGTAATTTATATGTGTTCGGATTTAAAGGGATGAGGTGGCAACCCTAGCTCCCGGTCATTGTCCTTTTTTTTTTTTGCACTGGTCCAAATTATTTGGTGGAGGGGTGATTATGATATGGGGTTGTTTTTCAGGGGTTGGACTTGGCCCCTTAGTTCCAGTGAAGGGAACTCTTAAGGCATCAGCATACCAAGACATTTTGGAAAATTTCATGCTCCCAACTTTGTGGGAACAGTTTGGGGATGGTCCCTTCTTGTTTCAACATGACTGCGCACCAGTGCACAAAGCAAGGTCCATAAGGACACGGATGAGTGAGTTTGGGGTGGGGGAACATGACTGGCCTGCACAGAGTCTTGACCTCCAACCGATAGAACACCTTTGAGACTGAGAGCCAGGCCTTCTTGTCCAACATCAGTGCCTGACCTCAGAAATGCGCTTCTGGAAGAATGGTGAAACATTCCCATAGACACACTCCTAAACCTTGTGGACAGCCTTCCCAGAAGAGTTGAAGCTGTTAAAGCTGCAAAGGGTGGGCCAACTCAATATTGAACCCTACAGACTAATGGCATGGTATGCCATTAAAGTTCATGTGTATGTAAAGGTAGGCGTCTTAATACTTTTGGTAATATAGTGTATGTTCTGCCCCACTTTTATGTATTTTTTTTTTTTTTTTTATGTCTTGTATTGAACTGCATAAGGTTATAATTTTTCTGTAGTATGCTGCCATCTAGTGGTGGTTTTAGGGTTTGGCCCCGGGCGCAACATTTGGGGAGGGGGGTGGCGAAATCCCACGCCAGTGTGTGTCCCCCCAGCTTCGTCCTCCTAATTTTGATTTCCTGTGTCTCCGCGCTTCGGCCGCCACGTTCCTTCGCAGGATGACCCCTGGCGCCCTGTGATTGGGCGAATAGGGTCATATGCAGCGACGGGGCTGGCCTGTCCTCGATCGCTGGTGAGCGGGGCTGGCCTCCGCTTAGCTGTGAGACGCTGCTGTCCTCCCCTCTCCTCCGGAGTCCGGACCGGATCCCAGATCATTTCCCTGTTGTGGCAGGCAGTCTGGCAGTGTGACAGACCACAGAGGCAGAGCAGATGGAGGAAAAGCAGGAGAGTGAGAGACTCCCTCGTGAGTCATGTTGCCGGCCTGGGGGGGAGTGGACGTGGTCTGGGGAGAGGGAGCAGCCAGTAAGTCAGTTTAGTGTGTAGTGTAGTGGGCCGTTTAGAGTGTAGTATAGTGTGTAGTGTGGTGTAGTGGGCAGTCTGCTGTGTAGTGTAGTGTAGTGTAGTGTAGTGGGCAGTTTAGTGTGTAATGTAGTATGTAGTTTAGTGTATAGTGGGCAGTTTAGTGTGTAGTGTATAGTTTAGTGTGTAGTGTGTAGTTTAGTGTGTAGTGTGTAGTTTAGTTTGTAGTGTGTAGTGGGCAGTTTAGTGTGTGGTGTGTAGTTTAGTGTGTAGTGTGTAGTTTAGTTTGTAGTGTGTAGTTTAGTGTGTAGTGTGTAGTTTAGTTTGTAGTGTGTAGTGGGCAGTTTAGTGTGTAGTGTGTAGTTTAGTTTGTAGTGTGTAGTTTAGTTTGTAGTGTGTAGTTTAGTGTGTAGTGTGTAGTTTAGTTTGTAGTGTGTAGTGGGCAGTTTAGTGTGTGGTGTGTAGTTTAGTGTGTAGTGTGTAGTTTAGTTTGTAGTGTGTAGTTTAGTGTGTAGTGTGTAGTTTAGTTTGTAGTGTGTAGTGGGCAGTTTAGTGTGTAGTGTGTAGTTTAGTGTGTAGTGTGTAGTTTAGTTTGTAGTGTGTATTTTAGTGTGTAGTGTGTAGTTTAGTGTGTAGTTTAGTTGGTAGTGTGTAGTGGGCAGTTTAGTGTATAGTGTAGTGTGATATAGTGGTTAGTGTAGTGTAGTGGTTAGTGTAGTGTAGTGTGATATAGTGGTTAGTGTAGTGTAGTGTAGTGTAGTGGTTAGTGTAGTATGTAGTATGTAGTTTAGTGTGTAGTGTGTAGTGGGCAGTTTAGTGTGTAGTGTATAGTTTAGTGTGTAGTGTGTAGTGGGCAGTTTAGTGTGTAGTGTGTAGTTTAGTGTGTAGTTTAGTTTGTAGTGTGTATTGGGCAGTTTAGTTTGTAGTGTGTAGTTTAGTGTGTAGTGTGTAGTTTAGTGTGTAGTGTGTAGTTTAGTTTGTAGTGTGTAGTTTAGTTGTAGTGTGTAGTGGGCAGTTTAGTGTGTAGTGTGTAGTTTAGTGTGTAGTGTGTAGTTTAGTTGGTAGTGTGTAGTGGGCAGTTTAGTGTATAGTGTAGTGTGATATAGTGGTTAGTGTAGTGTAGTGTAGTGGTTAGTGTAGTGTAGTGTGATATAGTGGTTAGTGTAGTGTAGTGTAGTGGTTAGTGTAGTATAGTGGTCAATGGTGGCTGGTGCTCGAAATTTTTGGGGGGCGCAAACAAACTGAAAAATTCTGAAAAAAAACCCCATCAATTGCAGCCTCACTGTGCCCACCAATTGCTCCCACTGTGCCCACCAACAGATCCTATTTTATTCTTTTCTATTCTTTTCTATAGTATTCAAATTATATTCTATTCTTGAATTTTTGGAAATGGTTATATTCTTTCTATGCTATTCTATTGTCTTTTTAATTCAATTCTATTCTTTTTTTTTCTATTTTATTCTTTTCTATTCTGGTTGAATTTGAATTTGAATTTATGCTATTCGAAAGTCAAATTTCGGAAGAAGGTTATATTCTATTTTATGCTATTCTTTTTTTTTCTATTCGATTCTATTCTATTCTATTTTTTTCTATTCTATTCTTTTTTTTTCTATTCTTTTCTATTCCTTTACTTCCAAACCAATTTATTCTCTTCGGACATTCAAATTAGACTCGAAAACTATTCAAATTTCGTCTGCAATTTTGTTTCGCTATTTCGGATTTGCGGCGATTCCGCCCGCGATCCAGAACGCCTGGGTGTGAATGGAGCCCTAAACTTGCCCAGTGGGTGGCCGTATCGGCAGCACCCGACCCAGAATCCCTCGAATGAAAAATTGAAGGAGCCACGCAGAAATTTGTCGGTTGGAAAGAGCCTGCATCAACTCAGAGAGATTCGTTCCTCCAAGCAGGCTGAACGAAAAGGGAATGTCACTGTATGGCCAACCTAAGTTAAAGTGGAGTTCCACCCACTTTTACAACTCTTCAGCATCCCTCACTAAACTGTGCACTGTAAACAAATAGGATATTTTTAATTTTTTCTCAGCACCTACTGTATATCTGCTGTATTCATTTTTCACTTCCTCCTCCCTGGCCGTGGCCCATCGCATCATTTCCTGTTTGCAATGCCTTCTGGGAAGGGGCGGCAACTTCCTCTGACACTGCCGTTGCTATAGAAACCTGACCTGAAACCTATTACACTGCTTGTGCTGCACTGAGCATGTGCGAGATCTGCAAGGATGAGATCCAGGAAGAAATACAGTCTGGCTTCAGATGCCCCCACTTAAGATGGCCACGGCCTGCTGTAAGTTTATAAAATAACAAACTACTGCTATAAACTAACAAAACAGACCTTAGTTTACAGACTAACTTTACTAGAATACATTAAGCTTGTGTATTATAGGGGGATTTTTATTTAAAAAGTATAATTTCGGCCAGAACACCACTTTAAATATTGCATTTTTTTCTAAAGGTCACAAATATTTAGGCCCTTTAGTGAAACTAAACTCTGTCAATCAAAATTAACTTTTTTTTTTTTTCTTTTTCCTTTTCCTTTTTGAATCAAATCATTCTTTAAATTTTTTTTCCTCTTATTTTTAATCTTTCATTTTTAAACTATTTTTAATCCTTATGCTGCTAGCCTAAGGAAATAGGAGGTATATTATATGTACTTGTTTTAACCACTTCCGCTCCGGAAGATTGACCCCCACCCAATAATGACCAGGCCATTTTTCTGCGATACGGCACTGTGTTATTTTAACTGACAATTGCGCGGTCGTGCGACGCTGTACCTGAATAAAACTGATGTCCTTTTTTTCTCCACAAATAGAGCTTTCTTTTGGTGATTTTTAGTTTTTCTGCTATCAACCAAAAAAATACCGAAAATTTTGAAGAAAACAAAAACATTTTTTTTTAATTTCTGCTATAAAACAACATCCAATAACAATATATAAAAAAAACTAATTTCTTCATCAATTTAGGCCAATATGTATTCTGCTACATATTTTTGACGAAAAAAAAAAATCCCAATAAGCGTATATTGATTGGTTTGCGCAAAAGTTATATCGTTTACAAACTGTGGGATAGTTTTATGGATTTTTTTTTTCTTTTACTAGTAATGGCGGCGATCAGCGACTTATAGCGGGACTGCAGACAAGTGGAGGTAGGGTTGAACTAAGGGGCGGGCCCACATCGCAATGGACATAAATCAAGTGGAAAAGATGTTCTCCCTTAAGAGCCCTTTCACACCGGGCCGCCCACAGCGTCGGCGGTAAAACGCTGCTATTTTTAGCGGCGTTTTACCGTCGGATTAGCGGCGCATTTCGGGCGCTAGCGGGGCGCTTTTACCCCTGCTAGCGGCCAAGAAAGGGTTAAAACCACCCGCAATGCGCAGCAATAGCGGCGTTTTGCCGGCGGTATCCCAGCGCTGCCCCATTGATTTCAATGGAGAGCAGCGGTGGAGGAGCGGTAAACACACCGCTCCTTCGCCGCTCGAAAGAAGCTGCTGGCAGGACTTTTTTGCCCGTCCTGCCAGCGCAGCGCTCCGGTGTGAAAGCCCTCGGGTAGAGATTTGTGAAGCCCTCGGGCTTTCACACTGGAGACAATGCTGCAGCTGTTTGAGGGCGGATTGCAGGCGCTATTTCTAACGCTACAGCACCTGCAAAGCGCCCTCGGTGTGAAAGGGGTCTTAATGGCCCTAGTGATTGAAGAATCGATCACAACATGCAATACACAAGGTATAATAGAAAAAAAATAGTAGAAAAATATAATTTTATTAAATACATATACAGTGGAACCTTGGATTATGAGCATAATTCGTTCCAGGAGAATGCTTGTAATCCAAAGCGCTCGCATATAAAAGCGAGTTTCCCCATAGAAGTCAATGAAAACTAAGATAATTTGTTCCGCATTGACTACTATTGCATGCAATACCGCATGTGGCCAGAGGTGGAGGGGGCGCCGGAGAGCCTCAGAAATACTCAGGGACAGCTCGCTGAACTCTGAAACCCTCGGAAAGGCTTGGAAACACTCGGGAACTGAGTATTTCCCAGTATTTCCTGAGTGATTCCGAGTATTTCTGTACGGCTCCGAACCGTTCCGAGTGTCACCGGCGCCCCGGCACCTCTGGCGAAATGAGGTACTGTACATTTTTTGAAAAGTTTAAAAAAAAAAAAAAAGTCTTTCAAAACGCTCGTTAACCGCGTTACACGTTAACCAAGATTCCGCTGTATTACAAAAGAGGAATCTGTACATGTAAAAAAGATAAGTGGCTGAACAACATAAAAGTCAACATGGCATGCCAATGACTATGTTATACTCGTAAGTCCCGGACTGCCGTGATTGGGTGATATGGCGGAGTCCAGGGACCACACCCAACGGTGTGCGGGACTACAGACAAATCGGAAACCTAACTGACACTTTTGACACTTTTTTGGGGGGGGGGGGGGGGCAGTGACACCAATACAGTGATTGGTGCTAAAAAATATGTCACTGTACTAATGACACTGGCAAAGAAGGGGTTAACATCAGGGGGCAATCAAAGGGTTAAATATGTTCTTAGGCTGTGCCTCCTGTGCTCCTTTGTCCAGAGTAGGGTGCTCTAATACAGAGTGTTACTGACCAGATCTTCAGGTGAAAACAGAGGGGGGGGGGACCAAAGAAAAGAAAACAAATGCAGCCACCACATCTAATGATTATTAAGCTGCAATATATTACATATTACAATATATGTATTTTGGGTTTTGGGTTTTGGGTTTAACACCGCTTTAAATGGAGGTCATTGATAAACTGGAATCTGGCTAATCTTTATGAGCTCTCGATATAAAAGTTAAGGGAAGCTCCTCTCCTCTTTTGGTTCCTGGAAGGTTCAGCTTATTAGGGATTCTGGGCAGCTGCGATCCCATTGTTCCACCAAATAGACCCCATTAGGCGGGTCTCAGGGGGTACATTTTTTTGCAATGTTTCCACCTTTCCTGTGTGTGTTTTCTGTTTTCCACAATCTACTTTTTTATCATAAGTAGGGATAAAGCTCAGGCTGAACTCGGTCCAAGCCCCGTAGGAAACGGTCACATGATATCAAGCCGCATGCTCAAGCTGAGGCCGTGGAAATATGTACAGCTGTGCTCATAAGTTTACATACCCTGCCAGAATTTATGCTTTTTTTGCCCATTTTTCAGAGAATATAAATGATAACACAAAAACTTTTCTTTCACTCATGGTTAGTGTTTGGCCGAAGCCATTTATTATCAATCCACAGTGTTTACTCTTTTTAAATCATAATCACAGCAGAAACTACCCAAATGACCTTGATCAGAAGTTTACATACCCTGGTGATTTTGGCCCGATAACATGCACACAAGTTGACACAAAGGGGTTTGAATGGCTATTAAAGGTAACCATCCTCACCTGTGATGTGTTTGCTTGTAATTAGTGTGTATGTATAAAAGGTCAATGAGTTTCTGGACTCCTGACAGACCCTTGCATCTTTCACCCAGTGCTGCACTGACGTTTCTGGATTCTGAGTCATGGGGGAAAGCCAAAGAATTGTCAAAGGAACTGCAGGAAAAGGTAGTTGAACTGTATAAAACAGGAAAGGGATATGAAAAGATATCCAAGGAATTGAGAATGCCAATCAGCAGTGTTCAAACTCTAATCAAGGAGTGGAAAATGAGGGGTTCTGTTGAAACCAAACCACGGTCAGGTAGACCAACTAAAATTTCAGCCACAACTGCCAGGAAAATTGTTCAGGATGCAAAGAAAAATCCACAAATAACTTCAGGAGAAATGCTGGACTCTCTGAAAACATGTGGTGTGGCTGTTTCAAGATGGACAATAAGGAGGCACTTGAAGAAAGATGGGCTGCATGGTCGAGTCGCCAGAAGAAAGCCATTACTACGCAAATGCCAGAAAGTATCCCGCTTATAATATGCCAAACAGCACAGAGACAAGCCTCAAACCTTCTGCACAGTGTCATTTGGAGTGATGAGACCAAAATTGAGCTTTTGGCCACAACCATAAACACTACATTTGGAGAGGAGTCAACAAGGCCTATGATGAAAGGTCCACCATTCCTACTGTGAAACACGGAGGTGGATCGCTGATGTTTTGGGGAGGTGTAAGGTGCAAAGGCACAGGAAATTTGGTCAAAATTGTTGGGAAGATATATGCAGTATGTTATCAAAAAAATACTGGAGGAACTTGGCATTCATCAGCCAGGAAGCTGCGCATGGGACGTACTTGGACATTCCAACATGACAATGATCCAAAACACAAGGCCAAGTCAACCTCTCATTGGCTACAGCAGAATAAAGTGAAGGTTCTGGAGTGGTCATCTCAGTCTCCTCACCTCAATATCATTGGGCCCCTCTGGGGAGATCTCAAACATTGCAGTTCATGCAAGACAGCCCAAGAATTTACAGGAACTGGCGGCTTTTTGCCAAGAGGAATGGGCAGCTTTACCATCTGAGAAGATAAAGAGCCTCATCCACAAGCGTCTGTGAACAGCAATTTTCAAGTCTCGCCACAGATTCTCAATTGGATTTAGGTCTGGACTGTGACTGGGCCATTCTAACACATGAATATGCTTTGACCTAAATCATTCCATTGTAGCTCTGGCTGTATGTTTAGGGTCGTTGTCCTGCTGGAAGGTGAACCTCCGCCCCAGTCTCAAGTCTTTTGCAGACTCTAACATTTACGTTTTTGGTTGTAACATGACAAAATTTGGAAAATGACAAGGGGTGTGAATACTTTTTCAAGGCACTGTAGTTCTTAAAGCGGAGTTCCAGTCATTTGTGTGTTTATTAAAAGTCAGCAGCTACAAAAAGTGTAGCTGCCGACTTTTAATAAACACACACTCACCTGTCCCACGGTCCAGCGGTCCACTCACCCCAGCGGTTTTCTTCCTCTCACCTCCATTGGCGGCGCCGGCATCTCTACTATAGGCACCCGGCTGTTACAGCTTGCTGCATAGATTCAACAAGGTGTTGGAAACATCCCTCAGAGATTCTGGTCCATGTTGACATGATAGCATCACACAGTTGCTGCAGATTTGTCAGCTGCACATCCCAAGTGTGCTCTATTGGATGAGATGTGGTGAGTGTGGAAGCCATTGGAGTACAGGGACCTCATTGTCCAGTGGTGAGATGATTGGAGCTTTGTGACATGGTGCATTATCCTGCTGGAAGGAGCCATCAGAAGATGGGGACACTGTAGTCATAAAGGGATGGACATGGTCAGCAACAATACTCAGGTAGGCCGTGGGATTTAAACGATGCTCAATTGGTACTAAGGGGTCCAAAGTGTGCCAAGAAAATATCGCCCCCCCCCCCCCCCCCCCCACCACCACCACCACCAGCCTGAACCGGTGATACAAGGCAGGATGGATCCATGCGCCAAATTCTGACCCCACCATCTGAATGTCGCAGATGGAAATCCAGACTCATCAGACCAGGCAACGTTTTTCCAATCTTCTATTGTCTAATTTTGGTGATCTGTGCCAATTGTAGCCTCAGTTTCCTGTTCTTTTTTTTTTTTTTCCAAAGATTTTATTGAATTTTTCACAAAAAACAAAGGCATGAGTAACAGTGTTACAAAGTTACATATGATAGGAATCAAAATCTTACAACAAAGCAGAAATTAAAATGACAAGTACATTGCAAGTATTCAATTCCATAACTCTTGCATTTATAATACTCTAAAAAGAAACATTTGCCTACCGATGGACAACTGCAGTTGTACAGGGGGAAGGCTATTAATAGGCAAAAACCCATTATCTCCAAAGTCGCTACGAAGCCAGGGACATCATGTATTCTTACAAACCAATGGGGCAGTACATGTCCTATAAAGACAAACCTTCGCTGGGCAACCCATTGCCCGCACACCCCTATAGGGAACTATCTGTGTACGGGCGGGGGCCGAAGAGATGTACAAAGTATTTAGCTTACATGCGGTTTGTTTGTGGTCATATAAGGGCCCCTACATAAGGGATTGCTTCCCCAGTCTGGGTAGTTACAAATATCATTTTTGCAGGTCCCGATGGTGTCATACACCTTGCAGGATGGGTGGTAAGGTCTTCGGACCTGGTGTCTCAATATGGGGTATCTGGGTAGTAAAGGGTGTTGGGTAGGGTGAGCTAGAATAAAAATGGGGTGGGGGGGTGACGGACTGCCTGAGCGGTATAGTCGGGTACTAACTATCCTTCCGTTTGGGAGGGTTCAAGTGTTGATACGGGGGTTACCAGGGCTCATGGAGTGTCTATAATGCGTCCAACAGGCCCACGTGGTTTGAAATTTAGTGGGGTCATCTTTAGCTTGGTGGATAAGTTTTTCCATCTCGGCCATTTTGTTTACGAGTTTCCTATTCTTAGCTGACAGTAGTGACACCCGGTGTGGTCTTCTGCTGCTGTAGTCCATCTGCTTCAAGGTTTGATGTGTTGTACGTTCAGAGATGGCTATTGCCTTGGTTGTAACGAGTGGTTTTCTGAGTTACTGTTGCCGTTCTATCATCTGGAACCAGTCTGCCCATTCACCTCTGACATCAACAAGGCATTTTCCTCCATACAACTGAAACTCACTGGATATTTTCTCTTTTTCGGACTATTCTCTGTAATCCCGAGAGATGGTATGAAAATCCCAGTAGATCAGCAGTTTTTGAAATACTCAGACCAGCCCGTCTGGACCCAACAACCATGCCACGTTCAAAGTCACTTAAATCCCCTTTCTTCCCCATTCCGATGATCAGTTTGAACTTCAGAAAGTTGTCCTCACCATGTCTAGATGCCTAAATGCATTGAGTTGCTGCCATGTGATTGGCTGATTGGCAATTTGTGTTACCAAGCAATTGAACAAGTGTACTTAATAAAGTGGCTGGTAAGTATATTTCTCCCATTGACACCAACAATGGGGCACTATTCCCTCCCTTAATGCCAAGGATGAACTGTTATCTCTCTGATGCCTGGACAATTTCTACACCCAATGGCCACAGGCCGGTCCCCTAAAGTCTGAAAGAAAGTAAACTGGCCCTCTGTTTAGAAAGTTTGGAGACCCCTGGTCTAAAGCCATCAGAAATAGGACACAATCGGAGGTGGATCTTGTTCTAGTTAGCAATGGCGGCTCTATTGTCTAAAGCCATCAGAAGTACAACATAGTAGGAGGTGGATCTTGTTCTGGTTAGCGATGGTGGCTCTATTGTCTAAAGCCATCAGAAGTAGAACATACTAGGAGGTAGATCTTGTTCTAGTTAGCAATGGTGTCTCTATTGTCTAAAGCCATCAGAAATAGAACACAGTAGGAGGTGGATCTTGTTCTGGTTAGCAATGGTGGCGCTATTGTCTAAAGCCATCAGAAGTAGAACATAGTAGGAGGTGGATCTTGTTCTGGTTAGTAATGGCGGCTCTATTGTCTAAAGCCATCAGAAGTAGAACATAGTAGGAGGTGGATCTTGTTCTGGTTAGTAATGGCGGCTCTATTCTCTAAAGCCATCAGAAGTAGAACATAGTAGGAGGTGGATCTTGTTCTGGTTAGCGATGGTGGCTCTATTGTCTAAAGCCATCAGAAGTACAACATAGTAGGAGGTGGATCTTGTTCTGGTTAGCGATGGTGGCTCTATTGTCTAAAGCCATCAGAAATAGAACATAGTAGGAGGTAGATCTTGTTCTGGTTAGCAATGGTGGCTCTATTGTCTAAAGCCATGACAAATAGAACATAGTAGGAGGTGGGTCTTGTTCTGGTTAGCGATGGTGGCTCTATTGTCTAAAGCCATCAGAAGTAGAACATAGTAGGAGGTGGATCTTGTTCTGGTTAGTAATGGTGGCTCTATTGTCTAAAGCCATCAGAAGTAGAACATAGTAGGAGGTGGATCTTGTTCTGGTTAGCGATGGTGGCTCTATTGTCTAAAGCCATCAGAAATAGAACATAGTAGAAGGTAGATCTTGTTCTGGTTAGCGATTGTGGCTCTATTGTCTAAAGCCATCAGAAATAGAACATAGTAGGAGGTGGATCTTGTTCTGGTTAGCGATGGTGGCTCTATTGTCTAAAGCCATCAGAAGTAGAACATAGTAGGAGGTAGATCTTGTTCTGGTTAGCGATGGTGGCTCTATTGTCTAAAGCCATCAGAAATAGAACATAGTAGAAGGTAGATCTTGTTCTGGTTAGCGATGGTGTCTCTATTGTCTAAAGCCATCAGAAATAGAACATAGTAGGAGGTGGATCTTGTTCTGGTTAGCAATGGTGGCTCTATTGTCTAAAGCCATCAGAAGTAGAACATAGTAGGAGGTGGATCTTGTTCTGGTTAGCGATGGTGTCTCTATTGTCTAAAGCCATCAGAAATAGAACATAGTAGGAGGTGGATCTTGTTCTGGTTAGCAATGGTGGCTCTATTGTCTAAAGCCATCAGAAGTAGAACATAGTAGGAGGTGGGTCTTGTTCTGGTTAGCAACGGTTGCTCTATTGTCAGAAATAGGGCATAGTCAGAGGTGGCCTCATTTACTGCCACAGGCCAAAAACTTCTATTTTTAAATCCAAATTTTTACATTCAAAAACAAACTACACAAAGAAGAATGCTTAATGCATGCATTTTTATTTATTTTTTTGTTTGCACAAAGTTCCACTTTAATTGGTGACTTTTCTCTATCCAAGTAGACTATGAAATAATACACAAAGTATGAAGGCCAAACACGGCCCATGTAAGGCAGAGCAAACCAGAACACAAATATGTCTTCATAAGCTATATGCAGCGAACCCCATGACCAGCCTGAGCCACGGATATAACCCACTTGAGCCTCTCTAACCCTGCTCAGAGTTCCTTGACATTTGTCCCTTAATTCTCCTCCACCTGGTACAAATAGCACATGCCATCTCTATAAATGTTCAGAGCTCCTCCGAGGAGACAGCAGGAGGAATGGCCACCACTTGCCAGACACAGGACAATGGGTGCATGCCAGCTGCCAAGAAAGTCTGACCGACCGACAAACGCTAATCCACAAAGGATTATTTAGTCCAGAATATAAAATTGCAAGAGTTCTACTACACCAGGGGATCATTTACACTAGTCCCAGCACCACAAGAGCTGACAATCTAATCATCCCCCACAGTCACACAATATTATTAGCACTTTTTTATGGCTCTGACAAATTCTACAGTAGTGTACAGAGAATGCTGAGCCAGTCACATCAGTCTCTGAACCAGAGAAACTTACAATCTAATGTCCCACCACAGTCACACACTATTATTATTATACATTTATATAGCACTGACATATACCACAGTGTTGTACAAAGAACACTGAGCCAGTCACATCAGTCTCCGAACCAAAAGGATCTTACAGTCTAATGTCACAATCACAGTCACACAATATTAGTGTAGTTTATATAGCTTTGACATATTCCATAGAGCAGTGTCTGCACCAGAGGAGCTTGTCATTATACATTTATATAGTGCTGACATATTCTGAAGTGCTGTACAGAGAACACTGAGCTACTTAGAATAGTCTCTGTAGCAGAGGAGCTTACACTCTAATGTCCCACCACAGTCACATATTATTATACGTGTACTGTATATAACTCTGACTTATACTGTAGTGCTCTACAGAAAACACTAAGCCAGTCATATCAGTCTCTTCACCAGAGGAGCTTACACTCTAATGTCCCCACCACAGTCACACACTATCATTATACATTTATATAGCTCTGACATATACCAGTGATGGCGAACCTTGGCACCCCAGATGTTTTGGAACTACATTTCCCATGATCCTCAACTACACTGCAGAGTGCAAGGGCATTATGGGAAATGTAGTTCCAAAACATCTGGGGTGTCAAGGTTCGCCATCACTGACATATACCATAGTGCTGTACAGAGAACACGGAGCCAGTCACACCAGTCTCTGCACCAGAGGAACTTCTCCACCAGGTGGTGCTGTTGGCTCACTTGCTGTGATCTCAGCTGATAGAAGCAGCAAGCCTGGGGCCTCTCATGCAGGCTTTTCCCAGGCAAGCATGAACCATATTGGGTAAGACTAAGGTGGAGGCTCTCCAGAGGCACTGAGGCCTACTCCATGTGCTCAAGCTGCAATGGATCCTGGGCCTGTTCCTATGCAAGAGGAGTCCTTACCAGTCTTACAGGATAAAGTGGTGAACAGACTTCGCCGCATTGCTAAGGAGGAACAGAAACTTTCTGTCATGAAAGAAGATCTCAGGAAAAAGAAATCCCTGCATAGTAAGTCTGGAAACAGTAAGAGGGAAAAATCCAAGCTGAAGTCTCTGGAAGAGGAATTGAAAAAGCAGGAGAAGTTGGTCGCCTCTCTGAAGGAGAGCAGAGGTGTGTTTAGAGAAAAGTGTGAGAATGAGGAGAGATTGCAACAGATGAAGGAAAGTGCCTGTGCCAGTACCAGTCAGAGGGTGTATACCAGAGCAACGGCGACAGTATGGATGGGGGGTAAGGAAGTGGCTTCACATGTTGGCCCCAGTACTACCCCTGTCTCAGGATCTGTCATGTCTGAATCACTATCTTCCCCCCTCCCTCCCCAGCAGCTTGGGTCATCTCAGGAGGAGGTTGAGGAAAATGGCTGATTGCTGCAGACCATAACAGAAATGGAATATCCCTTGAGCGGCACCGACTCATCAGATGAGGATCATGATAAAGGAGTGCTTGCTGACAATGTCTCTCAATGTGTGGAGGACTTTCCTGAGATTGCACCTGCCAACAAATCCTTGCAATCAGCAGGGAATGCAGGATTAGTTGGCTGCGAGGAGTCCCACATGGACACTAACAGTGCAGAGCAGGAATGTCGCATGAACATTGAAACTGCAGAGCAGGAGGGCCGTATGAACGCTGAAACAGCTGGTGTTTTTTCTAAACAGAAGACTTTACTTGATGACGGGACTGCTGGTATATGTGGTACTTCCGGGACTATGGTGAGCGGGACTGTTGTGCTGGAGGGGAGGAGGGAGGATCAACTGGTGGGTAATTTACCAAATCTGTTTTCAGAGGTTCCTATGCAGCCAGTTAATATTCCTATGCAACCAGTTAATGTGTCATCTGTCCCAGTTAGGAATTATGCTAAGGCTGTGTCGGGACAAAGTCATGCTGCTGCTAGTGGAAGGGAGCCAGTTGTGGGACTTTAACCTAACGTACCTTCCATTAAATGCAGGAATGTGGTACATCTCAGGTGGGAAGGAGGAGATATTCCACCTATCAGGAGGGTGGTTGTGGATAAGATCCTAGCCATGAGATTTAGGGCGGAGGATATTTATGCGCTTATTGGTCTGGCTTGTTCCTATGAATATGATTTATCATTTGTGCGTCCAGAATCGCTGGATCTGTTTTGGGAGCGGTTTGAGCATGTATATGGGGGCCAGCCGGACTTGAAGAGGCTTGTCCCCAAAGTTGTCTCTTGTCAGCCCTTCATTAAGAATGTGACTATCCTGACAAGGAATGAATCTATATCCCCTGAGGATTTATGGGTCTGGTTGAGGAGGTTTGGTGAAACGTTGTGTCCCCTAAAAAAGATTGTGGATGATAGAGGAATCTGGACGGGTGGGTGGTCGGTATCAATGAGGTTGAGTGTGTGTGGGAATGTGGTCCAGCATTTGCCCTCCTCTGCCTTTATTGGTAGGGATAGGATTACTGTCTTCTACCCTGGACAACCTAAGGTGTGCCTTAAATGTGGAGTCAAGGGACATTTCTCCTCTAAATGTCCAGTACATAAGTGCTCTTTGTGCCAGGAATTGGGGCATCTGGCGAGGGACTGTAACATCATTAAATGTAACCTATGTGATAAGGTTGGTCACCCTTATAGCCGGTGCCCTGAGGCTTTGCACAATAAGCCAGAGTTAGTGGAGAAATTCTTCCATCTGGATAGAGAAGAGTCTGGGTTGGTGGAGGTTGTACCAGGGTATCCTAGTGTCTCAACAAACAACAAGAAAAAACTGCGCTATACTGTGTGTCTACCTAGTGTCCCATCAGAATCTGTGTCTGTGAGGCCGTTTGTGGTGTCAGTGTCCCCCCAGTCTGTGGTCTCCCAGTCAGTGTAAGAAAGTGTGGTTGTCAAGTCTGTGTCCGCACCTATTGTTTCTCCTAGTGTAGTGAAGGCAGTGGAGGGTGCTGGACCAGAATGTATGGTGGTGCTAACCCCTCCTCCTGGGCATGGCAGAAGTGCGGCTGGCAGACACTAAGGGGTGGAGTGAGGGATGGATTGGATGATGGTGGGGGGGGGGAGGTGGGAAGGGAATGAGGGTGGCTGGTGCAGAATGCAAGGTGTATGATGTGGGGGGAGGGGTTAATGGGGGGTTTTGGAATCGCATCCTGATAAATCTCAAAAGGTTTCTTAGCCTGGATTGTGTTTAAGTTGAGGTTCAGGGTTTGTAGTCTCTTTTTTGTTGTCATTAAAATATATTTCTTAATATGTTATCTTGTCAGGAAACAGTTTTCTTTACTTGCTGATGTAAGCACGCTTGTTTTTGTTTAGTTGTTGTTAATTTTTGTGTAAATATGTTTTTATTAATAAGTTGTATGTTTGTATGATTTTTTTTAAATAAAAAATATTTACACTCTTATGTCACACCACCACCGCCACATTATTATTATATTCCATTTATATAGCTTTGACATATACCATAGTGCTGTACAGAGAATACTGAGCCAGTCACATCAGTCTCTGCACCAGAGGAGCTTACACTCTAATGTCCCCACCACATTCACACACTATCATTATACATTTATATAGCTCTGACATATACTCTAGTGCTGTACAGAGAACACTGAGCCAGTCACATCAGTCTCTGTACGGAGGAGCTTACACTCTAATTCCCCCCCCCCACAGTCACACATTGCTCCTGATGCTGATTTGCCCTGTAGCAGAAAGTGATCTATGAATACTATAGATATACAGAAAATATTGGTATATATGTGAATATCAGGGTAGAGCCAGTATTCAGAGATATCGGTCTCCGGAGTTCTCTGCGCAGTGAATTGCTCGGGATAAGCAGCTCACATGCTTCAGTTAATTTGATGCTGTCATTGCAGTAGAGGTGGAAATGGACACCAAGAAGGGAGTCAGAGGTTAAGCAAGCTGTCTGCTCTCCATTTCCTCCCTAGAGGTGATAAAGGAACAGATCTCAAGGCAGCACTTTATTAGCAAACAAAAATGAAATGTCACTTATCACCCTGACAGAGCCATACACAGAACTAGAGTACGGTGCGCAGTGCCTGGGGGTACAGAGGAAGGCTCTGGATCATACCAAAATATGATCTGACCAGAAGGGAACAGGATGAAATATTCCAATCCGAAGACTGGCTCTTCCATCCTGAGATTATGTGCAGAGATTACCTAGATGTGCTATAGTCTCCTCTCCTGAAATACTCTGCTCTGCTGGAGGACTCTGCTCCTTCCTCTATAACTCTCCTCTCCTGAAATACTCTGCACTGCTGGAGGACTCTGCTCCTTCCTCTTCCCAACTCTCCTCTCCTGAAATACTCTGCACTGCTGGAGGACTCTGCTCCTTCCTCTATAACTCTCCTCTCCTGAAATACTCTGCACTGCTGGAGGACTCTGCTCCTTCCTCTATAACTCTCCTCTCCTGAAATACTCTGCACTGCTGGAGGACTCTGCTCCTTCCTCTTCCCAACTCTCCTCTCCTGAAATACTCTGCACTGCTGGAGGACTCTGCTCCTTCCTCTATAACTCTCCTCTCCTGAAATACTCTGCACTGCTGGAGGACTCTGCTCCTTCCTCTGTAACTCTCCTCTCCTGAAATATTCTGCTCTGCTGGAGGACTCTGCTCCTTCCTCTATAACTCTCCTCTCCTGAAATACTCTGCACTGCTGGAGGACTCTGCTCCTTCCTCTATGAATCTCCTCTCCTGAAATACTCTGCACTGCTGGAGGACTCTGCTCCTTCCTCTATAACTCTCCTCTCCTGAAACACTCTGCTCTGCTGGAGGACTCTGCTCCTTCCTCTATAACTCTCCTCTCCTGAAATACTCGTCTCTGCTGGAGGACACTGCTCCTTCCTCTATAACTCTCCTCTCCTGAAATACTCTGCACTGCTGGAGGACTCTGCTCCTTCCTCTATGAATCTCCTCTCCTGAAATACTCTGCACTGCCGGAGGACTCTGCTCCTTCCTCTACCCAACTCTCCTCTCCTGAAATACTCTGCACTGCTGGAGGACTCTGCTCCTTCCTCTATAACTCTCCTCTCCTGAAATACTCTGCTCTGCTCTGCTCTGCTGGAGGACTCTGCTCCTTCCTCTAAAGCTGGATACACACTATACAATTTTCTTGTACAATTTTCCTTTAGATTTACCAAAGACATATAATATGAGGTCACACCTAAACACCAATTTGTATGCAATCAGGAAGGCCCTTGCACTACATAGTTGAAGGTAAATCTAAAGAAAATTGAACAACAAAATTTGTATAGTGTGTATCCAGCTTCACTCTCCTCTCCTGGATTTTTGAGGGTGGAGGTGTGATGTTGCCCGTACACATTACATTTTTTCAGCTATATTTTATTTTTCATTATATTTTACCACCTTCCAGTCAGATCAGCATGGCTATGGAAGTATGGAAGAGCCCTGGGGCCATCATAAAAAAAAATACAGAATTATGAGTTTGAAAAAAAAAAATATATTTTTTTTTTTTTTAACAGAATTCTGAGTTTGAAAGTCAGAATTCTGAGATTCAAAGTCAGAATTCTGACTTTGAAAGTCAGAATTCTGAGATTCAAAGTCAGAATCGTGAGTTTAAAAAAAAATCTACAGAATTCTGAGATTAAAAGTCAGAATTCTGTGATTAAAAGTCAGAATTCTGAGATTAAAAGTCAGAATTCTGAGTTTTAAAGTCAGAATTCTGAGATTCAAAGTCAGAATTCTGAGATTCAAAGTCAGAATTCTGAGTTTCAAAGTCCAGCACTGCCTGCTTCCCTATACTGCGTACTGTAACTAAGATAGATTTACATATCCATATACAGGGCAGAAGACATGTATGTCTGCAGAATGATGGTCTGTGGGTGTTACTACATTATTGCTCATTGGTCCTAAAATCTTCCTATAGACTACTATATTTATAAACTCAGAATTCTGACTTTGAAACTCAGAATTCTGACTTTGAATCTCAGAATTCTGACTTTGAATCTAAGAATTCTGTAGAAATTTTTTTTTTAAACTTACATTTCTGAATTTCAATCTCAGAATTCTGAGTTTCAAAGTCAGAATTCAGTTTTTTTTTATGATGGCCCCTAGATGTGTGTGTGCTGGAGGACATAAACAGAGAATGATTGTTTTACTTTGAATCCTTTTTTATATTAATTTTCATAATGAATAACAAAGTTGTAGCATACTTGTACATAATGAAAAAGTCTTATCTTGAGGGTAGTAGCCTGTATAGTCATATTACATTTGTTGTTATTGGTTAGACTAAACATATACTACCTACGGCATGGGTGCCAGGGTAGGCACATGATTTCATTTTCAGTGGCACCTAGAATACCATCATATGCATGCTCACAGGCACAGACTTACCTACCTGAGTACCAAAAGATCTTCCAGTAGGCCCCTGCTCCTTACAACTACTAGACATTGTTTGTTTTCATTTTCGTTTCATTCGTTTTTTGTTTTTTCGTAAATTCGGAATTCAAAAATTTGGAAATTTGAAAATTTAGAAACTCGGAATTCGAAAATTTGAAAATCCAAAAATAAGAAAGAAAATTTGAAAGAACATAAATTTGAAAATCTGGAGATTCCAAATAATAACTAACTAATAATAACTATTAAATTATAGGTATTGGAATTTCCTTTCAAACTTGGCTGTTAGTGAACGTAACGAATAGGAATTTATCTGAAGTTACGAATTATCCGAAATAACAAATGCCACATCTAAACAAATGGAACGGAACAAATTAATAATAAATAATAATAATAATAATAATAAAAAATTATTATTGTTATTTATTATTATAATTCATTACGTTCCATTCTTTTAGATATGGCATTCGATATTTCGGATAATTCGAAACTTCGGATAAATTTGTATTTGTTACGTTAACAGCCCAGTTATTTCAGATTTACGAATTTTCGGTATTTTGAGTTTTCGGATTTTTGTTCATATTTTCGGTTGTTCGTTCTTTTGAATTTTTGGATTTTCATTCTTTTTTTCGGATTTTCGAATCTCCAAATCTCCGAAGTTGTTGATTTTCCGAATTTTCGAATTTCAAACTTCTGAATTTTCGAATTCTTGAATTTATGAAATTTCGAATTTTCAAATTTCAGAATGTTCGCATTTTCTAATTTTTCAAGTTTAGAATTTTCGGAAAAATTAGAAAATTCGGATATTTCCGAATTAACGAATTTGTGTAAATTAGTTAAAAAACGAATTCGGAACGAAACAAATTGCACATATTTAACAAATACACTGCTGATGCCATAGGCTGTAATTCACAACTCATTAGAGTGGCAATTACAAATCCTGGTCTGACCCACTGAGCCCGAGCCCAACCACCTCCATAGCATTCAAGAGACTTGCCTATCTACCTTTTATCTCCTCCTAGTGGAACTGCTAGTTGCACTAGGTATAGATGAAATACCCCTGCATTTCTGATGGTGCTGGAATTGGGGCTGATTTGAGATCTGATGATGCATGGATTGGGCTGTTCTAAGGTCTGGTGGTGCAAGAATTGCGGCTACTGAGGTCTGAAGAATTGCGACTGAGCTGAGGTCTAATGGTGTAGGAATTAGCCCTAGTTCACATTTCAGTTGAAGTTTGCACGATTTCAAAGCCGCAGGTCAGTGTGATTTCAGGTGCAATTTGCGTGACATCTTTGAAACTTAATGCACAGATGTGTATGCAAGTTGCACCTGAAATCGCAAGAAATAGTGCAGGAACCTTTTTCTCAAATCAGTGCGGCACCGCAAAGTCGGAGTCGCACCAATTTGAACGGTTCCATTGCCAACATTAGTTTTCATCTTCCATCCATGCTGACTACCAAGAATTTAACATGTAAGTGTACTATATGGTTGTATGGTAGAAATGACTTTATCACTCTAATGAGGATATCGCGCTGCCATTTATTTGTTGTTTGTGGACAATAGGGTGCAGCTTTTCATGCGATTTGAACTGTCAAATTGCATGACAAGTTGCACCGGGGGCTTAAGGTTGAGCTGAGGTCTAATGGTGCAGGTATTGGGGCAGATCTGACCTCTGAAGGTGAAGGAATTGGGAGTGATCTGAGGTCTGATGTTGTAGGAATTGTGGTTGATCTGAGGTCTGATGGTGCAGGAATAATGGATGATTTGAGGTCTGATGGTGCAGGAATAATGGATGATCTGAGGTCTCATGGTGCAGGAATTAGGGTTCATCTGAGGTCTCATGGTGCAGCAATTAGGGTTCATCTGAGGTCTCATGGTGCAGGAATTATGCCACGTACACACGATCGGAATTTCGGCCCGCAAAAGACCGATGAGAGTTTGTCATTGGAAAATGCGACCGTGTGTATGCTCCGTCGCTCTTTTGCTGGCGGAATTCCAGCCAGCAAAAAATTGAGAGCATGCTCTCAATTTTTCGGTCGGGAAAAGTTCCTATCCAAAAATGCGATCGTCTGTGGCAATTCCGACGTGCACATTTCCTGCGCATGCTCGGAAGCATTGAACTTCATTTTCTTGGCTCGTCGTAGTGTTGTATGTCACCACGTTCTTGACGGTCGTAATTTCAGCGAACTTTTGCTTGACCGTGTGTATGCAAGGCAAACTTGAGCGGAATCCCGTCGGAAAAGCCGTCATATCTTTTTCCAACGAGAAATCCGATCGTGTGTACGCGGCATAAGGGTTGATCTGAGGTGTCATGGTGCAGGAATTAGGGTTGATCTGAGGTCTGATGATGCAGTAATTAGGGTTGATCTGAGGTCTGATGATGCAGGAATTAGGGTTGATCTGAGGTCTGATGATGCAGTAATTAGGGTTGATCTGAGGTCTGATGGTGCAGGAATTAGGGTTGATCTAATGTCTCATGGTGCAAGAATTAGGGATGATCTGAGGTCTCATGGTGCAGGAAATAGGGATGATCTGAGGTCTGATGGTGCAGGAATTAAGGTTGATCTGAGGTCTGATGGTGCAGGAATTATGGTTGATCTGAGGTCTGATGGTGTAGCAATTAGGGTTGATCTGAGGTCTCATGGTACAGGAATTAGGGATGATCTGAGGTCTCATGGTGCAGGAATTAGGGATGATCTGATGTCTCATGGTGCAGGAATTGTGGATAATCTGATGTCTCATGGTGCAGGAATTGGGGATGATCTGAGGTCTCATTAAGCAGGAATTAGGGTTGATCTGAGGTCTCATGGTGCAGGAATTAGGGTTGATCTGGGGTCTCATGGTGCAGGAATTAGGGATGATCTGAGGTCTCATGGTGCAGGAATTGGGGATGATCTGAGGTTTCATGGTGCAGGAATTAGGGATGATCTGAGGTCTCAGGGTGCAGGAAATAGGAATGATCTGAGGTCTGATGGTGCAGGAATTAAGGTTGATCTGAGGTCTCATGGTGCAGCAATTAGTGTTGATCTGAGGTCTCATGGTGCAGGAATTAGGGATGATCTGAGGTCTCATGAAGCAGGAATTGGGGATGATCATGAGGTCTCATGGTGCAGGAATTAGGGATGATCTGATGTCTCATGGTGCAGGAATTAGGGATGATCTGATGTCTCATGGTGCAGGAATTAGGGATGATCTGAGGTCTCATGGTGCAGGAATTAGGGATGATCTGAGGTCTCATGGTGCAGGAATTAGGGTTGATCTGAGGTCTCATGGTGCAGACGAGCCGAGAAAATTAAGTTCAATGCTTCCGAGCATGCGTAGGAATTTTGCGCGTCAGAATTGCCACAGACGATCGCATTTTTGGATAGGAACTTTTGCCAACCGAAAAATTGAGAGCATGCTCTCAATCTTTTGCTGGCTGGAATTCGGCCAGCAAAAGTCCGATTGAGCATACACACGGTCACATTTTCCGACGAAAAACTCTCAACGGTCTTTTGCGGGCTGAAATTCCGATCGTGTGTTCGCGGCATTAGACTTTTGTGTAAGCGAGAGGTATTGTGGATTTTTAGCTTTCAAACATGGATCCCAGCAGGCTTGAATTTTGAGTGGGACCTTACTAATTTTTATGAGTGAGGGTCCCCCAATAGTAGAATACCAATACAATCATGGGTTCAAATGGATGAAATAGATATAATTAAATACCAGGGTTCTAAAACTTTGCAAAATGTTTTTAATATGTGGTTTGTAATTGTAACATATGTCTTTGGTGTTTAATATTTTGTTTCAAATTCTTGTTTCTTTGTCCTCTCTCATTGTTTGTAATTTTTTTTCCTTTGTGTATCTGGTCTGTTTGGATCTGTGTTTCTATGATTTGATGGCTTTAGACCTTTTTTCATACTGGGGCCGCCCGTATGTTAGCGGTAAAGCGACGATCGTTTTGGCGGCACTTCCCCGCTGTTTAAGCGGCGCCTTTCGGCTGCTAGTGGGGCGCTTTTAACCCCCATTAGCGGCCGAAGAAGGGGTTAAAAACATCCATGTTGTGGCGCTTCCGAATCACTTTTCAGGCGGTTCGGAAGCTTTGCCCAATAATTGCAATGGGCAGGGAGTTTTGGGAGTGCTTGCCTGCTGCTTTGCAGGACTTTTTCTACCGTCCCGCAAGCGCACCGCCCCAGTGTAAAAGCAGTCGGGCTTTCACATTCGGGTGGCATGGGAGGCAGTTTTCAGGTGCTTTACAGGCGCTATTTCTAGCGCTAAAACACCTGAGGGGTGTTAGGCCCCTTTCACACTGAGGCATTTTACAGGCGTTTTTGCGCTAAGAATAGCGCCTGAAAAACGCCAGTAAATTGCCTCTTCTGCAGCCCCAGTGTGAAAGCCCGAGTGGTTTCACACTGGGGCGGTGCACTTGCAGGACAGGAAAAAAGTCCTGCAAGCAGCATCTTTGGGGAGGTGCGGGTGTATACAGCGCTCCTAAACTGCCCCTGCCATTGCAAACAATGGCCAGCGCTGCCGAAGTGCCTGCAAAGCGCTGCCGTGACAGCGCTTTGCAGGCGCTCTTAACACTTTTCCGCTAAAAGCGCCCCGCTAGCAGCCAAAAAGCGCCGCTAAAACGACAGTAAAGCGCCACTAAAACTAGTGGCACTTTACCGTTAATGCCCCCACCACCCCAGTGTGAAAGTAGCCTTACTGAAACATGGTTGAAGATTAGCTACCCCTTAATTGATGGCCTGAACCTGTGTAATCTACGCGTGTGGGGATAACAGGTGTGTAGGTAGGTGCAGTCTGCTTTCTCCACTGCAGGTGGAGATCAACCCCAGCGGCATTGCAGATGAAGAATAAAGTCAAGAGGAACTTCATTCCTCTATGGCTTCCTGCGTTACAGGAGCAGCTATCCAATTGGATGCTTGTGGCCATCTTGTGTCAGGCAGAGTGTATTTAAGACCCTGGCTTCCATGTTTGACGCTTATTTCAAACGTGGCTAGAGTATGGGCAGATCACCCGTCTGTCAGAGAGAGATTCCAGAAAAATAGAGACAGTGCAGGGACAAACAATCTTCCTGGAAGCCTCCCAATTAGGGTACGGACCAGCCAGGTCGCAATTCGCCCCTCATGACAGACGCTGTCGGCACACCTGAGACCTTCTACTACTTTTTATTGCTGTTACTACCTGTGAGTGTTGCCTTCCCACCAGAATTGTTGCATAAAGCCAAACATCATTTTCAGTACAGTTCCGTTTTCTGAAAATGGACTCTGACGAATTGATTCAGTAAAGGCAAATGAAATGTAGACTTTGCAAAGTGCAGTTGCTCCAGAGCTTAGTAAATGAGGGGAAGCTCTGCTGACCTCCATCATCCAATCATGTGAAAGCAAAAATTCTGTTTTTTAAATTTTCCTTGCACTTGATTGGGTATTCTTTTTAAATTGAAGCTTTGCCTCATTTACCAAGCCTTGGAGCAACTGCACTTTGCAAAGTGCTTAGCATATTTGCCTTTAGTAAATCAACTCCTCAGTGTTTTCTGCCACTGCACCACGTTGCACCTACCCACACTTGCATCGATCAGATGGGGAGCTCAGGTTATGTCTGTGCACTATTGCTGTTTTATGGATTTTTTGTATTAATGAAGTGCATGGCGGCCCATCCATAGGGGGCGCACGGGCGCTGCCCCACCACCAAGCAGTTACAAAAAATAAAATAATGTTTCTTTCTTTAAAAAGGCCCCATTAAAAAAACGAGGCGCTTCATTTGCAGGGTTTTGACCTGCTTTGTGGCGCATTCAAAAGCGCTGGACAACTTCCGCCCATAGTATTACTATGGGCGGGAGCTTTGTTCTTCTAGTTGACTGGTTACTTCCGGTTTCCCTATGTTAGTGGTGAACCGGAAGTGACGTCGGCAGCTCCATGGAACACACGACTCGAGCGGAGCTGCCTGTAAGGTAAGTATGAGACTCAGTCTGTGCCGGAAGTAACCAGTTAACTAGAAGAACAAAGCTCCCGCCCATAGTAATACTACGGGCGGAAGTTGTCCAGCGCCTTGGAATGCGCCACAAAGCAGGTCAAAACCCTGCAAATGAAGCACCTCGTTTGCTTAATTTGCAGGGTTTTGACCTGCTTTGTGGCGCATTCCAAAGCGCTGGACAACTTCCGCCCGTAGTATTACTATGGGCGGGAGCTTTGTTCTTCTAGTTAACTGGTTACTTCCGGTTTCCGTATGTTAGTGGTGAACCGAAACGAGGTGCTTCATTTTCAGGGTTTTGACCTGCTTTGTGGCACATTCCAAAGTGCTGGACAACTTCCGCCCGTAGTATTACTATGGGCGGGAGCTTTGTTCTTCTAGTTAACTAGTTACTTCCAGTTTCCGTATGTTAGTGGTGAACCGGAAGTGACGTCGGCAGCTCCATGGAACACACGACCCGAGCAGAGCTGCCTGTAAGGTAAGTATGAGACTCAGTCTGCGCTCAGCACACTGTATGTAAAACGAAAATAACCTTACCCCAATATATCTGCCTCTCACAGAGGACTGCACTGCACTTTAGTGGCTGCATTTGATGGGCAAAAGTGGCTGCATATGATTGGGCACAAGTGGCTGCATATGACGGGCACAAGTGACTGCATATGACGGGCACAAGTGGCTGCATATGATGGGGCACAGTGGCTGCATATGATGGGGCACAGTGGCTGCATATGATGGGGCACAGTGGCTGCATATGATGGGGCACAGTGGCTGCATATGATGGGTACAAGTGGCTGCATATGATGGGTACAAGTGGCTGCATATGATGGGCACAAGTGGCTGCATATGATGGGCACAAGTGGCTGCATATGTTAAGCACAGTGGCTGCATATGATGGGCACAAGTGGCTGCATATGATGGGCACAAGTGGCTGCATATGATGGGCACAAGTGGCTGCGTTTGATGGGCATAGTGGCTGCATTTGATGGGCACAATGGCTGCATTTGATGGGGGGGTTCAATATTTTCAGCTTGTTTGTGCCCCCCAAAAATTTTGAGCACCAGCCGCCACTGATAAAGTGTACATATTGAAGATTTGGGGAGTGCAGCCGACCAGACTTTTTTTTACACATGTCACAGTGGTGTATTGGGCTGGCACCCCTTCTATGCTGGAAGCAAGATCTTGCATCTACAACAATGGTCTCAAAACTGTGGCCCTTTGCTTGCTTTTATCCATCCCTATCAACAATAGGACCACAAGAAAAAGAAAGAGAAAGATAGGGCGCACTGACCTAGTGCATTATTTTAAAACCATAATTTTATTGTTAAAAAGTGCTAAGTATTATACTCACAAAATCACAATTGAGTTAAAGCTCATCGCATGGTACAGCATCAGAGTTCATCGCCAGGTACAGCATCGTTCAGTCTACATGCATCAAAATCTTGGGCAGAAGGTGAAGACCCAAAAGACTATTGGGTCTTCGCCTCCTGCCCGAGATTCTGTGAGTATAATACTCACCACATTTAAATAATATAATAATGGTTCTAGGATAATGCACTAGGTCGGTGTGCCAGTGGCGGCTGGTGCTCAAAATTGTTGGGGGGACGCAAACAAACTGAAAAATTCTGAAAAAAACATCAATTAAAGCCTCACTGTGCCCATCAATTGCAGCCTCTGTGCCCATCCTATGCAACCACTGTGCCCATCAATTCGAACCTCACTGTGTCCATCAATTGCAGCCACTGTGTCCATCAATTGCAGCCTCGCTGTGCCCAGCATATGCAGCCTCACTCTGCCCATCATATGCAGCCTCACTCTGCCCATCATATGCAGCCTCACTGTGCCCATCATATGCAGCCTCGCTGTGCCCATCATATGCAGCCTCGCTGTGCCCATCATATGCAGCCTCGCTGTGCCCATCATATGCAGCCTCGCTGTGCCCATCATATGCAGCCTCGCTGTGCCCATCATATGCAGCCTCGCTGTGCCCATCATATGCAGCCTCACTGTGCCCATCATATGCAGCCACTGTGTCCATCAATTGCAACCACTGTGCACATCAATTGCAAACTCATTGTGTCCATTGGTTGCAGCCACTGTGCCCCCCCCCCGGCGGCACATAATCGGCACCTAACCAGCACAACACCCCCCTGCGGCACTTAACCAATACAACCCTAAACCCCCCCGGTGGCATTTAACCAGCAACCACCCCCCCTCGCCCACTTGCTCATTGTCTGCCCGGCACTTGCCCCATCTTCGTGGCAGGTCAGGCAGCGGGTGATGGCAGCGAGCTGTAGGATTGGCAGCGGATCAGACAGCAGCGAGCTGTGGGACAGGTGGTGAGTCAGACAGCGGCTCCTCTGTCCTCCATGCTTCCGCCGTGAGTCTCTTCTTTCCTCTTGCTAGGTGTCCTTTCAGCCAATCAGGTGACGGGTATCAGACCTGCGCTTCCTGATTGGAGGAGAGGCGATTCAGTGTTAGAAAAGCTAATATTCATTTGCTTTTCTAACACACCTGGGTGGGCTCCGAGTGCAATTCTCTGCGCTCAGAGTCCACCCTATTTTGAAGGCTATTAGGGCCTATGGCTCTAATTAGGTGCTTCAAAAAAACACCCCCGCCGCTGTAATTTATGCACCCGGCATCCTGAAAGGTGCCGGACGCATGAATAGGGGGTGGCCGCGGCGACCGTGGATAGATTCCTGCTATGCAGGAATCTATCCATTATTCATAGAGGGTGAATAGAGGGTGCAGCACCCATGCGCCCTTAATGGATGGGCCGCCTCTTCGGTGAGCTCTTTCTTTCTTTTACTTGTGGTTGTAGAATATCCGACTACCCCAGTCTTTAGAGGGCAGCAAGACGTGGCTTATCCTTGTTGAACCATGATGGAGATATGGCATATTCATCCTGAGCAGGCTCACTCCCAAGAATTTGTGTTTGTGACTATTTGTATTTCCACCAACAATAGGGCATAATTCCTGTAGATGACACCTAGAATGGGGCATTATTTTTCCTACTGACACCATCAATAGGGCACAATTCCTTCCACTGACACCAACGATGGGACATAATTCCATCCATTGATACCAACAATGGGTCACTACTCCCACTGTCCCACTGAGTCCCACTGACACCAACAAAAAGGCACAATTGCTTTCACTGTCACCAACAATAGGGCAGAATTTCAACCACTGACACAAACCATGGGGCAGAATTTCTTCCATTGACACCAATTACTCCACTTTTACTCCAACTAAAACCAACAATGGGGCACTATTCCTTTTACTGACACCAATGATGGGGCACTAAAACCAAAAATAGGGCATTGCTTACTCCCACTGGACGCCAAGACATTTTCTACTCTCACTGACCCTAGTCTGGCCCCCTTTAAGTCTGAAAGACAGTAAAGTGGCACAATACAAATGTCCCCAGCTGTCCCTCTTAATCATGCCCCCAGTTCCAAAGAACCAACAAAATACAACCGGAGTCCTACTCCATTATTCCTAGCTGAAGTATTCAGGTGATCGGCCTGCTTTGAACACTCTAATTTTTTCAAAGTAAACACTTCAGGCCCCTGGGACACTCAGTCAAGAGCATCGGGAGTCACCGATAGGCAGGGGCTGGGACAGGCGATAGCTTGCCTTGAGGCGGACCACCAGCTTGATTCTAAGATCCAACTATGAGCTTTTTAACTGCGGCAACTTTAAAATATGGGGAGAAATTGCCTTATACAACACTGAGTGGGCCAATGTTAAATTAATTCTCAGTCAAGGAAGGTGTTTCTGGCACAATTTAGTGTACAAAAATGATTTTTACATTGCATAAATGTTGCCATTAGTGTGTCCACAAGGATCAAACAATCATCTGTTTAGAGCATCCTTTCTAAATATTTTTATCCCTGAGGAACCCTTGGAATAAGGTTCAGGTCTCTGGGAACCCTGCCAATATTCACGCATTGGAAAGAATACCCCTTACATTGATGGTAAGTGGGAAGAGTGTCCACCTTACAGTATTGGTAAGAAAGCCACCTTTACAGGCAGCTTAAAAGAGCATTGGTATAATGGCACTGGCTGTGTTGAGTAGTGTTGGCCCTGGAACTAGGAAGGCACCATCAAATGGAAGGTCAGTCAATGACAGCTTAGGGAATCCCCAGCAGTCTCTGGAGGAATCTTAGAGTTCTAGGAAACCCTGGTTAAGAATGGCAGGTTTAGAGTGTACACACACAGCCCAAAAGTAGCTTAATTTGAGCATTGTTATTTCAATGGGGTGAGGATCTGGACTTGTTGGTGCCCCTAGAGCAGGTGTAGGCAACCTTAAAGAAGTGAAGATCTACCTGAACAACACAGGAGAGGTCAAAGATCACCGGGCACAATGTGGCCTCCTCAGACCTGATTTAAACCTCTAATTGCTGTATTACTGTGTTGCAATCGTGTACATTGCATGGCAATTATGGTTTTAAATCAGGTGGTGAGGAGGCAACATATCGCCTCCTCACCACCTGTCAACACACACTCGGATCGCTTTTTCAGAGGAAAAGCAGTGCCTCCTGCACTTGTGAATGAGCCCTTAGTTGCATTCAGCAGCAGCAGTCTTAGAGCTCATTCACGCGTAATGTTGGGGGTGGTAAAACAGCAGGATATAATAGAAGTCTATGGCTAAGAGCAGTAAACCCGAAGGAAAGCTGCAGGTACACGGCACTACACCCGCGGTGTGTGTAAACCACAGTTCACCAGTGTGAAAGCAGCCCTATACTATTATGCCCAGGGTATTGCTTCACATTGACCTGAAAATCTATTTTTTCCTGCTGCTGGCACCACTCTGGAGACCACTAGCTGGGATAAGAGGTGGAGTGCAGTTGGTATCACTCCGCATAGGACAGGAGCCAGCACTACAGAGAAGGCATCGGGTTATGCTGCTCTTGCTCCCTACTTAGGGTTGCCACCTGTCCACGATTCACCCGAAACCATGAAATCAGACCAAGACAGAAGTACAGTTAAATCACACTTGTATAATAATAATAAAAGTAAAAAGAACAAACAAAGTCAAAACATAGCCAGAGTTCAGGAACCGGAACGGATAGTCAGCCAAGCCAGAAGTCAGGGATCAAAGTAGTGGAACAGCAAGCAGGATCTGGAGCCAGAAGGGATGTCAGCAAAGCCAGTCTTTAAACAGGAACGCAGGAGATGTGAGCCAATGATGTTGGCTGGGTTGGCAGGTATTTTATGGTAGGTCTTGGAATGGTGGAGGGATGGTAGACATTTCTCCCCACCTCCTCCTCTCAACGAAACATCTGTGCATGTTATCTCTCAACTGTACATCCCTCGTAAATGGTGCAGTTACTGGCGAATGTTCAAGCACCACTTTGTCACCTTTAAAATAAAATATTATCATCTGTCGTTTGTACATTCCGAAAACTAATAATGGCTGCAAATGAAATAGTGCCATCGGTAGTGCCTTCGGGTATTAGCAGCTGCAGCTGTTAACAGTCTGTGAAAATTGCCCGTTCCATTCCCGGCCCTCTGGACATCTCCTGGCTCGGGCCGCCATGATTCACGCAGTCTCCTTCAGCCTGACTTTGACAGCAGAGTTATTTGTGAACCTTTTATAGAAGGAATCAGCGGTGCCAGGAGAATCGCCCAGGAAACATGCAGCAGATGGCAGCTTGGTAACACGATCTCCTCCTCCAGAACTCTAAAGAATGGACTTCAAAGGGCACAGTGTAATGAGGAAGGATGACATTGTGCGGCCACAAGACTGGACCAGCCGCTAAGAGCCGCCAGCCTGCCCCCAGCAGAAGGAAGGGCGGGGGGGAGACGCCTGACATGGCATTGTGATCGTGGGGTCATCAATATAATAAAGGGCCACAAGAGGCCTTTAGAGGCTTCGATAGGATCCAAACCCTAACTTGATGACATTTAGCTTGCTCTGTGCACTGTAATCATAAACTATTTATTATAAATAAATAAGCCACTTACTGCATGCACTCCAGTGATGGCTACAGTACAATTTTCTGGGCGGGTTTGCTGATGGTGATTATAGTGGGCCATGCCTGTGTAATGTGTTTTTAAACAGACATTTGAATTTGTCTCCATCCAAAAGCCAAATGTGTCAGGGTGACAATGCAAAAGCACAATTGGGAGATAGGGTCACCCTATAACAGCGATGGCGAACCTTGGCACCCCAGATGTTTTGGAACTACATATCCCATGATGCTCCTGCACCTGCAGTGTAGTGGAGCATCATGGGAAATGTAGTTCCAAAACATCTGGGGTGCCAATGTTCGCCATCACTGCCCTATAATAACAGAAGTGCCTGAACAAGGAGCTTCATGGCAGGATCACTGGGGATTATTTTGATGAAAGCTGGAATTCTAAAAATAAGCTTTATATAACCACTTACTGATAGCGTTAACATCTACTTTTATTATATAAAGTCAGAATCAATACATTTTAGTTTTAATGGAGAATTAAAAATTCTGACGCTTTTACCTGTTTGCCAAGCTTTTTTTCCTTTATAGTATCCTAAGTCACTCTCTGCACATCTATTGTACCCCAATCCCCCTCTGTCCCTCTAGTGCACCCCCCTTTGTTCATTTATTAATCCCAAGTTCCCACTCTGTCCCTCTATTGTACGTAAATCTCCCCCCTATCTCTCCATTGTACCCCAATTCCCCTTGTCCATCTATTGCACTCAAATATCCCCTCTGTCTCTCTGTTGTACCCCAACCCCTCCTCTACCTCTTGATTAGACCCCTCCCTTTGTTCCTCTATTATACCCCAATCACCCCTCTGTCCCTCTATTGTACCCCAACTCCCCCTGCCCCTTTATAGCACACAAATATAACCTCTGTGTCTGTATTTCACCCAAATTCATCCTCTATCACTTAATTATACCTCAGTCCCTCTCTGTTACCTTATTGTACCCCAACTCCTCTTTGTCCATCCATTATACCCTGATTCACACTCTGTCCCTCTATTACACCCCAACCCCCCCTTCCCTCCTTTGTCCCTCTATCAAACCCTAGTTACCCTTCTGTCCCTCTATTGTACGTCAATCTCCCCCCCCCCCGATCTCTCCACTGTACCCCAATTTACCTTGTCCACCTATTGCACTCAAATCAAATATCCCCTACCCCAGCCCATCCTCTATCTCTTGATTATACCCCACTCCCCACTTTGTCCATCTGTTGTACTCCAACTCCCCCTGCCCCTCTATTGCACTCAAAAATCCCCTCTGTCTCTCTGTTGTTCCCCAATCCCTCCTCTACCTTTTGATTATACCCCACTCCCCCCTTTGTTCCTCTATTATACCCCAATCTCCTCTCTGTCCCTCTATTGTACCCCAACTCCTCCTGTCCTTTTATTGCACATAAATATGACCTCTGTGTCTGTATTGCACCCCAAATGCATCCTCTATCACTCAATTATACCTTAATCTCCCTCTGTTCCTCTATTATACCCCAGTTCCTCTCTGTCCCCTTATTGTACCCCAACCCCTCTTTGTCCATCCATTATATTCTGATTCCCACTCTGTCCCTCTATTGCACCCCAACCCCCCTTCCCTCCTTTATTGTCCCTCTATTAAATCTCCTCTCTGTCCCTCTATTATACCACAATCACTCCTCTGTCCCTCCTTTGTTCCTCTATTAAACCCTAGTTTCCCCTCTGTCCCTCTATTGTATGTCAATCTCCTTCCTATCTCTCCATTGTACCCCAATTCTCCTTGTCCGTTCGTTGCACTCAAATATCCCCTCGGTCTCCAATCCCCCCTCTACCCTTTGTTTATACCCCACTCCCCCCTCTGTTCCTCTGTTATACCCCAATCTCCCCTCTGTCCCTCTATTTTAACCCAACTCCCCCTGTCCTTTTATTGCACTCAAATATCCCCTCTGTCTCTGTATTGCACCCCAAATTCTTCCTCTATCACTCAATTATACCCCAATTCCCCTCTGTTCCTCTAGTATATTCCAGTTCCTCTCTATCACTTTATTTACCCCAACCCCCCTTTGTTCATCCATTATACTCCAATTCCCACTCTGTACCTCTATTGCACCCCAACCCCCTTCTCCTTTTTTGTCCCTCTATTAAACTCTATCTCCCCTTTGTCCCTCTATTATACCCCAATCACTCCTCTGTCCCTCCTTTGTACCCCAAACCTCATCCTTCTACTGCACACAAATATCCCCTCTGCCTCTCTATTGTACCCCAATCCTCCACTATCTGTTGAATATACTCAATTCCCCCACTGTCCTTCTATTATATCCCAGTCCCCCTATGTCCCTCTATTGTATCCCATCTCCCTTTTCTATCCCTTCATTAAACCCTTATCACTCTATTGTACCCCAGTCCTCCCTCTGTCCTTCTATCCAGTCTTTGTCCAGTCTCCCCTCTGGTCTTCTATTATACCCCTGTCCCTTTATTGTACCCCAATTGTCCTTCTGTCCTTCTATGGTACCCCAGTCTCCCCACTGGTCTTCTATTTTACGCTTGTTCCACATTTGTCCCTCTATCCCCCCTCTATCCATCTATTGTACCTCAATCCACCCTTTTTCCCTCTAATATACCCCAATCACCTCCCTATCCCTCTCCCATCTATGCCTGTTCCTCTTCTTGCTGTGATGTATATGTATGTATTTATATATAAATGTCCTATTTACCTCCCAGAAATCTTTCTATCACTGTAAAGGTGCCTTAGACATAAGAGGGTAGTCTCCAGGTCTAATTACTTTCTGGGAAATGATTAGTTGGAGAGATGCATAATCCTGGTATGGGCATTATCTGTCCCTGCAGACGAGAGGTGTCAGACACCCCCCACTAAGGTTCTATTGCGAATTGGATGCGGGTTTCCCTGCATCCAATTTGCATGTCAGGAGCCTGTGAACTGCTCTCAATGGAGCCGGTTTACACATGTTTGGGACGGCTGCGGAGCAAATTTCACAGGAGTACTGTGCGTCTTCTGGTCCGTTTCAGGTCCGAATTCAGCCAAAAATGTAGACCGAAATCAGACCTGAAACTGTGAACAGGGACGCACCGGACCCCTGCTTTGAGCCGCTCCACACAGAGATGTGAACCCAGCCTTAGGTCTCATTCACACAGACGTAAAAAAGGGACATTTGTTTCAAATTATTCAAGATTTTCAGACACTTTCCAATGCTTCTTCTATAACATAAGCATCTTCTGCTGTGCACATAAAATCAGAATTCGTTTATGTGTTTGTTTTTTTTCTTTAGAGGGTTTCTCAACCAGGTTGAGATATACTTTGAGATGCTGCCCCGGGCGTTTCGTGATAACAAGATATCCTTGTGGCTACTTTTCCAAGAAATTGTCACCTGCGGAGTACAATTACAAGATTGGTGACAGAGAGCTGTTAGCGATCATTTTAGCCCTGAAAGATTGGAAACATCTCCTCGAAGGTACCACGGTGCCAGTTCTCATTCTTACTGACCATAAGAATCTCACATTCTTGTCTGAGACTAAACGCCTCTCTCCCAAAAGGGTGCGATGGGCTCTTTTCTTGTCAAGTTTCAATTACACTGTCTCGTTCTTACCTGGTACTAAGAATGTAAGGGCTGACGCTTTGTCACAATAATTCTCCTCCACTTCCAAGATGGAGTCGGTTCCGGTTCCTGTGATTCCTCCTGATCGTATTCTGGTTACGGTTTGCACCAGTCTCACTTCTCCTTTGGATGACAAAATTCTTGCTGCTCAGGTCCATGCTCCTCTTGAGAAACCTTGTGACTGCTGCTTTGTCCCAGAGAGTCTCCGTACTGCCGTGCTCCAGATTTACCATTCTTCCAAGGCTGCTGGCCACCCTGAGAAGAATCAACTCTTTTGGGCCATTTCCCAACAATTCTGGTGGCCTAGTCTACGTGCTGATGTAACCGCCTTTGTAGCTGCCTGTTCCGTGTGTTTAGAGTAAGACTCCACGACACCTTCCACTGTGCCTCCTACAACCCATACCCAATGGAGAGAGGCCCTGGACCCACCTGTCTATGGATTTCATTGTGGAGTTACCCAACTCCCAAGGCAACACAGTTATCCTTATGGTGGTTGACAGGTTCTCGAAAATTTCCCATTCTATTCCACTTAAGAAGTTGCCCACTTCTAAGGAACTGGCTTCCATTTTTGCTCGGGAGATCTTTCGCTTACATGGGCTACCCAAGTGATTGTCTCGGACAGGGGTAGTCAGTTTGTGTCCCGGTTCTGGCGAGCCTTTTGTGCACAGTTGTGAATTCAGCTTGCTTTCTCCTCTGCGTATCACCCGCAGTCTAATGGGGACACAGAACGAGCCAATCAGTCCTTGGAGCAATTCCTACATTGCTATATTTCTGACCATCATAACAACTAGTCAGACCTCTTACCATGGGTAGATTTTGCACACTACCGTGCCTTGAATTCTGCTTCCTGATTGTCCCCAATTATGGCGAACTATGGTTTCCATCCTCCCATGTTGGCTGACTCGTTTGTTCCGCAGAGTATTCATGCGTTAGAGGAGCATCTCCGTGGTCTTCGTTCCACTTGGGCACAAATACAGGAGGCTTTGCAACAGGCTAATACTTGATTTGATTGTAGCCGTATTAGTGCAATTGTGACAGAAAAAATTGAGTACTGTCCGTGATACTTTTTTTATTTGCCCTAACATACAATTTTTTCAGGACAAGATTTCGGGGTATGTCCCCTTCTTCAAGGTACTGCTTGGACCTTGAAGAAGGGGACATACCCCGAAAGCTTGTCCTGAAAAATTGTATGTTAGTGCAAATAAAAAAAGTATTACGGACAGTACCCAACAGACCAATGATAGGTACAGACTCCATGCTGCCTGTCTGTGCCTTCCTACCAGGTCGAGGACACGGTCTGGCTGTCATCTCGCAGCCTCCGACTTTGCGTTCCCTCTCTGAAGTTCACACTTCGGTTTATTGGGCCTTTCTGTATTCTTCGCAGGATTAACCCAGTGGCTTACGCATTAGAGCTTCCTTCTAATATGCTTATCTTGAATGTATTTCATGTCTCCTTTGGTCTACAACCGCTTTACCACCTCAGTGCCACGTCCTCGCCCTGTACAGGTTGAGAACCATGAGGAGTATGAAGTACAGTCCATTGTTGACTCCCATTGGTTCCGTTGGAGCATACAGTACCTGGTGCATTGGAAAGGGTACGGTCCGGAGGAATGCTCTTGGGTCTCATCCTGGGACATACATGCCCCTATCCTTCTTCGTGATTTCCATAGACATTTTCCCCTCAAGCCTAGTGGTCCTCCGAGGGGGAGAGATTGCTGAGGAGGGGTTACTGTGAAGGCTGGGCTCAGCCCTTGCTTCTCTGAGCTGGCCGCTCAGCTGTCGGTTAATTGCCAGCTCCTATCTCTCCACAGTGACCTGTTGATGATATCCTGCTCATCAGTCCTGCCTACTTAAGCTGCCCAGCCCAGATGATCTCTGCCTTCGCCTTGGTCAACATCACAGAGACTATCTCCTGCGTTCCTGCGTTAAAGACTTGCTTGGCTGACATTCCTTCTGGCTCCAGATCCTGCTTGCTGTTCCACTACGCTGATCCCTGGCTTCCTGACATTCTGGCGTGTCTGACTATCCGTTCCGGTTATGGAACTTTGGCTATGTTTTGACTACGTTTGTTCTATTTACTTTTATTATTTAACAAGTGTGATTTAACTGTACTTCTGTCTCTGTCTGATTTATGGTTTCCTAATCTGTCCTTGCTATGCCCTTGTCTTATCTAGTGTCACCAGCTACAGTGCCACCTGGTGACAGAAGAGAAAAGTGCAGCAATTCCAGAATTAGGGGGAAATCAATTGATCTCCTAACAATTGGCAAAGGGAACTAGCGCCTGGCAACTAAATTTGATAGCAACCCTGCCTAAACTTCAGGGTGTTACACTAGGAACCTGCCTGTATCCACACTATAGTGAGGCTTCCCAAGTGTCGAAAGTGATGAGTGTCTCATCACTGTTGGCCTGGTGTTATGCCCAACAGTGTCATGGATAGGTAGAAGGGCTTGAGCTATTCTCTTCTCCTCCTGAAATGCACAATTAAGTAGAGCCGGACCCCTGCTCAGCAGCCCAGCTTGGATAATATAATTAATTAATGGTAGTAGCCCCTTTCTCCATGTAAGACCCCAGATCAAGTCTTGGCCACAAGTGTTGGCTGAGGCCCTAAAGGACCCTCTTGACCTGGGTAAGATGACCCCTCAACTTAGCTGAGGTTCTAACTGACTCTTTAAAAGGACTTGTCCTGACCCAGAGAAGGTGATTGACCCTCCATAACCCAACAGAGGCTTTGATGGGCTCTCTAAGATGACCTGCCCTCCCGACTCTGAGAACATGACCCCATAACCTAGTTGAGGTCTTATTGGTCTCCTTAGGAACATCTGTTGTGACCCTGAGAAGGTGATGACCCTCCGTCTCCCATTCAGGGCTCTAATAGGCTCATTAAGAGGACCTGTCCTGATCCGTAGAAGATATTGATCTCCTGTAACCTAGCAGGGGTCCAAATGAACTAATTAAGATAACCTGCCCTGACCTTGAGGAAATGACCCCCACAACCCAGTTGAGATCCTAATGAGCTTATTTAGAGGATCTGTCCTGATCCAAAGAAGGTGATGACTCCCTCACTGCACAGCCAGTGTTATGTCATATGATACTGTAATAGGCTCAGTCCTGTCCTTACCCACATATCACAACTGTGAAGTATCCCATACACTGGAGAACCTGGGGGATAAACCAAAGTGTCGCCCTCAGTACAGAGAGTTCCTATGGGTGCAAGTATAGGACTTAGATGACACCCATGGCCTGTATGGTGACAGAGGGTGAGGAGGGGCAAATGTAAGATTGGAGAAGATGGGATAAATCATGAGGGACACCTGTCCAGTGACTTCCAATGTGATTTATGTTCATCATGTTTAGAGCACATTTGTGGTTAGTAGTTGGAAGTGATGTATAAGTTCACATACAGACAGAACTCTTTATGTGCCACCGCCCCGCCTACTACAGATGACTTCTCATTGGTAAGTGGGTTGGCAGGGGGCGTGCCCTTTCTTCTGCTGCCAGTCATTGGAGGTGTGTGATAGATTAAAGATCTGAGGCAGCCAGTCACCTTGCACCCTCACTATCACCTGATGACTTTCACCCAATAATCTTCTTAGGAACATAAAGTGTCTCCATGTGGCTTCGGGAAGAGGGCAGCCGCCAGGTAATGTCTCCCTTTGCTCCGCCCACCTCGGAAGCTGAAGTAGATCTGACAGCTGTCATTAGGCGGACACGCCCCTCCCCCCGCTGACGTCGGCGGAGCTCCCCCGGGCAGACCTTTGGTTTGCCAGCATGGAGGTGGGCGTGGCGCGCCGGGGTCATGTGATGGAGCGGAAGATGGCGGCGCTGTGCTGAGGTGATGGTGGGGATGCAAGAGGCGGGGGAGACCAAGAGTATGTTCATCTGCCGGGCGCTCGAGAGGATCCTCACCGACAGGGAGCTCCGCAAGACCCAGCACGGGCAGCTCAGGAGAGCCTGCGAGGTGGCCCGGGGTGAGACACCCTCCACACCTACACCCCCCCCCCCAAATAATATATACCCCTCAGTACACCCCCCAATATATACCTCCCTATATATACCCCTCAGTACACCCCCCAATATATACCTCCCTATATATACCCCTCAGTACATCCCCCAATATATACCTCCCTATATATACCCCCCCAAATAATATATACCTCTCAGTACACTCCCCATTATATACCCCCTCAGTACACCCCACAATATATACCTCCCTATATATACACCTCAGTACCCCCCCAAATAATATATACCCCTCAGTACACCCCCCAATATATACCTCCCTATATATACCCCCCCAAATAATATATACCTCTCAGTACACCCCCCATTATATACCCCCCTATATATACCCCTCAGTACACCCCACAATATATACCTCCCTATATATACACCTCAGTGTACCCCCATACCCCCCTATATACCCCTGTGTATACCCCCCAAATTAATATATACCCCTCAGTACACCCCCCTATATATATATACCCCTCTAAATATATACCCCTCAGTACACACACCTATATACTCCTCTGTGTACCCCCCTGTAATATATTCCTCAGTACACTCCCCAATATATACCCTCTAAATATATACCCCACAGTACACCCACCTATATACCTCTCTGTGCGCCCCCCCCCTGTAATATATTCCTCAGTACACCCCCCACTATATACCCTGCTATATACTCCTCTAAATATATACCACTCAGTACACCCCCCCAATAATATATTCCTCAGTACACCCCCCAATATGTACCCCCCCTATAATATACTCTCAATGTATATCTTCCTACATACACCCCATATATACCTCGCAATACATACCCCCTATTTGTGTATACAGATACCCCTCTATATACTTCCCAGTACATATCCCACTAAAAAACCCCAATATCCCCCTCTGTACACTCCCCTGTACACGCCGCTGTGTATACCCCCCTGTACACTATACATGCCACTCTATACCCCCCCCCCCCATGTACGTGGCAAATACCCCCATGTGTAAACGCAAGTGTAAAAAAAAAAAAAAAAAAAAAAAAAAAAAAGTAGGTACCTCTGTATACACCTCCCACCACCATAAACTGTACACACCCCTCTGTATACCCCCTGCACCTTGCACACACTCTTCTATGTACCCTCCTGCACACACCCCTTTGTACAATGTTCATACCCTTCTGTAAACCCCCTGTGGACACACCCCTGTTTATAACCCCTGTACATTATACACACTCCTCCTATGTACACACCTGTATTCACCCTGTACACACCTGTTTGTATACCCCCTCCCACCAACATTATACACACCCCGCTGTACACTGTGCATGCCCCCCTATATACCCCTCTGTACACTGTGCATGCCCCCCTAATATACCCCTCTGTACACTGTGCATGCCCCCGCTATATACCCCTCTGTACACTGTGCATGTCCCCGCTATATACCCCTCTGTACACTGTGCATGCCCTCGCTAAATACTGCTCTGTACACTGTGTATACCCCCCCATGTACCCCTCTGTACACTGTGCATGCCACCCCTATGTGCCGCTCTGTACACTGTGCATGCCCCCCTATGTGCCGCTCTGTACACTGTGCATACCCCCCTATGTGCCGCTCTGTACACTGTGCATGCCCCCCTATGTGCCGCTCTGTACACTGTGCATGCCCCCCTATGTGCCGCTCTGTACACTGTGCATGCCCCCCTATGTGCCGCTCTGTACACTGTGCATGCCCCCCTATGTGCCGCTCTGTACACTGTGCATACCCCCCTATGTGCCGCTCTGTACACTGTGCATGCCCCCCTATGTGCCGCTCTGTACACTGTGCATGCCCCCCTATGTGCCGCTCTGTACACTGTGCATGCCCCCCTATGTGCCGCTCTGTACACTGTGCATGCCCCCCTATGTGCTGCTCTGTACACTGTGCATGCCCCCCTATGTGCCGCTCTGTACACTGTGCATGCCCCCCTATGTGCCGCTCTGTACACTGTGCATGCCCCCCTATGTGCCGCTCTGTACACTGTGCATGCCCCCCTATGTGCCGCTCTGTACACTGTGCATGCCCCCCTATGTGCCGCTCTGTACACTGTGCATGCCCCCCTATGTGCCGCACTGTACACTGTGCATGCCCCCCTATGTGCCGCACTGTACACTGTGCATGCCCCCCTATGTGCCGCTCTGTACACTGTGCATGCCCCCCTATGTGCCGCTCTGTACACTGTGCATGCCCCCCTATGTGCCGCTCTGTACACTGTGCATGCCCCCCTATGTGCCGCTCTGTACACTGTGCATGCCCCCCTATGTGCCGCTCTGTACACTGTGCATGCCCCCCTATGTGCCGCTCTGTACACTGTGCATGCCCCCCTATGTGCCGCTCTGTACACTGTGCATGCCCCCCTATGTGCCGCTCTGTACACTGTGCATGCCCCCCTATGTACCCCTCTATGTACCCCTCTGTGCACGCCCCCCTCTGTGCACGCCCCCCTCTGTGCACGCCCCCCTATGTGCACGCCCCCATATGTACCCCTCTGTGCACGCCCCCCTCTGTGCACGCCCTCCTATGTACCCCTCTGTGCACGCCCCCTATGTACCCCTCTGTGCACGCCCCCCTATGTACCCCTCTGTGCACGCCCCCCTATGTACCCCTCTGTGCACGCCCCCCTATGTACCCCTCTGTGCACGCCCCCCTATGTACCCCTCTGTGCACGCCCCCCTATGTACCCCTCTGTGCACGCCCCCCTATGTACCCCTCTGTGCACGCCCCCCTATGTACCCCTCTGTGCACGCCCCCCTATGTACCCCTCTGTGCACGCCCCCCTATGTACCCCTCTGTGCACGCCCCCCTATGTACCCCTCTGTGCACGCCCCCCTATGTACCCCTCTGTACACGCCCCCCTATGTACCCCACTGTGCACGCCCCCCTATGTACCCCTCTGTACACTGTGCACGCCCCCCTATGTACCCCTCTGTACACTGTGCACGCCCCCCTATGTACCCCTCTGTACACTGTGCACGCCCCCCTATGTACCCCTCTGTACACTATACTTGCCTCCCTATCTTCCTCTTTGCATACACAGAGGTGGGGAGGGGGACACAGGAATGGGGGGGTCTTAGTGGGGGGGAACACATAGTAATAGAGTGAAGCAGAAATGGCAGAATCTCTGTACTAAAGTTCTCATCATAGGAAGAAGACATGCAGTTCTCCGAAGGCTAACGCGTTTCAAGGGGTTTCCCCTCTTCTTCAGAGCCAGGCGTTTGGAGACCTGCATTTCTTCCTGTGATGAGAAATTTCGTACAGAGATTCTGGTGTTTCTGGTTGTACCGATGAGCGTGTATATTCATTGGTTTGTGAGTATAATTGCTCTATTTTATTACTAATAAATGGTGTACAAAGAGAATGTGTTGGGCTGGTGCTCCCTCTCTGTGTTATCCGGGTCTTCTACTCTACATCATCACACAGCACTGTCCCAGGCCTACGATCCCCGCTCCCACACTCCTTGTCTGACTATAGATCTGGGAATTGAATGTCACAATCGGTGTGGTGTCGGCACGTGTTCTGGAGCAGATTCTGCTTCCGCTCTGCTGGTTTTACCGGTTAGGCCAGTTCTCCGTGTTCACCGCTCACCGCGGGGATTCCGAGAGCTTTTCAAAGTGTTCCATTAAGTCATCAGATATCAGCTCTGGACAGTTATTTCTACAGCTGAGGGGATCACCCCTCACCTCCTCTAGTAAATACCGGGATCCCAGTAGTGATCCTCATCCTCTGATGTGTACATTACCTGATATCTCCTTCTGGTATAGTAATTCTGGAGCCAGGTAGTGATCCTCATCCTTCACTTTGTACTGTGATTATTATTTTATTTTGCTCGTCTATTGTAATAATGGAGGGCACAGTGATCCTCATCCTCAGGTGTGTAAAGGAAGGCAATAGTGATCCTCATCCTCAGGTGTGTAAAGGAAGGCAATAGTGATCCTCATCCTCAGGTGTGTAAAGGAAGGCAATAGTGATCCTCATCCTTAGGTGTATAATGGAAGGCAATAGTGATCCTCATCCTCAGGTGTATAAAGGAAGGCAATAGTGATCCTCATCCTCAGGTGTGTAAAGGAAGGCAATAGTGATCCTCATCCTCAGGTGTAGAAAGGAAGGCAATAGTGATCCTAATCCTCAGGTGTATAAAGGAAGGCAATAGTGATCCTCATCCTCAGGTGTATAAAGGAAGGCAATAGTGATCCTCATCCTCAGGTGTATAAAGGAAGGCAATAGTGATCCTCATCCTCAGGTGTAGAAAGGAAGGCAATAGTGATCCTAATCCTCAGGTGTATAAAGGAAGGCAATAGTGATCCTCATCCTCAGGTGTATAAAGGAAGGCAATAGTGATCCTCATCCTCAGGTGTATAAAGGAAGGCAATAGTGATCCTCATCCTCAGGTGTATAATGGAAGGCAATAGTGATCCTAATCCTCAGGTGTATAAAGGAAGGCAATAGTGATCCTCATCCTTAGGTGTATAATGGAAGGCAATAGTGATCCTCATCCTCAGGTGTATAAAGGAAGGCAATAGTGATCCTCATCCTCAGGTGTGTAAAGGAAGGCAATAGTGATCCTCATCCTCAGGTGTAGAAAGGAAGGCAATAGTGATCCTAATCCTCAGGTGTATAAAGGAAGGCAATAGTGATCCTCATCCTCAGGTGTAGAAAGGAAGGCAATAGTGATCCTAATCCTCAGGTGTATAAAGGAAGGCAATAGTGATCCTCATCCTCAGGTGTATAAAGGAAGGCAATAGTGATCCTCATCCTCAGGTGTATAAAGGAAGGCAATAGTGATCCTCATCCTCAGGTGTATAAAGGAAGGCAATAGTGATCCTCATCCTCAGGTGTATAAAGGAAGGCAATAGTGATCCTCATCCTCAGGTGTATAAAGGAAGGCAATAGTGATCCTCATCCTCAGGTGTATAATGGAAGGCAATAGTGATCCTAATCCTCAGGTGTATAAAGGAAGGCAATAGTGATCCTCATCCTTAGGTGTATAATGGAAGGCAATAGTGATCCTCATCCTCAGGTGTATAAAGGAAGGCAATAGTGATCCTCATCCTCAGGTGTGTAAAGGAAGGCAATAGTGATCCTCATCCTCAGGTGTAGAAAGGAAGGCAATAGTGATCCTAATCCTCAGGTGTATAAAGGAAGGCAATAGTGATCCTCATCCTCAGGTGTAGAAAGGAAGGCAATAGTGGATCCTAATCCTCAGGTGTATAAAGGAAGGCAATAGTGATCCTCATCCTCAGGTGTATAAAGGAAGGCAATAGTGATCCTCATCCTCAGGTGTATAAAGGAAGGCAATAGTGATCCCTCATCCTCAGGTGTATAAAGGAAGGCAATAGTGATCCTCATCCTCAGGTGTATAAAGGAAATCAATAGTGATCCTCATCCTCAGGTGTAGAAAGGAAGGCAATAGTGATCCTCATCCGTATAAAGGAAGGCAGATTGATCCTCATTCTCAGGTGTATAAAGGAAGGCAATAGCGATCCTCAGGTATATAAAGGAAGGCAATAGTGATCCTCATCCTCAGGTATATAAAGGAAGGCAATAGTGATCCTCATCCTCAGGTATATAAAGGAAGGCAATAGTGATCCTCATCCTCAGGTGTGTTCATGAGTGAATCTGAATGGAAGTGATTTTATAATTGCCAATCAGCTGCTGCACCTGCAGGGTTCTGAGGAAAGTGTCAGGGCCTGCATCCCTATCTCACCAACAGTGACATTTGTGTTACAGGGGATGCCCAAAATCTGACTTGTATCTTAGTGCAGACTTCTGGGAAAACCAATCGGCCAATCTTACAAGCAGGAAATGCTTCTTCTTTCTTCTTCTTTCTTCTTCTAGTGATCCTCATCCTCAGGTGTATAAAGGAAGGCAATAGTGATCCTCATCCTCAGGTGTATAAAGGAAGGCAGATTGATCCTCATTCTCAGGTGTATAAAGGAAGGCAATAGCGATCCTCAGGTATATAAAGGAAGGCAATAGTGATCCTCATCCTCAGGTGTATAAAGGAAGGCAATAGTGATCCTCATCCTCAGGTGTATAAAGGAAGGCAATAGTGATCCTCATCCTCAGGTGTATAAAGGAAGGCAATAGTGATCCTCATCCTCAGGTGTATAAAGGAAGGCAATAATGATCCTCAGGTGTAAAAAGGAAGGCAACAGTGATCCTCATCCTTCAGTTTGTACTGTGATTATTAATTTATTTCGCTCTGCTATTGTAATAATGGAGGGCACAGTAATCCTCATCCTCAGGTGTATAAAGGAAGGCAATAGCGATCCTCATTCTCTGTGTGTGTGTGTGTGTCAAGGAGGGCAATAGTAGTGATCCTCATCATCAGGACTCTACAGGGCACATTACCTGTTACCCCCCCCCCCCCTGTTACAGTAACAATGACAGACAGTAGTGATCCTCATCCTCAGATTTGTCTTATTTGCACCTCTGGCACCCCTTTTATCTCTGATGCATTCTTACCAGAAATGAAGCTCAGAGAGCAGTCCACCTATAGAAACGTCTGGTAATGCCATATATGCAATATACTGTCTGTCATTTAAAGAGTAACTCCACTTTTGTTGAGGAAAAAATATTCCCCTCTGGGTGATCTGTGTGCATTGTGGGGATTTTAACAAACTTTGTTGCATATTTCCTACCTTTTTGTTATTCTGAAGAAATGGCTGTTTGTGTTCATGAGTGAATCTGAATGGAAGTGATTTTATAATTGCCAATCAGCTGCTGCACCTGCAGGGTTCTGAGGAAAGTGGCAGGGCCTGCATCCCTATCTCACCAACAGTGACATTTGTGTTACAGGGGATGCCCAAAATCTGACTAGATCTGAAATCGGCCAATCGCACAAGCAGGAAATGACATTTCGGGGGGGGGGGGGGGAAACATTCTGTGTATAGAACACCTCCAGGTGGCCATATTGCATTTTACAGAACATTACAGCGCTGCAGATTTTAAAGGAAAGGTCATTTTTAATACATTTCAATTACAATATGACTTGTGTCACACTTATATGCGCTATATTATTTATTTTTGTGTCTTTGCTGTTTTTTTTTTTTCCACGAAAGTGGAGTTACCCTTTAAGCTAGAGTTCTGCGCAGATTAGGGCTTCCATGTGGCCATGGGTTCGAGCCACATCCCAGCGTGTCTGAGATTCACGGTCCTGACAAATTTGGGTAGATTCACCTTGGAGCATTTTTTAAATCCTAATGCCTTGTATGGTCAATGAAGTATGGCCAGCAGGCCTAGAAGGGCCGATAAGGGGGGCTTCTGGTTATCCGCTCTCTCACTATAAAAAGGAAGGTGGGGCACAGAGCAGCCAATAGTATCCGTGTATATGGAGGCTGTTGTAGGAAATGCTGATAAACTGCAAGGGGTGAGATTAACTCATTGGGCATTCAACACCTTTGCTTCTTCTTCCTTCTTTCTTCTTTCTTCTTCTTTCTTCTTTCTTCTTCCTTCCTTCTCCTCTCCTTCCTTCCTTCCTTCTCCTCTCCTTCCTTCTCCTCTCCTTCCTCCTTCCTTCCTTCTCCTCTCCTTCCTTCCTTCCTTCTCCTCTCCTTCCTTCCTTCCTTCTCCTCTCCTTCCTTCCTTCCTTCTCCTCTCCTTCCTTCCTTCCTTCTCCTCTCCTTCCTTCCTTCCTTCTCCTCTCCTTCCTTCCTTCCTTCTCCTCTCCTTCCTTCCTTCCTTCTCCTCTCCTTCCTTCCTTCCTTCCTTCCTCTCCTTCCTTCCTTCCTTCCTTCCTTCCTTCCTCTCCTTCCTTCCTTCTCCTCTCCTTCCTTCCTTCCTTCCTTCCTTCTCCTCTCCTTCCTTCCTTCCTTCCTTCTCCTCTCCTTCCTTCCTTCCTTCCTTCCTTCCTTCCTTCCTTCCTTCCTTCCTTCCTTCCTTCCTTCCTTCCTTCCTTCCTTCCTCTCCTCTCCTTCCTTCCTTCCTTCCTTCTCCTCTCCTTCCTTCCTTCTTTCTTTCTTCTTTCTTTCTTTCTTCTTTCTTTCTTCTTTCTTTCTTCTTCTTTCTTCTTTCTTCTTTCTTCTTTCTTTCTTCTTTCTTTCTTCTTTCTTTCTTCTTTCTTTCTTCTTTCTTTCTTCTTTCTTTCTTCTTCCTTCCTTCTTTCTGTCTTCTTCTTCCTTCTTTCTGTCTTCTTCTTCCTTCTTTCTGTCTTCTTCTTCCTTCTTTCTGTCTTCTTCTTCCTTCTTTCTGTCTTCTTCTTCCTTCTTTCCTTTCTTCCAGTATTTTTTTAATTTTTTGTTTTTTGCTAGAAAATTACTTAGAACCCATATATATATATATATATATATATATATATATATATATATATATATATATATATATATATATATATATATATATATATATATATATATATATATATATATATATATATATATATATATATAGGCCAATATGTTTGGGATTTTTGGTAACAAAAATCCCAATAAGCGTATATGGATTAGTTTACACAAGTTATAGCGTCTATAAATGTGTGTGTGTGTTATATATATATATATATATATATATATATATATATTTATATTTTAGCAGAGACCCTAGAGAATAAAATGGCAATGTTTTATGTCACATGGTATTTGCGCAGCGGTCTTTCAAGCGCATTTTTTGGGGGGGGGGGATATACTTCAACGAATTTAAAGGGAAAAAAATAAATAAACCGTAAAGTTAGCCCAATTTTTTTGTATAATGTGAAAGATGATACGCCAAATAGATACCTAACATGTCACGCTTTAAAGTTGTGCAAACTTGTGGAATGGCGGCAAACTACGGTACTTCTCACCATATCTCATAAATCTCCATAGGTGATGCTTCAAACGGTTACCAGTTTAGTGTAAGGGCCCCATATACACTATTAGATTTTCTGCAGATTTTTGTCTTTCAGGTTTACCAAAACCATCTGTATGCAATCAGGCCCACTACAGTGCAAGGGCCTGCCTGATAGCATACAAATTGAAACTCTTAAGGTTTGACCTCCCCATATATATTATATGGTTTTGGTCAATTTTAAAGACAAAAGTGTGTATGGGGTTTAGCAGAGGAGGCCTAGTGCTAGAATTATTGCACTCGCGCTAACGATCGCGGAGATACCTCACATGTGTGATCTCAACACTGTTTTTACATTTGAGGGAGTGACTTGCGTATGCGTTTGCTTTGGCGCGCAAGCACCAAATGGGATGTTTTTATTTTATTTTTTCTTATTTTATTTTTTACTCTATCTCTTTAAAATAAATAAATAAAAAATAAAAAAATTCTGATCACTTTTGTTGCTGTCACAAGGAATACAAACATCCCTTGTGACAGTAATAGGCAGTGACAGGCAGCGCTGTGTCTTGGCCTAGGCTGACAAGGCCCAGGCCTAGGGCGGCACTTGGGGGGGGGGGGGCGGCAAAAAAGCATGGAAGGGGTGTGGTTTACAGATGATAGGATGGGTTTTAAATATGTAGGTGTGGCCTTGACAGGAAGGGGTGGGTCGTATTTTTAAACTGGGGGTGCATGAATTTAATCAGGCCTAGGGCAGCAAAAAACCTAAATACGCCACTGGTGGCGGGTACTCTTTATGGAGAGAGCCTGAAAGACCCCAAACCCCCTCCTCTACACTTGAAAGGAATTCAGAACGCCAAAATCTGCATTGTTGAATGCTGACATTTTTTTTTTTTTTTTTCTTTTTTAAGCTGGCGTCGCTGGCAGCTGAGTAAACCGGAAGTGACGACGTGACGTCGCTTCCGGGTTTCTACATCGGAAATCCGATCAAAGCCAAATTCGGCTTTGTTAGGGTCTCCAGCCAGCTGGGCGGACGTGTCGGCTTGTGGCTCAGGTCTCCCGGTGGGACTAGTGACCCAGGTGGAGCAGGGGAGGGGGGAGGGAGGACCTCAACCTCTTATTTCTTAACCACTTCAGCTCCGGAAGATTTAACCCCCCCCCCCCCCCCGCTTCATGACCAGGCAATTTTTTTTTACATCGCGCGATGTAAAAATGAATGAAAATTGTGCGGTTGTGGGACACCGTACCCAAAATTGATGTCCATTGTTCCCCACAACTAGAGATTTCTTTTGGTGGTATTTGATCACTTCTGCGGTTGTTATTTTTTTGCGCTATAAAAGTTATAGTGCCTACAAACTATGGGAGTGTGTGTGTACATATTTTTAGCACAGATCACTGTATTGGTGTCACTGGTCCCCAAAAAGTGTCAGTGACCGATTTGTCTGCCGCAATCCCGCTAGAAGTCGATCACCACCATTACTACTAAAAAAATAAAAAAATAAAAAATTTTATAATATATATTTATTTATTTTTTTAGTAGTAATGGTGGTGATCGACTTATAGCGGGATTGCGGCAGACAAATGTGACACTGACACTTTTTGGGGACCAGTGACAACAATACAGTGATCTGTGCTAAAAAATATGCACTGTCACTGTATTAATGACTCTGACAGGGAAGGGGTTAAACATCAGGGGCAATCAAAGGGTTAAATGTGTCCCTTCTAACTGGGGGAGGGGAATTGCTTTAACTGCTTAAAGACCGAGATCTGAGTTCCTGCTTAGCAGAAAGGCAGGATCTCTGTCTTCCCTACTAGCAAATTGGCAATCTGCCTTGTTTACATAGACAGACCGCTGTTCTGCCTCTTTCGTGAACGATCGGTCCGCCAGACCCGCTGATTGGCTCCCACTGTGCCCAGTCACAGTGGGAGCTGGTCGCCGGCGGCGCGCCGCAGACCCAGAAGGACAATCACGATCACGTACAGGTATGGGATTTCACCTGTAGGAGCTGCCACCCCAGAGTGTATGTATGTATGTATTGCGGTGGGCGAGAGATGCTGCATCTTTCTCCCGCCGATGTTCTGTTGAGAAGTGCCCCCCCCATTGAATAGTGCCCGGGATGTACTGTGCATGCGCTGTATGGAAAAGCACAACAGCTGATTTGCTGATCAGCTGGGCTGACGTAACCACACCGTAGGAGGTATCTCTCGATGGGAGATACCATTTCACACGCACAATTTAAACCTATACAAACAGCGGGGAAGACCATAGTTCTCAGATTGTGCCACGCTGCTGCTGGAGGGCGACTTGTGGCTGTGTTGAAGGGCTGGTTCTGTCTGTTGCAACCCGCCCTCTCACACAGGCAAAACCGGCCATTCAAGACAGCAAACCCGCCCTGCAACACAGACAAAACCGGACCATCAGCACACTGTAAAGCCGCCCCGCAACAGCGAGGCACCATGTGAGAACTACGGCCCCCCCCCCCTGCTGTTTGTATAGGTTTCAATTGTGGCCGTGAAATGGTATCTCCCTTCGAGAGATGCCTCCTATGATGTGTGCTTGCGCCCTGGTCACAACACTCCAGCACTATTCGGTGGGGGTGGGGGGGAGGCACTTCTCGACCTAACACCGCTGGTTTCTCAGTCACCGCTGTCTGCTCTGCGCCTCCCCCTGAGCTCACTGCAGTGCTGGGCTGTGGAGGGGGTGGGAACGGCTAGCTCAGGCTCTCCGTGACTTGCTGAGAGCCTGAGCCAAGTGCCAGTCCAGGCTTCTGGGTGGATCCCGAACATGATCTTTCCCCAGCCTGGACTGGCTCTGTTATGTCAGCCGACAGCGGGCTTCCACAGGAGAAGTACAGCCAAACAAGCTTTGGCTGTGCTTCTGCTTTTAAAGAAGAGGTATGGCTAAAGCTCTTTTGACCCCATTTCTCCGGTGGGTCACAGGAGTACAGAACAAAGTGCACTGCTGTGACCTAAGAGACTACAGATGGCACAGCAGTGTAAAATTGGCCTGCAGTAGCACATTTTTAATAAGCAAGGCTGGGGCCTAATTTACTAAATAGAAAAAAACAAGGGTTAGGTTTTACAACACGGATGATACAGCCTTGTAAATTTGGCCAGCCGCAGGACAGTTTTAATCAGGAATAACATATAACAGAATACAAGCAGGTGTTTTAATAGTTAACAGACCGCAGATAATAGAGCTGTGTAAAACCTGCAGCTGACGTCTCGCATCCAGTTCGGGCTCTCTAGAGATCCTGACTTTTTTATAATGTAGCCGACTCAGCGCATTGCTGGAGGGGCGAGCAGAGAGTTGGTGTCTGACAATCACCGGCTCTCTGCTAGCTGAAGACCGAGGACCGAGTGATCAGCTGTATTTGATCGCTCGGTTCTTTGGTCTTTGAGGTGGCGGGGGGACAGATACAGCTTTTAAGACTGGGAGGGTGTTTTTGGGGTGTGTGTGTGGGGGGGGGGGTAGGGAGGTTCAGCGATCGTGTGACCATTGTCCTGCTGGCCACCGATCTTTAGTCCGCAGTAAGAGTCGTCTTCCAGAGCTCAGTCTTGGTGTTGGGTGCACAGCGAGTACCGTTGTAGGAAGAGAAGTTGTCAGATGTATCATACCTGTCTGTAGATTGTTGTGGAATTATTTATTTACGGAGAACAAGGAGGTGTGTATGACTTAGTTGGCCCCCAGCTGTGTTTTTTGTCCTGGGGGCACGAGAAGAGAATATACCGGCGACAAACATGTGCGGTTTGTTCTCCTCGGAGGTATGTAGACAGACTGGTGCTTGGATCTGCTGGATGTGGAGGTTCCCTTGAAGTAAACTGCAGTGGGCATTTCAGCAGCACTCCAGTCACATATATAACCAGGTATTATTGATGTGTCCTCTGCCCTGTTTGCTCTGTGCTGGAAACCTTATCTGATGTTTGCTCTCCTTGCTGCTTTGTGGTTTCATGGCACAGATACTCTCTAATGCTCTGCCAGGCCAGTGTATGGCTGAGGCCTGCAGATACTCTGTTATTTTGTAGGTCAGTGCGCTGATGGCCACAAATACTCTAAAACTCCTTCCAGATCTGTGTGTGACTGAAGGCTGCGAATACTTCAATACTCTGCAGGCTGCTGTGTGCCTCATGGGCACAAACAATTTGCCTGGCCAGTGTGTGATTGGGGGGGGGGGGCTCTTCCGGGGCTGGTGTGTGACCTCTTCTGGGCTATTGTATGACTGAGGGGGCTCTTCAAGGCTGGTGTGTGACTGGGGGGTCCTCTTCCAGGCTGGTGTGTGTGACTGGGGGGGGGGTCCTCTTCCAGGCTGGTGTGTGACTGGGGGGGGCCCTCTTCCAGGCTGATGTGTGACGGGGGGGGGGGCTCTTCCAGGCTGGTGTGGGGGGGCTCTTCCAGGCTGGTGGGGGGGGGCTCTTCCAGGCTGGTGTGTGGGGGGCTCTTCCAGGCTGGTGTGTGGGGGGGCTCTTCCAGGCTGGTGTGGGGGGGGGCTCTTCCAGGCTGGTGTGGGGGGGGGCTCTTCCAGGCTGGTGTGGGGGGGGCTCTTCCAGGCTGGTGTGGGGGGGGGCTCTTCCAGGCTGGTGTGGGGGGGGGGCTCTTCCAGGCTGGTGTGACTGGGGGGGCTCTTCCAGGCTGGTGTGTGACTGGGGGGGGCTCTTCCAGGCTGGTGTGTGACGGGGGGGGGGCTCTTCCAGGCTGGTGTGTGACGGGGGGGGGGGGCTCTTCCAGGCTGGTGTGTGACGGGGGGTGGGGGCCCTCTTCCAGGCTGGTGTGTGACGGGGGGTGGGGGCCCTCTTCCAGGCTGGTGTGTGACGGGGGGGGGGGGCCCTCTTCCAGGCTGGTGTGTGACTGGGGTGGGGGCCCTCTTCCAGGCTGGTGTGTGACTGGGGTGGGGGCCCTCTTCCAGGCTGGTGTGTGACTGGGGGTGGGGGCCCTCTTCCAGGCTGGTGTGTGACTGGGGGGGCTTCCAGGCTGGTGTGTGACTGGGGGGGGCCCTCTTCCAGGCTGGTGTGTGACTGGGGGGGGGGCTTCCAGGCTGGTGTGTGACTGGGGGGGGCTTCCAGGCTGGTGTGTGACTGGGGGGGGCCCTCTTCCAGGCTGGTGTGTGACTGGGGGGGGCCCTCTTCCAGGCTGGTGTGTGACGGGGGGTGGGGGCCCTCCTCCAGGCTGGTGTGTGACGGGGGGTGGGGGCCCTCTTCCAGGCTGGTGTGTGACTGGGGGTGGGGGTCCTCTTCCAGGCTGGTGTGTGACTGGGGTGGGGGTCCTCTTCCAGGCTGGTGTGTGACTGGGGGTGGGGGCCCCTCTTCCAGGCTGGTGTGTGACTGGGGGGGGGCTTCCAGGCTGGTGTGTGACCGGGGGGGGGGGCCCTCTTCCAGGCTGGTGTGTGACTGGGGGGGCCCTCTTCCAGGCTGGTGTGTGACGGGGGTGGGGGCCCTCTTCCAGGCTGGTGTGTGACTGGGGGGGGGGCCTCTTCCAGGCTGGTGTGTGACTGGGGGGGGGGGCCCTCTTCCAGGCTGGTGTGTGACTGGGGGGGGGCCTCTTCCAGGCTGGTGTGTGACTTGGGGGGGGGGGGCCTCTTCCAGGCTGCTGTGTGACTGGGGGGGGGGGGCGGCCTCTTCCAGGCTGGTGTGTGACTGGGGGGGGGGGGCCTCTTCCAGGCTGGTGTGTGATTGGGGGGGGCTCTTCCAGGCTGATGTGTGTCGGGGGGGGGGCGGCTCTTCCAGGCTGGTTTGCGGGGGGGGGGGCCTTTTCCGGGCCATTGTGTGACTAAAAGCTGCAGATAATTTATAATAATCCTCTGCCAGACTGCTGTGTAGATATTCTATAATACTCTGACCGGTGTGTGCTGATACTCTAGTACAGCCTTTTTCAACCCTTTTACACCAGAGGAACCTTAAAAAGATTTTCAGGTCTCAGGGGGACCCTGCCATGATCAATTCAGTGGGAAGAATGCCGCTTACATTGGTGATCAGTGGGAAGAATGCCCCTTACATTGGTGGTCAGTGGAAGAATGTTCCTTACATTGGTGGTCAGTGGGAAGAATGCCCCTTACATTGGTGATCAGTGGGAAGAATGCCCCTTACATTGGTGGTCAGTGGGAAGAATGCCCCTTACATTGGTGGTCAGTGGGAAGAATGCCCCTTACATTGGTGGTCAGTGGCAAGAATGTCCCCTTGCATTGGTCAGTGGGAAGAATGCCCCCCCCCCGTTAAAGACCGCTAAAAAGATCATTGGTTTATTGTTGTCTCTGCCAAGGGGTGTTTGCCCCAGAACTCTACAGGCACCATCAGATGGGTCAAACAGCTCAAGCAACCTCTGGAGGAGTCCTAGAGTTCCACAGAACCTGGTTGAGAATGGCTGCTCTAGAATATTTTGCCAGGCCAGTGTGTGTATCCGAGGCCCACAGATACCCTATAATACTGAGCCAGGCTGGTGTGTGAGGACATAGAATACACTTCCAGGCCAATATGTAACTGAGGTCTGCAAATACTCTATAAATCTCTTCCAGGCCAGTGTGTGACTGTTACAGATAATCTAGAATAATCCTCTGCCAGGCCAGTGTGTGACTGAATACCACCGATATTCTAGAATACCCGGCCAGGCACTTCAGATACTTTCTTTTTTTTTTTCCTCCACACTGATCACTTTCATTTTTTCTGTTTTTGCCTTGCCAAAAGCGGAAGAAAAATGCATGACCGTTAAATCCTATAGAAATCCTTCACACCAGTCAGTTGTAAAAGTCCTGCACTGTGCATGTTCGGTGCAAGGAAAGAAATACACCAAAAAATGCACCTCCCTATTAAAATGAGTAGAAAACGTGGCAAAAATGCACCCTTTGTTGCACTATTGGTGCGTTTTTTGACTCGCATGTCCCTTTTTTCACAAGTGCAAAACGCACTGGAAATGTGGCAAAAATGCATATGCGTTTTTATTGCATTTTTTGCAATGGAGCAGTTTGAAAGGGCCTTTATGGGCCAGTATGTGACTGAGGGTGCAGATAATCTAGAATACTCTTGCAGACCGGAGTGTGACTTCAGGTTCTGTTCTCATTAGTGCAACTTTCATGCAACCTAAATTCAACTTATTACACTCTATGGTGTTCAAGTCACAAGAAAGTAGTGCAGGAACCTTCTTTGGTGTTGCTGCGACTTGAGTCGCAGCAATGCGAATGGTGGCCTTTGAAAAACCATGGTTTTCAACTTCCCAGCTTCAAGTAGTGAGAGTTGACCTTTTCCTTTCTTTTTTGGAGAACCACAAAAACTGTATGCGTCTCTATGGATCACCCGGGGTTGAGGCCGGGTCTAATTGGTCAACGCATTGGTTTGGCAGAATGTTATAGAGCAGTGATGGTGAACCTTGGCACCCCAGAAGTTTTGGAACTACATTTCCCATGATGCACATGCACTCTGGAGTGTAGTTGAGCATCATGAGAAATGTAGTTCCAAAACATCTGGGGTGCCAAGGATCGTTCGTTAAAAAAAAAAAAGAAGGGAAAGGTCAACTCGCACTACTTGAACCTGAGAAGTATCTGTGGAATATAATGAACCCTTCCAATAGGTGGAATCGTACATGACCAGGACTTCTGCCTATAGCAGGACTAAACATGGCCGCCCTGTTCACACTGGAATTTCCGGGGATGTGCATGCAGTGACAAACTCTCAAGTTTCTGGGTCTGGGGCAAGACGAACCCCCCCCAACCAATCCTCCTCCCAGCGGAGAAGCCGATAATATATGCTAATATAGCTTTAGCCTTTGTTCTCCAAAGATTTTGTTGCCATTAATTTTTCTTTCTGTTGCAGATGAAATCAAGACTGAGCTGGAAAGAGAGAAGTAAGTGTTTTCCTTTTAACTTGTGTACATAGAGTTGGGAGAGGGATCCAAAACGAGGCCCTCCAGCGGCGCGCCGACAGGGCTTCCATCTTCACCCGGTCTTCCTTCCAGGTTGGCGGGCTCCGGTCCTATTTTATTTGAGAAAGTCTGGCTTAGACTAATAATAGGGTCTAGTCACCAGGTAAGATGTGGACCCAGGATTGGAGGCATTCTCCCGCCCAAAGTTCTAAAAAGAATCTGGGCTCCAGAACCCGGAACAGGGCTTATTAACCATTTGACCTCTGAGATTTTACCCCCATTCATGACCAGGCCATTTGCGGGTGCTTTTTAACCCTTTTTCGGCCGCTAGCGGGGGTTAAAAGCGCCCCCCTAGTGGCCGAAAAGCGCTGCTAAAATGGTGGTAAAGCGCCTCTAAAAATACCGCCGCTTTACCGCCCATGCCCACCCCCCCCACCCCATTGTGAAAGTGCCCTTAGTGTTTGTGGAAAACGAAGCGTCTGAATACCATTTTTGAAGATATCTTCAGGCCGGTCACCTGACTACTGGCCGCTCTTCTTCTCTGATCCATGGCTACAGCGGAAGGAGCCGAGATCTCCCACTGACGTCAACTGGGAGGTCACCTAACGGCTGTGCTGGCCGCCCGGCTCCTCCCGCTGTAGCCCTTAGATGGGGGCAGAGAGCGGCCGGGAGTCACGTGATTGGCCTTAAGATATCTGCAAGAAAGATATTCAGACACTTTGTTTTCCACAAACGCTTACACTGCAAGTTATAGCTGGATAAAAAAGGGTATGTATGTATATAGATATATATAGAATATATATATATATATATATATATATATATATATATATATATATATATATATATATATATATATATATATATATATATATATATATATATATATATATATATATATATATATATACATACATACATACATACATACATACATACATACATACATACATACATACATACATACATACATACATACATACATACATACATACATACACGCGCACACACACACACACACACACACAGCTCACATACACAGGAGAGCTACGGATGACGGAGGCACATAAGCTGACCACGTGTGTCAGGGCTCAGCAGCCATGATATACCATGGGCAGTTTACGGGGGGGGGGGGCATTGACAGGCAGGATCAGCCAGGTATTTCAGGTGATACAGAGGGCCAAATTACACAATAACTTCAATAACTTTTTTTATTTTTTTGGGGGGTTACAAACGCTTTAAGATGCCGCGAAAACAAAGTCTGTGTTCTCTAGATCAGTCATAAGCCCTGGAGCCCCTCACCGTGTGTAAATGAGAAATCTGGGTGACTTGTACTGTAAACAGTATACACACGGTGTGATAAAATGTGTGTGTCCATTCTAGAGAATTTATGTTTGTGTCTCAGTTACCAGGTAAAGTTTTTTTGTACAGCGTGTGACTCTGAGACGCTGTTTGCTCAAAGGGTGTGAATATACGGGGTATTTAATCTTTATCTTGTGATGACTTTACTCAAATAAGCTATGGTTTGCAGACTGTTTATATATCTCTGTTTATCTTTTCTGCTCCCGGTATCAGTGTGCTGGGCACTGCCTGCTGTATAAGATAAAACATGGAGCAAATACAGATGTGTGCTTCTATATCTCATCTGTCTATATCTCATCCTTCTATTGCAGACATGGATCAGAACCGCTGTCCAAACCAAAATTCATTGAGGCCGACAAGTATTTCCTCCCATTTGAGCTGGCTTGTCAGACAAAGGCCCCCCGCATTGTCAGCACCTCCCTGGACTGCTTGCAGGTAATGTCTGTAGTAATTGTACCCCTGTATTGCTCTATGGAAGATAAATGTGGCGGTTCTTGCAGGATTTAGGTTTTCATGTTATCACAATCCTTTGGAAAGACCTACTCCTTTTTGGCTTTCATTTCTTCTGCCTAGTTGTGTGGCCGGGCGGCTAAGGCTTGGTACAGCATTATTCAAAAAGGAAATGGGAAGCGAGGGTTAAAGTGGTTGTGAAGGCTGAAGGTTTTTCACAAACCTTCTGTGTGCAGCTCACCTGAACCCGATATTGATCCAGTGATGTGCACAAGAGCCTCGGCTTTACTGGGTCTTGATCTGAAGATGTCTACAAGAGCCTCAGCGGTCCCGGGTCCCAATCTCGATCTTATGATGTCCACAAGAGCCTCAGCTGTCCCGGGTCCCAGTCTCAATTTAATGATCTGCACAAGAGCCTCAGCTGTCCCGGGTCCCAGTCTCAATTTAATGATCTGCACAAGAGTCTCAGCTGTCCCGGGTCCCAGTCTCGATCCAATGATGTCTACAAGAGTCTCAGCTGTCCCGGGTCCCAGTCTCGATCCAATGATGTCTACAAGAGTCTCAGCTGTCCCGGGTCCCAGTCTCGATCCAATGATGTCTACAAGAGTCTCAGCTGTCCCGGGTCCCAGTCTCGATCCAATGATGTCTACAAGAGCCTCAGCTGTCCAGGGTCCCAATCTCGATCCAATGATGTGCACAAGAGCCTCAGCTGTCCCGGGTCCCAATCTCAATTTAATGATCTGCACAAGAGCCTCAGCTGTCCCGGGTCCCAGTCTCAATTTAATGATCTGCACAAGAGCCTCAGCTGTCCCGGGTCCCAGTCTCGATCCAATGATGTCCACAAGAGCCTCAGCTGTCCCGGGTCCCAATCTCGAGTAATGATGTGCACAAGAGCCTCAGCTGTCCCGGGTCCCAATCTTGTTCCAATGATGTCCACAAAAGCCTCAGTTGTCCCGGGTCTCTCTGTACTTATTAACTTGGACAGAAACGGGAGCCATTAGCTCCCACTACTATCAGTCATAGCCAGTGAGCCACTGAGGAGAGCGCAGGAGGCAGGGCTGAGCCGTGGCTCTGTGTCTTATGGAAGTATAGAGATTGGTTCGGGAGCGAGCACCAACCACTGCCCCGAGTGGCATGCTATTGGGGGCATTGGTCAAGGGGGGGGAGCCAGGAGTGCCGGTGGGGGACCAGAGAAGAGCATCGGGGCTGCTATGTACAAAACAGTTCTTATCCTTTCCACTCCAACAAAACACAAGAGTTTATTTATTTTTTTGCCTGGATTTTAGGGCTGATTCACACTAGATGCGGTGGGACTGCATTGGGCGGCTATTCCAGCACTGTCCTACCGGCATGGACAAGGAAAAATGCCCTGTCTCCTATGTGGTGTGCGGGCGCGATGTGCTGACAAAAGTACTGCATGCATTAGTATTTTTTTTAGCACAGTGCGAGGCAATCCACTGCCTCGCACCGGGTGGCTGGCAATTGAACTTTGAGACATCTCAAAGTTTGCTTAAAAAAAAAAAAAAGAAAAGATAACTGCGATCCTCCAAGCTCAGCATCTCATCACTGCGCTGAGCTCAGTCAGACCGCACTGCACCACAGTTTTAGTTTTTTTTCATATTTCACCTGAGCTAGACGAGCGACAATGGCAGCCTCTCGGGTCTAAAAACTAAAATTGGCAAAAGAAGAAATGTGCCCTCAGGCAATATACAGAATTTTCCAGCAGAGTTCGATTTGCAAACGTATCCAGAAAAACACTCTAATACCCTGAGATGTTGAAACACAAGTTGGAAAGTTTTATGTATTGCTGTGTGTGGGTATATGGGATTGTATATTTATTTATTTATTTATTTATTTTTATGGTTGAACTAGATGGACTTGTGTCTTTTTTTTTTTTTTTTTTTTTTTTTTTTTTTTTTTTTTCAACCTGACTAACTATGTAACTATGTGTACTGCCCTGCCTGGAAGAGCCTAGTGATGCAATGTGACAAAGATCACCCAAGGGAAACCATACGGGCGACCTGTACTACAACCATTTCCATATTTGTTTCCTACAATTACCTGTTAAAGTGTAACTAAACCCAGGAATCTGCATTCGCTACCAGGAATCTGCATTCACTATATCTGGTCTCCCACAGAAAACCGAGCCTGGAAATGTAATTATTTTAGTAAATATAAACTGCTAAATACCTTTTTTCTCATCAGCAGTATAGAGCAGCCTTGTGACTTCTATCAGTATCTGGTAAAGCTTGTAGGAGGAGTTTTCATTCTCCTCTGACTGTCCTATCAGGCTGCAGGACCCCTGATCCTCTGTCTGGACAATGCTGATTGGCCCTCTCCTAAACTCATGCACCCTCCCAAGAAAAAAAAAAAAAATTCTCTAGCAATACACACCAAACTAAGCATTGTCCTTTATTCTCTGTTCTATCATGAGATGAATTGGGGACAGTGGAAGAAGGGGAGGAACAGAGAAGACAGGATCAAGCAGACTTTTTACACAATCCAGAGGATTAACCCCTTAGGTTCCATAGTGAGCATAACAAGCACACTTTACTGCATACACAGACTGATTTTACTGATGTGGTTTTAACAATACTTTTAGCAACACTGATGAAGTGGGATTTTTAGGCAGGCCATATATGGTGCAAATTTATTTCCTGCAAACAAGGGTTGCAGGAAAGAGACTTGCACGATTTCCCCCATCAATGCAGACAGTGCTGACGGAATCCTTCCTGCCGATCTATTGTCTGCTCCCGGTGAGGGAGGCTGTCCCTGCCGGGAGAAGACTGTGATTATCGCTAGCAGCCGCTAGCGATAATCGGAGGAGAATTTGACAGGCTGGTTGTATCAATCGATCCATCAACTTGTATATTCAGTCTGCCCATTAACTGTTCAAATATCTGCTGAACCGGCCGAGATTTGAACCGTGTATGGCCAGCCTAAAGCTCTCAAAACTTGTTGGCTATATTTTTCCATCCTCCGGCTGTGAATGAAAAATTTCTACTGGACTTCTCTTTCGGCTTATGGAGCTCTCATCCTATTGGGTCTCGTTTCCACCTACGTTGCTGTCTAAAGAGCGATATGCATTGCAATGCAGAGAGAGGTGGGTGGAAGCCCGAGCCTAACATTCCACTTGAATGGGTGACGTTTGGCAGATGCGAGATTATAGGGGGGATTGTTTGCTGAGCCGCAAAGTGAAGGATTGTAGCCATGGCATGTATAAAACCCCCTTCTTGCCTTTGCAACTTAAAGCGGGGGTTCACCCACACCGCCAAAAAAAAAAAATTAAAAGCCAGCAGCTACAAATACTGCAGCTGCTGACTTTTAATACATTGCCACTTACCTGTCCTGGGGTCCAGCGATGTCGGCAGGGGACGCCGAGAACCCGCTCGGTTCTCGGCAGCTGCCGCCGCCATCCTAGGTGAGGGAATCAGGAAGTGAAGCGTTGCGGCTTCACTTCCTGGTTCCCTACTGCGCATGTGCGAGTCGCGCTGCGCGTCCCAAGTGGTCCCCGCTCTCTGCTGGGAGCTGTGTGTTCACAGCAGACAGCGCGCTCGGGACGGGAAGAGGCATAGACTCCCATGGGTGTCTATGCCGAAAGTGGGTGCAAATACCTGTCTTTGACAGGTATCTGCACCCCCCTGAAAGGTGCCAAATGTGACACCGGAGGGGGGGAGGATTCCGAAAAGCGGAAGTTCCATTTTTGTGTGGAACTCCGCTTTAAAAGGTTAGTTCACCTTTTTACCAAAAAACTGCCTATGTAGATAAGGGGTGTCTGTAGATAAAAACAAACTGTGCAGCCCTGACTAAAGTTGAATAATGCCCTTGCTATAGATGTAGTCCATTTACATACAAAAAGTGGCCAGTTAAATGCATGCGAGGAGAATTGTAGAGCCATTTATACGATTTTACAAAGCGAGTCCCAAATTGTAATGGTAGACCTGGTCAAAGGTGAGGTACCTGCGGACAGGGTGCGATTAGTTCCTGGGAATCCATAGCTGGGGGAACAATTCAGTCTCGCTGAGGTCATGCTCTAGTTGCACCCACAGCTTGGAACCTCTGATGTTTCCAATCTGATTTTTTAAAGCAGAAAGTAAAAAATATATCTCTTTTTCCGTTTTTATATAATAAAAAAAATAAAGAAACCGGAGATTATCAAATACCACCAAAAGTAAGATTTATATGTGTGGAAAAAAAAGATGTTAATTTCGTTTGGGGACAGGATTGCATGAACGCGCAATTGTCAGTTAAAGTAACGCAATGCCGCATAGCAAAAAAAATGGGCTGGTAAAAAAAAGTGTGGGGGGGGGGGGGGGCTACAACCTTACAGTGCTGAAGTAGATAGCAAGGGCAATATTCAACTTTAGGCTGCTTTCACACTAAGGCGCTCTGCAGGCGCTAAAGTCCTAAAAATGGCGCCCGCAAAGCGCCCTGAAAGAGCCACTCAATGCACTCCAATGTGAAAGCCCCGAGGGCTTTCACACTGGAGCGATGCGCTTGCAGGGTGGTCTAAAAAGTCCTGCAAGCCGCATCTTTGGAGCGGTGAAGCTCCTAAAGCGCCCCTTCCCATTGAAAACAATGGGGCAGCGCTGCAAACCCGCCTGCTTTGCGGCCGGTTTTAACCCTTTTTTCGGCCGCTAGCGGGGGTTAAAACGGCCCCGCTAGCGGCCGAATAGCGCCGCTAAAATGACTGTAAAGCGGCGCTATATTTAGCGCCGATGTACCGCCAGCGCTCGCACGCTTCAGTGTGCAAGTAACCATAGTCAGAGCTGCAACGTTTGTTTTTATCCACAGATGCCCATTATCCGTATAGGCAGTTTTTTTTGTAAAGGTGAACTAATACTTTAGGCTGGGTTCACATTTATGTGAATTGGTTGCAAGGGGGGGGGGTCAGTTGGTGAGTGGTAAAAATTCAGCTTAACCACCTATTTTTAGTCCCCTCGCCAAAACTGCAAGATAAGACTAATCCTTATATCTACTTCCGGCAGCCCCAGGAACACACTGCCTGAGAGAGAGCAGCTTTCAAAAGTTAAAGTTGAGATCTTTTATTTGGGTCCAGCACTTTAGCACTACTCCTATATTTTTTTTTTTTTTATGTTTTTTAAGCTACTAAGCAAACAATGTGTCATACTGTATAGAGTATTGAAGGCCATTTCCTGGCATGTAAGCTCTGGCACAGAGAACCCTTACATTTTATGACTTTTATGGGTCTCTGTAGGCGGCTGTATAATGATGACCTCTTCTTGCAGAAATTGATTGCATATGGGCACATCACTGGAAATGCTCCGGATAAAGGCATAGCGGGAAAACGGCTCATCGACCGCATAGTGGACACCATCTGTAACTGTTTCCAGGGCCCCCAGACGGATGAGGGTGTACAACTTCAGATCATAAAGGTAAAGGAATGATTTTTACAATGAGTTCTGTTTGTGTGATCCTAACCTGTCCTCTCCCAGTAAAACGCATTTACTTCCTTCTCAAATGCTCCTTTAAAAAATATCACCTCTTACCAGTGTAATCCTTCAGGTTACACTTTAACTGCTGTGATTACCTGAATTCTGAGAGAGAAAATCAGTCACAATACCTTGCTGTTCTGTCTTTTTTGTATCATCTCACTTGGCTAATATCTGAAGAAGAACTATTGTTAAAAAAAAAAAATTAATGGCATTTAAAGTATATTTTTACCTTTTTGGGATGTTACATGTTCCACCTGTTTTTAGGGTGGAACATGTAACATGTGCCCAATGCTGCAGCCGCTGGCCACTGCCCACCCCACCCTGTTGCAGCAGTACAGGAAGAAGTTTCCCACACTAACTGTCACTTTTTAAAATCAGCCTGGCCATGCGGGGCTCTGCCCACCCAGCTGTGTGTGTGAATGAACTACAAGCCCCAACAGCCTTGGCGGCTGTCGGCTTGTAGTTCTCAATGAACTACCACGGCCTTGTGGAGCACCATGGTAGTTTATTGATCTCTTCCTGTCAGTGTATCTGCCTGCCCGCAAAGGATGTACGGGTACACGGATATACTGACAGATCTGTCAACATGGCAATGTTTTACAGGCTTCAAAAGGAAAAAAATAATAAATGCACATTTTTTTTTTACCTGCAAAAAAAATGTGCAATTATTATTATTATTATTATTATTATTATTATTATTATTATTATTATTATTATTATTATTATTATTATGGTGAACTTATCCTTTACCTCTCCAAGGGACCAAGTGCATATAGCTCTTGGTCCCATTCAAATCCATCCCTTTTGTTTCTAAGGAATGTGGTTTGACAGGTTTCCCCTTGCTGTCCGAAAATGCTGCTAGAAAGGCGATGGATTTGTTATTGACAGCTCTGGTCTCTGGTAGCAGGGACTTCCCTGGGGACCAATGCTGCTGTTCACGCAAAAAAAAAAAAAAAAAAAAAAAAAATACTGCACTGATTGACCTTTAGGTTTTTTGAGAGGCGATCAGCGCTGTTAGGCTGTGTCTCGTGCACCGACATGCACACAAAAAAAAAATAATAATTTAAAGGAGATGTAGAGACAAAGCTCTTGATCCTACTTCTCCTGTGGGTCACAGGAGTGCAATTTTAGATCTGCACTCCTGTGACCCAGATTCAGCCGACAGCAGGCGTCACTCACCGGCAGCTGGCTCAGCCTCTCAGTGAGGTGCTAAAAGCCTGAGCCAGATGCGCTCGTCCCCCTTACAGCCTGGCGCCCCAGTGAGCGATGGAAGGGCAGAGCAGAGAGCCGATGACTGACAGTCACCACTGAAGACCGAGAACTGAGCAACCAGCAGTCTTTGATCGCTCAGTTCTCAGTCTTAAGCTGGATACACACTATCCAATCTTCTGTAGATTTTTTTTTTTCCTTTTAGATTTACCAAAACCATATGATATGAGGTTAAACCTTAAAGTGGATGTAAACCTGAAATTTTTTTTTTTTTTTTTTTTTTATCATACTGTAGAGTATAAGATTTCCTATCATTTGAGCCCAGTCTTGCCACACAAAGTTAATCCATCTCTGAGCAATCCTCTTTTATTGTTCAGTGAGATAAATCTTGACAAACTGACAAAAACTTTGTCAAATACTCCCCCTTGCTGTGAGTGACAGCCTAAGACACAGGCATTATTTTTTAATTCCCTCCCCCACTCCTTTCTTCAGCAGCTCTGCAAGGATTGGCTGTTCCACACCTCAGTATGATTTGGCATTCTGAAGTCATGTGGTTACTTTCCTGTCTTTTCACTGGATGTTAGAGATCATAGCAGAAGTTCAGTGTTAGAAATACACAGGAGAAAATGCATATTGACAAGGGGAGTGTAGAGGTGGGCGGGGAGTCTACTGCCATCACGACTCCACCCACCGAGCTCCAGACTACAGACCCGCCCACAGAATCTGCAGTTTTTCGGGTCTCATAACAGACAGAGGGGAGACATTTGACAGGTAAAGATACATGCAGGAGACATATATATCCTTATAGATAACCCCTATGGCAGTAGTTTAGAAAGGATGACATTGGGTTTACATCCACTTTAAGAGTGCAATCAGGCAGGCCCTTGCACTACATGGTTTTGGTAAATCTAAAGGAAATCGGACAACAAAAGTTGTATAGTGTGTATGGGGATCTGGAGGTGGCAGGGGGACAGATGCAGCATCCATCTAGGTGAGTATGTATTATACATTTTTATCCCGTATGTCGCTTTAAAATTTTAACATCATTTTCCACTAAAACACAAGGGCTCTGGGAACAATGTTTACGTGTCTGATGCTGCTCACTTTTGTGGCTGACCACGTAGGTTTCTCTTAAAGATAAAAATGTCTCCTTACATAAAATAACATTCTGACAGCATGGAGCTTCCTGGTCTGCTATAATAAAATTGCAGAACATTGAGCAGGAAAGTCCTTCACAGCAGTTGTAAACCATGTCTCCTGCTATGTGTGGTGACAAGCTGCTCATCAGTTCCTCCATGTATCCTCTGACACTAGAGAAGGGATATGAAATGGGAATTTAGAGGTTTTCTTTCAGGTCTGAAAAGTTTTGCTGGTTTCAATGTCTCCTTTAATTTAGGCTCTGCTGACGGTCGTCACCTCCCCATATGTGGAGATCCATGAGGCCACCATTCTCCAGACTGTTAGGACCTGTTACAACATTTATCTGGCCAGCAAAAACTTGGTGAATCAGACCACCGCCAAAGCTACACTGACCCAAATGCTGAACGTCATCTTCGCCCGTATGGAAATGCAGGTGGTAAGAGGCATACAGGCTCATGTCTGGGTGATGGAGGGGTTTACACCTCATACGAGTGCTGTGATGTATGGCTGGAATGTTCTTAAATTATCTGGGAGTCTCACCTTTTGCCCATGATAGAGGTTTTCATCAGTGGTAGAAGACTACTAAACGATTGTTTTTTCTCTCCCTACAGTCTCAGGAGTTCCGGGATCATGAAAAGCAACCATTTAAGCTGAATTCTCCTGCGTCTTACAAAATTGCGGGCTCCCCACAAGTTACACCCAGATTGCACAGAAGCCAGCTTAGTGGATCCCCCATACCAAGCAAACGAGATGTCACAAATGGTGTTCAGAACCAAGAAGGTGTTTCACAAGTAGATAGCAAGGCGAGTGGGGAGACCCCTCCTGTAGTGTCAGGTAAGTGTCTGTCTGCTGGAATTCGCTGTTGGATTTAATTGGAAACGGTCTAACTGATGTTCATGTCTATGCAGGACTGGAGAAGATGACTGCTCCTGTAGACAAGGTACCATCCTGCCAGGATGGTCTACAGGAGGCGCCATCTCCTCGCGATGGTCTACAGGAGGCGCCATCTCCTCGCGATGGTCTACAGGAGGCGCCATCTCCTCGCGATGGTCTACAGGAGGCGCCATCTCCTCGCGATGGTCTACAGGAGGCGCCATCTCCTCGCGATGGTCTACAGGAGGCGCCATCTCCTCGCGATGGTCTACAGGAGGCGCCATCTCCCCGCGATGGTCTGCAGGAGGCGCCATCTCCCCGCGATGGTCTGCAGGAGGCGCCATCTCCCCGCGATGGTCTGCAGGAGGCGCCATCTCCCCGCGATGGTCTGCAGGAGGCGCCATCTCCCCGCGATGGTCTGCAGGAGGCGCCATCTCCCCGCGATGGTCTGCAGGAGGCGCCATCTCCCCGCGATGGTCTGCAGGAGGCGCCATCTCCCCGCGATGGTCTGCAGGAGGCGCCATCTCCTCGCGAGCAGGTCCCAGAGAGTTCAGAATCCTATACTCAAGGTTTGTATGCCCCTTCTGTTATATTGGGGTGTGTTTTAGTGATATTGTTACAAAACCTAAAGTGTCTTTTCTGTTTTGTGTGTGGGACAAGGTCCTGAGGTTACTACATATGCATAGTAGATAACCATTTCCAAGATTTAGTAGACCTTGCCATTTCTAATTGAAGAGTGAATTAATGGCGGTAAGGTAGTAATCCAATCCTCTCTTCCATTTCTAGTATACAGAAGAAGGGGAAGGAAAGAGAGGTGACGAATATTCTCTCTACCTTCTGGTAAACTATTTCTTGAAGACTTCAAGTGGTTGTAAAGTTAGAAGGTTTTTTATTTTAATGCTTTCTTTGCATCAAGATAAAAAAACCTTCTGTGTGCAGCAGCCCCCCTAATACTAACCTGAGCCCATCTCGATCCAGCAATGTTGCAGGAGTGTCTCGGCTGCCTGGGACTCTCCCTCCTCATTGGCTGAGTTGGCAGCATGGTGCCATTGGCTCCTACTGCTGTCAATCAGTCAGTGAGCCAATGAGAGAGTGGGACGGAGCCGAACCGCACTACGGCTCTGTTTGAATGGACACACAGAGCAGTGGCTCAGCTTGGGTTCCCCCATAGCAAGGTGCTTGCTGTGTGTGTGTGGGGGGGGGGGGTACTCTACAGGGGTGAGGAGCCAGAAGCGCCAACGAGGGACCCGATAAAGAGTATATGGGCTGCTCTTTGCAAAACCACTACACAGAGCAGGTAAGTATAACATGTTTGTTCTTTCTAAAGGAAAAAAATGCTGAGCCTTTAGTATCACTTTAAATATCCAGCAGAGCTTCTCCTGGCCACTAACGTATTGAGATCCAATCGGAGTCAGGATGAATGTGGTCAGAGAAGTCACTTGTTGGTAATGAGCACACACATGTTGTTGTATTTGTTGTTGTTATTATAATATATATATTTTATATCGTGTATATATCTTTGCAGAGGTGAAAGTACCAATCAGTGTTCCGGGTGAGCCAGAAGTTGCTGGATTTTCTCCCCCCGACAGTGTTCAGACCAATGGGATCGCAGACGACAGACAGTCTGTGTCTTCTACAGATTATTTGGTATGTGGTATATGGCAGAATATCCACTAATATCCACTGAGTTTGTACTGTTCCCTATTAAGGTGAGGGCACTAGCTTAGCCATAAAGCAGCACTTGATTCGGCTGTCACAATGCTTGTCTAGATGTAATAAAGTCATAAGTGTAATGGAAGGAGGATTACTGTAAATGGTTTTGACACCACTGCTCCTTGCTGTGTAATTGTAACTCTTCCCTGCCCTACCGCAGCTGTAACAATCAGTCCATTGGAGCATTGCTGGACTGTGGTAGGGCACCTCCAGGCTTCCAGTTTCCCTCATGCCTGGAACCGCTGTGTCCTATTTCTGCTGTCAAATTTTTCATGAGCCACTTTTCTTTATTATTATTATTTTTTTTTAAAGATATATTTATTGGATTTTAAGCAAGGAAATTCACTAAAAAACAACAAAACACCATACAATTGTACAAAACCCAGTGTACAAAGAAAAAAAAAATATGGTTCCAAACAATAAAAATATTTTCCAGCATAGTCTCACATGTCTCATGGTATTGTTAACCAGTATTGTCAGAGGAAATACATAATTAGTAGGAATATCATCTTCCATAACAATGTTCAGAACAAACAAATCCATAAGAGAACATCGGGGTTCCACTCAAATTTTTAACTTAATCTTACCCCCCTTCAGTTAATTGCATAGATGTTCAAATGCCGCACGAAAAATTTTTTTATAGCTGTAATTCCCTTCAAATTGTACTTTATTGTGGCACTTCCTGTCTCTCTTCCCATGGAAGTAGGCGTGTTTATTGCCTTTCCCCGGCGCCGCACTGTCTCCTGGGAGCTTAGTGTCAGGCTTCCCAAGATTCAGTGCTGGAACAATGATCATGCGCGTGAACAAGCTGTGAATGAACAGCATTCACCGCATCCAGGAAACCAATGCTTGTGGGCTTCACATGCCCACAAGCAAGATGGAAACAGCCAGCATCACATTTTTTAAGTTATTCTTCAGTACGAAAACAGACAGAGGCGGAAATATTACACCCAAACTGTGAGTATTATTTTGGGATTAGCAAAGTGTCTCAATGACCTAAAAAAAAGATTGGTCGCTGGACTCCCGCTTTAAGGCTGTGGTAAAATAGGGATTAGAGTAATGGGGCTAGAGATCAATCTACCCCATATTTTGTGAAAGGCTTTGGGTTTTTTCCTGAGTTCAAAGGTAAGTTTATTCAGAGGGAGTCATTGACCAGTTTTAGCCAATGCGCCAACACGGGCGACATCAACCCTTTCCAGGATAATGAGAGTGAATTCTTAGCATAAATGTATAGTATGGAGCAGTCATCCTATTACTTGTTTTAAGTTTAGAAAGTAGAGTTGTGTTAGAACTCCATGTAATATGGTGACACCTGGTTTCTATAGAGGAATTCCAGTCTGGTTTGTTTAGACCCTTTTAACCGTTTCTACCTTTTTAAAGTGGCCACCTGCATAGAGTGGGGAACCCTTCTATGTTATGTGGCTAAGGACAGTGATTGCACAGGAATTCAGCTGGGAAGACCCACCCTTGCTGTCACCCCTGATCTGCTGGATAACAGAGGTTTCTCCCTACCCCTCTGGGGTAGAGCCAGTAGGGTAGGTCTTGGTGTCCAACCTACAATAGGCAGTACACATACTCCATCCATCATGCCAATTTTCATCAGCTTTCCATAGGCAAGACATATACCCCACCATTAATGCCATTTCCCCAGCATATGCATTGGTGGGATACATACCCCACCATTAAAGGAGAAGTCCAGCCTGAGCTTTTTAGGCTGGGCTTTTCCTAAGGGTCACAGGAGTGTAATTAGTTTTGCACTCCTGTGACCCATTTTCAGCGGAGAACGGTCTGAAGTCCGCTCTCCGCTGACATCACTGCCATCTGTCGAGGCAACTTCAGAAGTCTGGATCCGCCAACTGCCTTGATTGATGGCAGCCTCAGCATCTCAGCGATCCGCTGAGACGGCCGCTCCCTGCCCTTCCACAGCTTGGTGCTCCAGTGAGCGTCGAGGTGGAGAGACGCTGCCTGACAGTCAGCAGCTCTCCTCTCGGATCTGTGAAAACCGAGCCATCGGCGATGTTCGGTGGCTTGGTTCTCAGTGCAGATATGGCAGGGAACAGCTGCAAGATTGGTCTGATGCTCCATCCACCGAGGTAAGTATGAATCAAGAAAAAACCCCATACTACTTTTAATGCCATTTCCCCAGCATATGCATAGGTGGGATACATACCGCACCATTAATGCGATTTCCCCAGCATATGCATAGGTGGGATACATACCGCACCATTAATGCCATTTCCCCAGCATATGCAAAGGTGGGATACATATCTCACCATTAATGCCATTTCCCCAGCTACCCATTGGCAGGGCAAATACCCCATCCGTGGTGCTGTTTTTCCACATCCCCATAGGCAGGGCATATACCCCATTCTTCTTGCCACTGCCCTAACCTCCTGTAGGTAGGATCTATAAGCACATTCATCATGCCGTTTCCCTAGCTTCCCATGGGTGGAACATATATCTATCTATCCATCATGTTGTTTCCCTAGTCTCCAATAGGTAGGACATGCGCTCCATCAGTCATGCTGTTGGCCTGGTAAACTTGGTAAAAAAATGATTTTACTTGCATTACCTTGTTGCCTTTCTGTTTTCATGCTCTGGAATTACCCATGATTTTCTGTGCAGGAATTGGACTCCCTACCCGGCCAGCATCCTGGTGCTAAATTTAGCCACATCCTCCAGAAAGATGCTTTCTTGGTGTTTCGTTCACTCTGCAAGCTGTCCATGAAACCCCTGGGAGACGGGCCCCCGGACCCGAAGTATGTCGACTTTCTTTTCATTGATTGGAGAATACTATATGTCATACAATTTGTCTGAAGTTGTCTGTCTTGTATTGAGCCAAAGGTTGTTGCTCAGTTTTTCAAAGAGTCGATCAGAGTGGTATCCTAAAAGTAACTGAGACGAAAACCTGTAAGCCAGTTCACACCAGAAACCTGTGTTCCGTGTGCGTTTCCTGTACCATGTTCAAAGCGCACTGCACTTGCAATCTGCAGCGGGTGTCATTGTTAACACAACACCCCAAACGCAGTGAGTATGCCTTCTGTGCTTTTTTTTATGATGTAGCACATGCACAACTTTTGGTGGGATCTGGCGCAATTTCAGCTCCTTCGAATGAGTAGGCTGAAATCGCACTGCACCCGGATTGCATGTGAACCAGCCAAAACTGGTTTATTTTAGTGGAAATGATAATCTTCCAAGACCCTTTCACTCAGTGATTACCCGGAGCCTTGTGTCTCCAAACCTTTCTACCAGACGTACTTCTGTCAGACATATAAGGCCCCTTTTCATATGGACTTTCCGATCAGGTATGCCTGTCAGTTTATCACGTGGATCGTAACAGAAGCACCATGCAGGTCTACAGTTAGTCGGATTTAAACGGCCTTGTGTCCATTTACACCTGCCTACCTCAGGGTCCACCCAGGTCCCAATAAAAATAACCGAAAAGGACGGAGTCCTCCTTCTTTTTTTTCTGAACCTAAACGTGACTGATCAGAGTTTGCGTGAAGTAAACGGACACAATCCGTTTAGATCTGCCCATAGATCCAACATGAGTCAGCCACAGTCTATTGTTCAGATGCAGGCAAAAAACGGAATGGGCTTGCATGACACTAACACTATATTTACCCTGTTGGGTCCAATTTGGCAGAGGATCTGCTTTACAGATACCTTGCTGAATGGGGCGGCGTGCCTGTCAGAATAGGACTCTCCAAGGGGGACTAAACTCCATAAATACTATGCTTCTCCTTCCAGCGATGTGGCAGTTACATCTCATCCGCCGCTGTCCTCTTCTCCCTGTCTACCTCTAGTTTTCAGCCTCTTGATTGGATGGAGGGGCTATGACTTTATCTCACACATGCGCATTAAAGTCAGTCATTCTGACATGACCAGAGTGTGCTGGGAATGCACGCTGAGATGCACATACACAGCTCCATGTGCTTTTATAAGAAGGCTGCGAGCTGGCAGGTACGTGTTTGTTATTGCAGAAGAGACATTGCATGCCTTTTCTGCAATAAAGAGCTGCCTACCTGCAGTTTTTTAGTAGTTTAAATGAAGTCCTGCTAAATGACTTTAGGCTGGCCCCTTTTGCAGGTATAGCTATCTAAAACATTAAAAATAAGTATGAAAACAGAAAGGAGCAGAGGGCACCTCTATCTGAGTGTAAATTGTGCAAGCCAACAAGTATAAATGGATAAAATAATGCACTCACATGTGATAGAGGTGATCGGAGGAGGAATTGACATCACTAACAGATCAGCAGGCAAGCGGCTGGGTTGGTAGGAAAGGAAAGCACTGGGGAGTTGGGACACAGCCAGCATTGTGTGCATCAGTATCTGGGTGTCCTTAGTTTGCTCAGCAGTCAGCTGGGGTTACACAGAGTGTTTCGGGGCTCCGCCACTTTGTCAAACCATACAGAAACCCTTTATGTATAGTTTGACAAAGGGTACGGATCCCTGAAATGCTTAACCACGCCCTCTTATGGTGGGATGTAATCACCTACCACTGCCGAGTCAGCGAGGACACTGGGAAGCTGCTGTTCACAGTGCGCTGCCTGCAGTTCAGCTCCCCTCTGCATCTGCTCAGCAGATTGCTGGCCAAACTCTGCGAAACCCCAGCTGACTGCTGTGCAAGCTAAGGACATCTGGATGCCGCTACACACAGCGCTGCCTGCGTTCCAACTCTCCAGCGTTTTCCTTCTTACCAGCCCAGCCCCTTGCCTGCTGATCTCTGCTAGTGATGTAAAGTCCTCCTCAGATGACATGCTGACATTCCCTCTATCACATGTGCGTGCATTATTTTATCTATATATACTTCATTGTTGGTTTGCACACTCTACACTCAGCGGCACCCTCTGCTCCTTTCTATTTTCATGTTTACTAGGTTTACTCCGGACCTTCACAGGGGAGCTGCCTCTTGCCTCCGAGTGTCCATATTCCAGAAAGTCCATTCCCTTTTTCCCCCACATCCACACTTTCATCTCTGGGAGGCTACAGCAGCACTGTAGTCTTTTCCTAATTTTCCCAATTAAAAATAAGTGCCTGTTCTGTTTAAAATCCAGTAATACACTGTCTCACCCTGCTCTGCACATGCTCAGTTGCTCTATTTTTAGGCACTGCGTTGAATTTGTAAAGGCCGTTCTGCTGACAGCCTAAAGAATTTACTGCTGTTCGGGGAATCTGGGCTTCAGCAAAATGGCAGCCTCCAGGGGGAGAAACAAGAACAACGCTGGAGGCAATTTACAGCACACACTGATTTTGGTGACTCAATTATTAAAGTGGAACTTTAGTCAGAAAATGAAGTCCTGCTACGTGACTTCAGGCTGGCCTCTTTTGCATGGACAGCTATGTAAAAAATTAAAAATAAATGCCTATACTGTTTAAAATCCAGTAATACACGGTCTAACCCTGCTCTGCACATGCTCAGTTGCTTTCCATTTTTAGGCATTGCTGAGTTTGTAGAGGCTGATCTGCTGACAGCCTTAAAACTAAATTAAATCCACTTATACTTTACAGCCAAGGAAGCCGCTTCTGTTTGATCCGCAACTGCCATGGTGCTGCACATCTGATCAGTTATGAAACCAGACATTTAAACATTACATTCCTGGAATGCCTGGTTGTGAAACTGTTAAATCGATGGTTTTCATTCCACTTTATGACTTACTTCTGCTGGGGCTCTGGGCTTCAGCAAGAAGTAACAGACGCAATGCTGGAGGCAATTTACAGCACACATTGGTAGCATCATTAATGTGGAATATGTTCCTGCTAAAGAACATTATTTTTAGCAAGTTGTTATGGGTAAAGTTCCGCTTTAAAGTGTAACTAAACCCTCTTTTCCATTTCAGCCAAGGAAGCTGGAATGTAACTGTTTTTGGAAACTGTTAAATTGATGGGTTTAGTTCCACTTTTAAGTCTGTAACTCTTCAGAAGTTGAAACCAAATCCTTTGTGATAGTCCTAAAATGCCAAACACAAATTGGAAAGCCCAGCTGAAATTTCAGTTTAAATCCGATAAAGTGGTTGTAAACTCTTACATATATCCAATACCACCAAAAGCAAGCGCTATTTCTGTGAAAAAAAAAGATCTAAATTTCATTTGGGTACTGTGCTGCATGACCCAGCAACTGCCAGTTAAAGCAGCACAGTGCTGAATAGCAAAAAATGGCGTGGTTAAAGTACAGCCAAAGCTGTAGTAAGTAAGGAGGGGGACTGACGGTCAGCAGCTCCCTGCTCTGGGAACCGAGCATTCAGTGGTGTTCGATCGCTCAGCTCTCAGTGTTAGAGGCGCCGGGGGACAGATGCAGCATCGGACCGATGCCACATCCACCTAAGTAAGTATGATTCTTAAAAAAAAAACCTAAAAATAAAACGCTATACTTCTTTTAAACAAAGTTAACAACCAAAGTCCTACACTTTGAGCTGAACCCTTAAACTACTATATACTTTCATACTTTCTGATCTGCATATAGACTTCCTTTACTTGTATACCATATTGATTGGTAGTTTGAGAAGTAAATGATTTGTAGGATGTGGCCCAGCAGATAAATCCTTTTTTTTTTTTTTTTGCTTTTATCCCTTGTTCAGATCCCATGAACTCCGCTCCAAGGTCATCTCCCTGCAGCTCCTCTTGTCAGTATTGCAGAGTGCCGGCCCCGTCTTCAGGACCCATGAAATGTTCATCAATGCCATTAAGCAATATCTTTGTGTAGCTTTATCGAAGAATGGCGTGTCTGGCGTGCCTGACGTCTTTGAGCTGTCCCTGGCCATATTCCTGAGCCTCCTCTCCAACTTCAAAATGCACTTAAAAATGCAGGTGGAGGTAAGCTTGGCCCAGGTATATTCTACAGTAGATTTGTGTTTGATCAGCACATGCATCCAAGCGACAGAAGTCCTGAGATTGGAGTACAATAGCGCAGCAGGGAGGATTCCTCCTCCCACCTCAAATGTGTAGATGTGGGAATCCATTCGTTTTTGTTTTTTTTTGATCCGCAGTTTTTTCCACTGTGTTCTCCCAGCTGGGACGGCCCATTCTATGCATGAAGGTAAAAAACCTGTGTGCATCAGCCACTCATAATACTTACCTGAGCCCCCTGTCGATGCAGCAATGTCCACGAGAGCCTTGCCTCTCCGGGGGACTCGCACTTCTGATTGGGTTTTTGGCAGGACCCATTGGCTCCTGATCCTGTCAATCACAGCCAGTGACCCAATCAGCAGAGGTTGGGGCTGAGCCACGGCTCCGTGTGTAAATGGACACACAGAGCCATGGCTCGAGAGCGTGCTTGCTTGGGTGCAGCTTGCTGTGGGGGTACCCGGCAGGAGGGAGGGGCCAGGAGCGCCGGTGTGGGACCCGAGATGGAGGTTCTGGGTTGCTATGTGGAAAACCATTACACATAGCAGGTAAGTATAACATGTTTGTTATTTTAAAAACAAAAAAAAACAGGGCATTAACCCCTTGCCGCTGAGCGTACGCAGATGTGCATACTCGGCTTTCGGGGGTTATACCGGCATGATGCCCGCAGCTGCAGGCATCATCCTGGTACTGTTTTTCAGAACCGGCGATCAGCTTTCCAGCGATAACTACCGATGCGGCTAAAAGCCGCTCGGCTGTTATACTGGAGGAGCGGGAGGGGACGCCGCCTCCCGCAGCTCTTACCAGGCCTCCCGTTCTAACAGGAGGCCCGATCACCAATCCACCGCCTCCGGCGGCTAGTGACAGTCTGGAACAAAGCTGTAAGTGGCTTCGTTCCAGCCTGCTAATTGTAAACACGGAAGCGACGTCATGACGTCACTTCCTGTTTACTCAACTGCCAAAGGCGCCGGTTTTAAAAAAAATATACAGTATTCAGAATCGCAGAAAAATGGCGATCTGAATACTTTAAAGTGCAAAGGAGGGATTGGGGGTCTTTTAGACCCCCGATCCCTCCATAAAGAGTACCTCTCACCACCTATTACTGTCACAAGGGATGTTTACATTCCTTGTGACAGCAATAAAAGTGATCAAAATTTATTTTTTTTTAAACACAATTTATTAATATAAAAATAAGAAAAAAAAATTTTTTTAAAGCGCTCGCGCAGCAAAGAAGACACATACGGAAGTCGCGCCTGCATATGTAAACGGTGTTCAAATCACACGTGAAGTATCGCCGCGATCGTCAGAGCGAGAGCAATAATTCTAGCACTAGACCTCCTCTGTAACTCTAACTTGGTGACCGTAAAAAAATTTAAAGCGTCGCCTATGGAGATTTTTAGGTACCGTAGTTTGTCGCCATTCCACGAGTGCGTGCAATTATAAAGCATGGCATGTTTGGTACCTTTTTACTTGGCGCAACATCATCTTTCACATTTATACAAAAAATTGGGCTAACTTTACTGTTTTGTTTTTTTTTTAAATTCATGAAAGTGTCCCTTTTCCCAAAAAATTGCGTTTAAAACACCGCTGCACAAATACTGTGTGACATAAAATATTTCAACAATCACCATTTTATTTTCTAGATTCTCTGCTGAAATATATATATATAATAATGTTTGGGGACTCTAAGTAATTTTCTAGCAAAAAATACGGATTTTAACTTAACACCAAATGTCAAAAATGGGCTTAGTCATGAAAGGGTTAATATCTTCTTTTTTTTTTTTTTTTTTTTTTATCTTTCATTGCAGGTGTTTTTTAAAGAAATCTTTTTAAATATACTGGAGACCTCATCAAGTTCCTTTGAGCACAAGTGGATGGTGATCCAGACGCTGACAAGGATCTGCGCAGGTATCTCAAGGCCGACATCCGCCATTAAATTGGGAGAGCTCCTCTGTGATTTCCCACGATCATCCAGATCATGGAAAATCTACTGGTGTCCCATGTGACATCAGAACGAGCGGTGGTCTCCGTGTTTTTGAATTTGTAGAGGCACTCTGTGATTTCACCCTCACATCTAGACATGGAGAGACCATTGGTATCTCATGTTAAATCATCAGAACTAACCGTGATCTTAATGGTTTTTAGAATTGCATTACAGCAGATGTCTAGATCATAGGCCCCACCCTCTTCCAGGAGTTTGGACACTAGGCTATAGCATTAGGGTATTGCTCCTCCACTAGTGTGCTGCACCACTCCATATCGGGCACCTAGGCTGCCCATTTTAGAAGGTCGAGCAGTTTAGTATTTTTTTTTTTTTCTAGCACCATGAGAAGATGAGGAATTTTTCTCACTGGTCTCTAGCAGTGTCATGCTGAGCCTCCAAAACTCAGAGATTCAAAGCATTAGTCACATCATTTAAACAAATGGCGGGTCGAATGTTTAAGAATTAAAGGGAGTTTTCTTCACCCTAATACCTCTTTAAATGTTAGATTAAGCAGTCGAATGCTGCTGGATTCAGGTTTTAATATTATCACTGATTTTAAATATCATCTCTGTTTTTCTCCTGCTAGGTGGTGGGCAGTAAGCTTATGACCGGCTCATCATATATCATGGTCTTTTAGAGACCTTTTCTTGAGTGTCTGGGCAGCTGCCGGGGAGCGGATGCACTTCATTTTTAACCATAACTGTAGTGTGACCTTTTCGCACGTCAATCGGCACTCTCTGGCCAGGAGTGACTTTTACAGCTCTCATGCTGCTGGACAGAGCTTGAGACAAAGCCAGCCCGGTCAGTTCTGAGGCTGTTGGTACCAACAATAAATGTATCGATGCTGTGTAAATTATCTTGCATTTCATTACAGTTCACATTTAAGTAGAACTAATAGAGTGTTTTTTTATTTTATATATTTTTTTTCATATTTGATAGGGTAAGGGAGAGTTATAACCTCTGTCTCCCATTAGAGAGCTTTCACTTCCTGTCCAATAACTACTGTAGAAAGTGAGAGGGAATCCATGGTTGTCACCAGAACTCTGGAAAAGCAGAGAAAAGGGGAGGCGCCAACTGAATGTAGTATAAAAAAATTCAGCTTAAAAATACACAGGGTAAAAAAACTTACAGAATCTAAAAGGGGGTAATGCCCATCGAGATTTGATCAGTCCTGGAGGTGTCTAATGCAGCTCTGCAGCCGGTCCCATGGCTCCAGACTGACCAGTGTGGAGCTTCCTGTCATCCTGGGACGAATACACAGCCGTTCACAAGATCCACATCCCCACCAGCCATGGGAGCGGCTGCAGAGCGGCATTAGACACCTCCAGGACTGATCGGATCTCGATGGGCATTATCCCCTTTTGAATTCTGTAAGTTTTTTTTTTTGTTTGTTTGTTTTTTTTTTAACCCTGTGCATTTTTATGCTGATTTTTTTTTTTTTTTTTTTTTTTTTTTTTTATACTACATTCAGTTGGCGTCTCCCTTTTTCTATGCTTTTCCACATGTCTACAGAGGTAATGGACACCCTCTGAGGATGGCTGCCTGCTTTTATTGCCCACTTTAGTCATCGATATGGACTATTAGACTTTGCTATTCTAGCCATTGCTCATCTCATATTAAGGACATATATACCATTTTGAAGTGCCAGATCCCCCCCCCACCACCACCACCACCACATCTTACTCTGTCACCAGAACTAGTGTCCTCTTTGGAAGAGCTTCCCTCCTTCTTTTTTCTTTTTCTGGTGATGATTCAAAATTTGGGGATTTTCTTTTTATTGGTGATAACGGTAAACGGGACAAATAGGGCGACTCTCACAAAAGCCGACAATAACCTGACAGGTGTTGTATTCCCGCTTCGCTCGATCTAAAACTAAAAGAAAAGCACAAAAGTTTTGCTTTTAGTTCTACGTTAAAGCGGAGTTCCACACAAAAATGGAACTTCCGCTTTTCGGAACCCCCCCCCCCCTCCGGTGTCACATTTGGCACCTTTCAGGGGGGAGGGGGGTGCAGATACCTGTCAAGACAGGTATTTGCACCCACTTCCGGCATAGACTCCCATGGGAGTCTATGCCTCTTCCCGTCCCGACCGCGCTGTCTGCTGGGAACACACAGCTCCCAGGAGAGAGCGGGGACCACTAGGGACGCGCAGCGCGACTCGCGCATGCGCAGTAGGGAACCGGGAAGTGAAGCCGCAACGCTTCACTTCCTGATTCCCTCACTTAGGATGGCGGCGGCAGCTGCCGAGAACCGAGCGGGTTCTCGGCGCCCCCTGCCGACATCGCTGGACCCTGGGACAGGTAAGTGGCCATGTATTAAAAGTCAGCAGCTGCAGGATTTGTAGCTGCTGGATTTTAATATTTTTTTTTTTTTTTTGACGGTGTAGGTGAACCCTCGCTTTAAGTAGAAGAATACTGGAAATCCTTTAATAGTGTTTATTAATAGTATATGATTTGGATTTTTTTTTTTTTTTACACAATGTTTATGGTAGCTTTTTCCCAAATGGTTATAGTTTTGTAGATCTTGTTGATGTATATAGACTAAATTCATCTTTCATAACCTGTGTCTATATAACATTTTCATAATAAAGAATAATAGTAATAATAACATAATAAAGACTAATAGTAAAAATAAAGAAGAAGAATAAAAACAATAAAGAATTGTGTAACATCTCTGCATTGTCTTCTGTCTCAGATGCGCAGTGTGTGGTGGACATCTATGTGAACTATGACTGTGACCTCAATGCTGCTAATATTTTTGAAAGACTTGTGAACGACTTGTCCAAAATTGCTCAGGGAAGAAGTGGCCATGAGCTGGGGATGAGCCCCCTGCAGGTGAGGGTGGGAGCAGGCCGTAGGTAACGCTGCTGGTTGAATTATGTCTTGATTGCTTATCACCTGGTCCTCATGTCACCCTTTGTGTGTCCTCCATACAGGAGATCAGCCTGAGGAAGAAAGGCCTGGAGTGTCTGGTCTCCATATTAAAGTGTATGGTGGAATGGAGCAAAGATATTTACATCAACCCCAACCACCAATCCAACCTCGGTAAGCTAGCCTTTACTGGTGCTTTGTTTTATAGTGTCAGCCAATCGCGTCATGGCTGCGCTTTGTTCCGAAATATTTATGGTGGTTGCTAATTTTTGGGAGCATCGGAACCATTCCTGAAGATTTTCAGCTGTTTAGATTGAAAGATGTTGGAGAAAACCTGCACTATGTTCCGACTGTTCTCTTCATCCATTGAAAAGCTCTGCATGCCTTCTCACTTCTATTGAAGTCTAGTTGGTCTGCATGATTATGTCCCATCAGTAAGTATATTAGAGCTGCACGATTAATCGTTAAGAATCGAGATCGCAATCTCCCCCCCCCTCCCCCCTCGCTATTTGCTATCTTAACAAAGCATTTTCCCTATGCAAAGTTCTCTGTTCAAGACGACGGCTGTCAAAAAAAAAAAAAGGCTAACTATAAACATTGTAACGATTTTGTTCTTTAGATCAAAGGAATTAACTTCGGTCTGTAAATGAGGTCAGTTTAACCACTTAGACTAAACCTTTTTCAGACACTTGGTTTCAAGTTAAAAATCATTATTTTTTGCTAGAAAATTACTTGGAACCCCCAAACATTGTGTGGTGTGTGTTTTTTTTTTTTTTACCGTGGACCCTAGAGAAAAAAATGGTGGTTGTTGCAATATTTTATGTCACACTGTACTTGTGCAGCGGTCTTTCAAATGCTATTTTTTTGGAAAAAAATACACTTTTAATGAATTAAAAAAAAAAACGAAACAGTAAAGTTGGCCCAATTTTTTTTTTTTTTTTTGTGTGATATAAAAAATGATGTTACGCTGCAAGAATCTTGAAAGAATCGCAATCTTTATTCTAAGCAAAAAATTTGTGATTCTCATTTTGGTCAGAATAGTGCAGCTGTAATGAGTATATGGTAAATAATTTTTACCTTTTCTGCTGAACCCCAACCTTTTTCCCTTCCATTCAGTCTTGCACTGTTGTACAGGCGCCCCTTCCATAGTGAAAATGCTTACTCTGTTTTACAATGCACACTGTGAGCCTCTTGCAATGTGCATTAGAAGCTGCAGCCATTTAGATAGAGTCCACCTTTTTATTCCCCAGCCTTATTGTCCTGTCCCTGGCCTGCCCCTTTCATTCATTGGAATTCGGTTCTGTCAGTCATGGGGGTTCAGTTTCACATATGGGTGTTGCGTAGGGAGATCTGCATGCAAAAAATAACTGGTTTTAGAAAGCCTCCTCTTCCAGACTGACATCCACTTATCAAGGTATTTGATATTTTGCATTATTGCTTCCAAGAGCCAGCCCACCGCTTGCATCAGGACAGAATGCTTTTGAGAGGAGTACTGGGGCAGGGTGCTGTGATGTTGTTAATAAGGTGTGTACAGCAACCTGCAGGCCCTTCACACCAGCCATGCTCTGCCCCCTTTGCATAGAGAAGTTATGTAATGGAAATAGGTTTTATTCAGAATAGGAAATAAGGGAAGGCAAAATATAAGCAGATCAAACTTCAGCTTTAAAAGGATAAGTTCATCTTGCGTAACATGTTACACCCATATTCACGGTGTAACATGTAATGAATGCACTGCCTCCCCCCTCGCTGTGACAGCTAGCGATGGATCCTCCCCTCTGCCCGCCTGGTTGTGTCACTCATTCACAGTACTCTGTGAATGGAAAACCACAAGATCCGGCAGCCTTTACCTTTGTGCTGTGAGCGCTGTGGTAGGTTCACTCATTCTTCCTGCAAATTGTATCAGCTTTCTTGTACGAGGTGCGAGCAAAGCCCATACACTGACAGACCTGCAGGAGATCTGCATGGCATCTACTGATCACTGGTGCAATGCTTTACATGTTACCAAAACAAAAAATAATGCAATAATGTCAATGTAAATTTTATCCTTTAATCACAAAATACGTGTGTGCGTGCGTGTGTCCTCCTGTGCAGAATTATTAATCACCGCTAACCCTCCCTCCCCTTCCAAGGCCTGTTGACATTTCTGTGTTTGACTTGCACACTGTTTAAACACCGTTTTGTGGCATATTATGGCCTTGCTTTGGTTTTTTTTTTTTTTTTTTTTTTTTTTTTTAATTGTTCAATGGCTTTCGCACTCTTACAGGGTGGATTTGATTTAAATCACTAGTAAAAAGGCTTGATTTAACTCAACTCGATTTTTAAATTATAATTTTTAAAGAACAACTAATATCTGTCCCATAGCGGCGGCTCCTCTGACCCTCTGCTGACTCACCGACAGTCCTATTCTCTTTAATGGGACGGCTGGTGATGGGGCGGTGACACAACAAGGTGAGGGACGTGGCAGCAGCAGGTAAGTGGATGCCCGCTAACAGGCGCTGCCATGATGGATCTGAAATGACAGGTGCTCTTTAAATGTAAGGACTTATTCTTGCTGGTAGTTGGGAAACCTTCATTTTGTTTGCAAATATTAAAGTTTCTATTTAGAATAATAAGCTGTCAGGTTAGTAAAGCGGTGATATCAGAACCGATTCAATCATAATACAGTTTGTAGTGTACATAGATTTGCAAAACAATTGGGATAAAGGAATATTCCTGAACTTTGATGCATTCGCACAATTTCACAGTAAGAGATAAAACAATGTAGTGGATGTTCTATCTCAGCTTTCAGAGCTTGGATTCTTTGAATGAGTTTACCAAAGATGTAAATATTGCAGAATGTACAGCCTCATGCTACATAACTAAGCTCCATTTAATGCTGAATAAGCTAAATTATTAATGTATCCTAAATGGAAAACTATCTTTAGATTGTTACTCTTAGAGCCCTTTCACACTGGGGCGGGCGTCGGCGGTAAAGCGCCGCTATTGTAAGCGGCGGTTTATCGTCGGTATGCGGCCGCTAGCGGGGCGGTTTTACCCCCCGCTAGCGGCCGAGAAATGGTTAAAAAGCACCTCTGCAGAGGCGCTTTGCCGGCGGTATAGCCGCGCCGTCCCATTGATTTCAATGGGCAGGAGCGGTAAAGGAGTGGTATATACTCCGCTCCTTCACCGCTCCGAAGATGCTGCTAGCAGGACTTTTTTTACCGTCCTGCCAGCGCATCGCTCCAGTGTGAAAGCCCTCGGGGCTTTCACACTGGAATTAAGGCAGCGGCACTTTCGGGTCAGTTTGCAGGCTCCATTATTAGCGCAATAGCACCTGCAAACCGCCCCAGCGTGAAAGGGCTCTAAAAGCATTTTATTAAAATACATTTGATAAAAAACGAAAAAAATTATTTTGAATTTTTTAAACTTTTTAATTTTTTTTTCATCATTGAATTTTTATCCACCCTGCACTCTTGGGGTATTGACGAGTAAGGATGAGCTCCGGAGTGTTCGCACACTCCATGTGCAGAGCTCGCCAGGAAGTCTGCACGGCGCTGCGCTAATCACAGGCAGTGAGACATTGTCCCCAATGTGCGGCTGCAGAGTTCCGGAAAATGTCTCGCTGCCTGTGATTAGCGCAGCGGCGTGCCGACTTCCTGGCGGGCTCTGCACGTGGAGTGTGCGAACACGCCGGAGCTCATCCTTATTGACGAGTAGGAAACTGTGAATGTGTCCTGATCAGTGAGTCTGACACACACCGTGATTCCAGACCACAGACTGACCTACGATCTCTGAATTCTTCAGGTTCAGAGAAACCCTGCGATCCTGAGACCAGTGAAAATAAAACGCCGGAAATATTAGGCCGTAGAAGCAGTGCCAGCTCAGTGGATTCTTCGGTATCTTCATTGATCGGGAGCACGGGTTCTCAGACCTCCGTCCCTGATTACCCTGGACAGTTTGAGGTCATCAAACAGCAGAAGGAAATCATTGAGCACGGCATTGAACTGTGAGTAGAAATTTTTACACTACGTTTTTCCTGCAAATCCCTGGAGCTTTACTGCTTGCCTGTACAGTGGTAACCATGTATGACTGGCAGAATATTAGAACACTATTGGCACTTTCCTAAAATAGCAGTAAGATATTTCAGTCTACAGATAGAAGTTAACCAAAAAAGAGTTCAGTGAGATCTGCTCCTACATCAGATTACATGCAGCATGTTCATTTTTGTATATTTATTTCACTTTGCTAAAATCGCCATATAACACTTTTTTTGTGTTTTTAGCTGGTCACATCCCTTTTTAAGCTGATTTTTATCTTCTCTTTTTAAGGTTTAATCGGAAGCCGAAAAGAGGGATTCAGTATCTGCAGGAGCAGGGAATGCTGGGAAATACACCTCAAGACATTGCTCAGTTTTTTCACCAAGAGGACCGGCTGGATTTTGTAAGTGCCTGCTATTGCTGTCCACTATTGCCAGAGCAGCGCTTTCCTGGGGTAACTGGGCCTGTTTGTAGGAGGATGAACACTGGGATGGACTGCAACCCATAGATGGGCATTAGGGGCTGTTCCCTTTTTTTTTTTTTGCAGTAGAAGTAGGCAGAGGTTGGGCTATGGTGGGAAGTGGGTGGTTGTGACAGGGTGGCATTATGGCAGCTTGCTATGGGGGCACCACAGCCCAGTCACAGCTCCCTGTGTCCGTTCAGACACGGAGCCCTGACCCAGCCCCCCCCCCACTCCTGATTGGCTAGCTAACTTTGACAGCAGTGGGAGCCAATAATTGGCTGTGTCTCAGCCAATCAGGAAGGAGAATCTCAAACGACTGAGACACTCGTGGATATCGCTGTACAGAGAGAGACCTCAGGTAAGTGTTAGGGGGGCTGCTGCACACAGAAGGATTTTTATCCTAATGCATAGAATGCAATAAGATAAAAAAAAAAAAAACCTGCCTTTACAACCCCTTTAAAGAGGACCTGTACTGTGGAAGCTGTTCATAAAAAAAAAAAAAAAAAGTCAAGCAGAGGGCAAAGACTGGCCAATAGTTTTGCCTGTGGTCTCCCTGCAGCTGATCTTTTCCTCATTACTGATTTACCATGACTTGTGCCCCTGTGTGGAAGTGGGCATCTTGGTATTATTATTATTATTATAATACAGGATTTATATAGCGCCGACAGTTTACGCAGCGCTTTACAACATTAAGGCAGACAGTACAATTACAATACAATTCAATACAGGAGGAATCGGAGGGCCCTGCTCTTTAGAGATTACAATCTGGGAAGGAGGGTCAAGTTATACAAAAGGGTAATAGCTGTGGGGGATGAGCTAATGGAGAAAATAGTGCAGTTGTTAGATGGAGGCAGGATAGGCTTCTCTGAAGAGGAAAGTTTTCAGGGATTGCCTGAAGTGGATAAATTTGGAGACAGTCTGACAGATTGGGGTAGCGAATTCCAGAGGATGGCGAGGCTGGGGAGAAGTCCTGGAGGAGGATATGGGAAGAGGTGATGAGGGAGCTAGAGAGCAGGAGGTCTTGGGAGGTACGAAGAGGGCAATTAGGTTGGTATTTTGAGACTAGGCTAGTGAGTGGTAGTGGTATAGGAACAGGTCTTTGCTTCCTCATGTCAGAGCTGCTTTCCCTGATGACTGGTGGGTTAATGATAAAGATGGAGGAAGCACGGATCCACGGAATGCATGAAGCAGGGAGATCCTTGCATTGCAGTTCTTCAGGTACAGCTTCCTCTCCTCTTAAGAAGAACAATGAAAAACACAGGAGTAACCTCACCAAATCTCACTCCAAATCTGGCTAGACTAGCAGCCAGGGTGCATCAGTAATGATCTCACACTTCACAGATACATCTATGAGGATACAGAATAAGAGTACTTCAGCACAGAAGTCCAGACAAAGGTTAGATTTTTTTTTTTTTTTTTTTTAGGGTGCTGTTAAGGCACAGATATTATTTTTAGATGTTGCAAATCTATAACAGCAAATCTTCACTTTTGAATTCAGATCCACCTTAACCAATCATTACATAAAAGCTACTATGACCAGATTCTGTATTTTGTGGCACTTTGAGATAAAACCACTTTTGCTGCTGAAATGTGACTGCAGTACAGGCCTGTAGATAGTCACTCCTGTGATTTGAATTCTCTTTCAGACTATGATCGGGGAATTTCTGGGAGAAAACAATCGCTTTAATAGAGAGGTGATGTACACCTATGTGGATCAGTTGGATTTCCATGACAAGAACTTTATCTCCGCGCTGCGTCTTTTTCTGCAAGGATTCCGGTTACCTGGAGAAGCCCAAAAAATTGACCGGCTGATGGAGAAATTTGCAGCGAGATACTTGGAATGTAACCAGAGGTAATGCATATGCTGTACATCTAGAGGGTGAAATCATGAATGTCTATAGCTATGAGCTTATTCAGTTACAAATAGTTTAAGAATCGAAGTGAGAATCCACATAGGTCATACCATTGTAACCAAATGCTAAACTCTGGGATACTTGTTAACTTGCATCATAATTTCCTTTTCATATGCTAATTACAAACCTGCATCATTTTATATATAAAATCTTTCTAATTAATGATAAAACTACCTTTTGTAAAGTCTGTGATGTCATAGCTTGGATGGAGAAAGCACAGCTACAGCTGGACAACCGATCGTACTTCATCCAATCAGAGAAGGCCTTTTGATCATTGAAACAAATCCTAGGCCTTCTCTGATTGGCGGCAGTGCCGAGCGACCACCTGTGAACGTTTTGTATGCATAAGCGCAGCCACTCAGACCTGGAAGATTTTTATCTCATCCAGAGATTGGTAATGTATGAGATATGCATATATACATTGGTCCAAGCTGGACCAACCTAATTATGCTTTAAAAATCATACAAACCTTAGCATTAAATGTGGATCCTGACTAGGTCATTACTGAAGCCCTAGTTATTGAGCTGACCTCTGTACGCCAGTTAAAGGGGGACCTGTCATGGAGGAGATTGCCATCCTAGAGATGGATAATGCCATCGAATTGTGTTTTAAAGCAGTTGTAAAGCCTGAAGGTTTTTTCCTTCATGCATTCTACGCCTGAAGGTAAAAAACCTTCAGTATGCAGCTCTCCCTGCACTTACTTACCTGAGCCTGATCTCGGTCCTGTGATGTGCATGAGAGCTGCTGCTGTTCTGGCTCTCTGCCTCCTCATTTTTTCAGGGACAGCAACGAGAGCCATTGACTCCCGCTGCTGTCAACCACAGCCAGTAAAGAGGGATCAGGGACGGGGCACATAGAGCGGGACTCGGGAGTCACCATGCACAAATGCCCCTATAGCAACCGGCTTGCTATGGGGGCATTTGGCAGGGGTGGGGGAGCCCGGAGCGCCAGTGAGAGACCCGTTAAGAGGAGGATCTGTGCAAAACCACACATGGAGCAGGCAAGTATAACATGTTTGTTTTTTGCTCACTTGCGGACCACCCACCGTACATATACTGCGGTAGGTCGGCTGCTCTGTGTCAGGTCACGTACCTAGTACGTGATCTAACACTTCCGGGTCTGGGGTGTGCGCACAGCCAGCGACCTGCTTCCACTGTGATCACACACAGCGGGAGCCCAGTAGTGGGTACTGTGGACTCTGTCCACTGGCACCCACCGTACACCTACGTAAACAAGGCAGATTGCCGTTCTCTCAGAAGGGAAGGTTCTGATCCTGTGTTCCTGTAAAGCAGGAACATGGATCAATGGTTTCCCCTAGTCAAAGCAGCTCCCTTTGGCCGCCCCTGGTGTAAAAGTGATTGTAAAGGTTCGTTTTTTTTTTTTGTTTTTGTTTTTATTTTCTATAACAAACATGTTATACATACTTCTGTGCAAGGGTTTTGCACAGAGCGCCCCTGATCCTCTTCTGGGGTCCCCTGGCGGCGCTCCTGGCTTCTCCTCTTTGGCTAGTGCCCCCATGGAGCGCCGATTTTCTATTTAATGAGGAACCGAGACAGTGGCTGGAGCTGCTGGGCTCGTCCCTATTGCTGGAACGATTAGGTTCAGGTAAGAAAAGGTTGCTCTGGGGGGTTGCTGCAGCACAAACGGTGAAAAAACCCCTATAGCAGAAAGGGGGGGGGAAATTATGTATGTGTGTGTGTGTGTGTATGTGTATATATATATATATATATATATATATATATATATATATATATATATATATATATATATATATATATATATATATATATATATATATACATTTGTGCTCATAAGTTTACATGCCCTGGTGGAATTTTTGATTTCTTGGACATTTTTCAGAGGAGAATATGAATGATAACACAAAAACTTTTCTTTCACTCATGGTTCGTGTTTGGCTGAAGCCATTTATTAATCAACTGTGTTTACTCTTTTTAAATCCTAATGGCGACAGAAACTACCCAAATTACTTTGATCAAAAGTTTACACACCCCAGTTCTTAATACCGTGTATTGCCCCCTTTACCATCAATGACAGCTTGAAGTCTTTTGTGGTATTTGTGGATGAGGCTCTTTATCTTCTCAGATGGTAAAGCTGCACATTCCTCTTGGCAAAAAGCCTCCAGTTCCTGTAAATTCTTGGGCTGTCTTGCATGAACTGCACGTTTGAGATCTCCCCAGAGTGGCTCAATGATATTGAGGTCAGGAGACTGAGATGGCCACTCCAGAACCTTCACTTTATTCTGCTGTAGCCAATGACAGGTCAACTTGGTCTTGTGTTTTGGGTCATTGTTATGTTGGAATGTCCAAGTACGTCCCATGCACAGCTTCCTGGCTGATGAATGCAAATGTTCCTCCAGTATTTTTTGATAACATACTGCATTCATTTTGCCAATAATTTAGACCAAAGTTCCTGTGCCTTTGTAGCTCACACATCCCCAAAACATCAGCGATCCACCTCTGTGTTTCACAAAGTCATCAATCTTATTTGGGTACAACATAGCACGACCGCGCAGTTGTCGGTTAAAATACCGCAATGGCCTGGTCATGAAGGGGGGGGGGGGGTGTTTAAATCTTCCGGACCTGAAGTGGTTCAATTAAGTCTAACTTCAGGTTTCTTGTGAATTTTAAGTGGTTCATGCGGGCCAACCCGGTCAGGCTTTAATGGAACATTAACCAATCCAGAATCGCCTTACATTGGCATAAAGCTGTCAGACAGCTGATTACCATATGTAATACTCTCTCAGATATTTGAATGTGCTTGTAGATTTACACTTCTCTCTCTCCTCTAGACAGACATTGTTTGCCAGCGCCGACACCGCCTATGTCCTGGCCTACTCCATCATCATGCTCACCACAGATCTTCACAATCCTCAGGTGCGTTCTTATTACACCCTCAGAATGTGTCATCCTCGTCTGTCCAGATCATATGACAGTCTGTGTTTATTTTACCAGGTGAAAAATAAAATGACGAAAGAACAATATATAAAAATGAACTGCGGTATTAATGACAGCAAAGACCTCCCAGAGGAGTACTTGTCCGCCATATATGATGAAATTGAAGGCAAGAAGATTGCCATGAAGGAAACGAAGGAGCACACCATCGCTAACAAGTCTACAAAACCAGGTTAGTGTTTGGGACATTGGATCTTTATGATGTTGGCCCACTCAGAATTAATATTTGTATTTGGGTGGATGTCTGTGTTGAATCACTTCCAGGTGCAAGTAACTTTTTAGCAGATGGTGGTCTTTTATATAGCAAACTTTTTTTTTTTTTCTCATTCATTGAAGGATACAGCTTAATTCATGGCTGTGTCCTTCAATGAACTCTGAGAAAAATAGTTTACGGTGAGTACAAAAATCAAATTTTTTGTCTGGATGGGTTCAATTCTCACTCTCTCTCATGTATTCAGGTGTTCCCACTGAGAAGGAACGGCGCTTGTTGTACAATATGGAGATGGAGCAGATGGCCAAAACAGCCAAGGCGCTGATGGAAGCCATTTGTCAAGAGAAAGCCCCATTCACCAGCGCCACGCACCTGGAGCACGTCAGACCTATGTTCAAAGTAAGTGAGACCTGATCCTGTGCTAAAGATGGCTACTCCAGAAAGTAGGCTGATAAAACTTTGTCTGGCATGTTCATTTTCAGACTACAAAATTCTGGGGTGACTGTGAACAATTTACCACTTTGTTGTAAAAATTCCTAACTCACCCTACAAGGACAATCGGGTTGGTTCTTTCTCCCAGAATGTTCCCAAATTTCATTTCAAACTCTGATTAATGGGCAGTGAATGATGTGAATTCACAATGTGTGTATGTATTAGATAATATATTTATCTATCTATCTATCTATCTATCTATCTATCTATCTATCTATCTATCTATCTCTATATCTGTGTCATTGGTGGCGCTCTATAAGTACCTGTAAAATATTATAAGCAATCATTTTTTATCATTCAATGATTCATTTTGCCATTACTCCCTTATGTGATTTAAGGCTTTAATTCCTGTCATGTAGAGAATCCTTTCTACTTCATTGGGATATCCTCTTCCTTTCAGGACTTTTCTTTTGTAAATTATTTTATTTTCTGCCCAGCTTATCCTGCCTTTCAATTTAAGGAGATCTGTAACCCTTTTTAATTTAAAGGATAAGTTCACCTTTGGTACATGTTGCACGTTCCACCTGTTTTTAGTGTAACGTGTTCAGCGTCTGCAGTCCCCTCCCTGTGACAACAGGTGGGGGGGATCCTTTCCCCGCACCCGCTGTCACAATTTGAAACCAGCGTGGCCGTGCAGGGGTCCGCCCAACAAGGCAGTGCCATTTTTTTCTCAGTTTTCTGTGAAGTAATGGCTGGCAGCTTGTATTTCTCAATGAACTATGAGAGTGCTGGTGAGCGCTCTCGTAGTTCATTTATTCTTCCTGCTCTCAGGTAACTGCCTGCCCGTATGAGGTACGAGTAGACAGCTATGCTGAGTCTGCTGGAGCTTGAGATTACATCCATGATCTGATCGTGAGTGCAATGCTCTGAAGGCTCCTTTAAAAAAAAAAAAAAAAAATGCACATTTTTTGTACCTGCAAAAAAATGCATTTTATTTTTTTTAAAGGTGAACTTATCCTGTAATTTTGTAGTTACTCCAGATCGCCTGTGTTCTTCCCTTGTTCCCTGCCCTCCACCCACAATTCATTTTTACCCAGGAGTGGCTGTATGTGCGGGGGGAGTCGCTGTATCTGCATCAGCCGCTCTATCTGCCTCCTCATACATTGTAGTATATAATAGAGCCATGGAAGTGTAGAGTGTACTCAGTGTTTGTTTTTGTTTTTTTTCTCTTTGCAGTTGGTGTGGACTCCGCTGCTGGCTGCCTTCAGCATTGGCCTCCAGGACTGCGATGATAATGAAGTTGCCTATCTTTGTTTGGAGGGGATTCGCTGCGCCATTCGGATCTCGTGTATCTTCAGCATGCAGGTCAGTGTCATCACTTTGTATTCACTTTTCAGGTTTTGTGAATGAGGAAATGAAATGAACAGCCATGACTAGGTAGGAACGGACGCACCCAAGACATCTGCCACGATGGAACTGCTTACTGCCTCTATAACAAGGGGCGGGGCCTGATGTGAAGAAAGGGAGTTTCACTGGCTTAGGCTGGTAGTAGGTACGTTAATAAGCATTAATGAACCCTTGGCACCTTCAGTATGCCGATCTGTATCTTCTAGTTGGAGCTCAGACACAATCTCCTGCTTCCACCAATGATCCGTTCACATCATGCTGGAATGCCCGCTTTGCACTGGTATATCCAGCTGTGTGATGTGCAACATTCCAGCTTGGAGTGAAATCATGGTTTGCATTCAGTGCTCACCACAGCCTTTGTGGAAGGTTTCAGGCTTCAGAGGAGAATATAAGCTCCTTTTTGGGTCCTTTGATCACCAGCTAATAGCAGTTTGTAGCATGTATACTGGGGAGAGGTTCTTTTTACAGGATAAATATATGAAAATTACAGAATTGTCATAAATTGGTTTGTGTGAAATCACTTCTAAAAACTGTAAAGCAGGGGGGTCAGCAACCCGTAGATTGCGGACAGGTGACTGGTAGATCACAGTCTGGGCTTGTTGACCCTCCATTGCAGAGCATCAAACAGAGTGCAATACGGAGGGACTACTTGTGAAGTTAGACCTGTACAGTAGTAGGGAGTAAGAGCCACATAAGCCGATGCCTCCTCTGTAGGGCTGGCTCTTGTCCCATGCGGAGTAATACCAACTGCACTCCACCTCTTATCCCAGGTAGCAGTCTCCAGATGCCAGCAGCAGGAAAGAAGAGATCTTCGGGTCAGTGTGAAGCAATACACTGGCCATAATAGTATAGGGCTGCTTTCACACTGATGCAATGTGGTTTACCCACACTGCGGGTGCAGGGGCCTGTACCGGAAGCTTTCCTGCGGGTTTTCTGCACTTAGCCATAGACTTCAATTATATCCTGTGGGTTTGAGTCACTTTCTGGACGCAGGAGTATTGGTGTGCTTTCAGAAAGTACACCACACCTGCAGGATATAATAGAAGACTATGGCAAAGCGCCGCTAACCTGCAGATGCACTGCACTGCACCCCCACGGTGCAGGTTATCCGCAGCACATCAGTGTGAAAGCAGCCTTATAGGGGGCTCAAAACAGTAAGGGTTCATTTACATTTGTAGTTTGGGGGGGTGGTAAGACCCCATAGGTAAGAGATGTGGGTTTTTTTTTCCACGCTACCATCCGTGCACGTGGACGCTGAGGGCCAAGGTGTGACTTGCTTCCGGGATTGCGGGGGAGGTGCCACGTGTTCAGGCCTGATGAAGGAACACTCATACTCCGAACACATGCCACCTCCCCCTGCATCCCGGAAGCAAGTCGCACCTTGATCTTCAACATCCACGAGCACTGATGGTAGTGCGGGAATCCACCAGATAGCTGACAGTCTGCTGTTGTGGACAGAGACACCTAGCGGGACCATTCAGGATTTATAAGTGGGACTTGTGTTGCTTAAAGCGAGATTTCATCTACGTTTTGTGTGTTATTTACCTTTTAACTGTTAGTGTTCTTAAAACTACTATGCTTAGAAAACGCTGTTCCCCATCTTCCTTCTTGACTACAGGGTTCCTTCTAGCTCATCCTGAAACCGGTGTTCTGTCGAAGTGCCCTGGACGAACGGCGCATGCGTGGCAGAACAGCACAACAGCTGATTTTGTGATCAGCTGTTGAGATGGCGCCTGCGCACAATAGCCGACGGTAGAAGGTTTTCTGTCGGATTGTGCCCCGCGCTTCCGTGGCGAGGGGCGGATTTCTACATGTTGTGGGTGGATTTATAAATGATGGGCAGTTGGGGGCGGAATTTTCAAAACAAAACTTTTTATGCTATTGCGCTTGCGGGGCGTGTTTAGCCAACTGATGGGCGAGTTTGCAGGGCGTATTTAGCATAAGAAGTTTTGTTTTGCAGCACTGGCCATCTTTAAAAATTCCGCCCCCAACTGCCCATCATTCGGTGAGGGGCGGCCCACAACATGTAGAAATCCGCCCCTCACCGACATGAACTCGCCACAGGAGCGTGGGGCACAATCTGACAGAAAAATGTCTTCTGTCGGCTATTGTGCGCAGGCACCGTCTCGCTGTCGTGCTGTTCTGTACGGTGCATGCGCCATTTGTCCCGGGCACTTCTCGATAGCGGGCACTTCTCAACAGAACACCGGCTGCTTTCAAGCGTAAAGACCCAGTAACTCTTACACTGTCAGATCAGTTATCTTAAATACTTTTATGGACTCCTTCACGTTCTTTTGACTTTTAGGATCTCCTCTTTTGCGCACCAAATGTTTATTCGTGTTTTCTCCTTCTGCAGCTGGAACGAGATGCGTATGTCCAGGCTCTGGCTCGCTTCTCCCTGCTGACCGCCAGCTCAAGCATCACCGAGATGAAGCAGAAGAACATCGACACCATCAAGACGCTGATCACTGTGGCTCACACCGATGGCAATTACTTGGGCAATTCCTGGCATGAGGTGTGTAGAGGTCATCAGGGATTTGTGTCTGTTCTACACGTCTCTTCTATCAGTGTTGTCCATCCAGCCAAGGTCTGTGTGCATAGAGCAGCTCATAGCGCACTCCTGGCTGGACAAGTATGTGGAGACAGATTTAGACAGGAAGTGTCTTTCTATAGGAGAGGCTGAACTAAATCCGGGCCTCAGTTTGGGCAGCATACAGTAGCACTCTATAATGGCACGCACCCAATGACCATAAAGCTACCACACAGGAGAGCAGGTTGTAGATGACGGAGGCAAGTAAGCTGACCATGGTGTCAGGGCTCAGCAGCCACAATTATCGTGGTCAGTTTACATAGGGGAGGGGAGAAACTGGCAGGATCAGCCAGGTTTTTTAGGTGTTACAGGGGGCCAAATTACACAGCACAAGCACTGTGCTGTATAAAATATTTTAAAGGAGCAGGATCAATTTTTAAAAATATTTTTTATTTTTTATAGGTTAACAATGCTTTCATTTAGAGGGATATCGTAGAATATAATAAGTGTTTATAGAGGCATGTCATGGGAAGGTGACTATGATCTAGAAGTGTGTGTATATAGAGAGATGTCATAGGAAGGTGGATAAGATATAGAAGTATATAGTAATATGGTATGTTTATTGCAGATTCTGAAGTGTATCAGCCAGTTGGAGCTCGCCCAGCTCATTGGGACGGGGGTTAAGACGCGCTACATCTCAGGAACTGGGCGAGATCGTGAGGGAATCAAGAGCTTCACATCCGGAGGGGAGGAGTTTATGGGCATCGGAATTGGTGAGTATGACGTTCTGATTGAGGATGAGGGGAAGCTGAGAGGGTCTGTGACTCACTGGTGATGTCTTCCAGGCACTTTAGTTGGCAGCGGGGCGGACAGGAAGCAGATCGCCAGTTTTCAGGAGTCTGTCGGAGAGACCAGCTCGCAGAGTGTGGTAGTGGCCGTGGACAGGTAAGAGAAGCCTGTACTGAGAGGAATGCAAAGATGGCCATTGCTGACCTTCTAAAATAGCAAGATGCCTGGCTGTGTCCGGCTTCATACTTTGAGACGCTGCCCTGGAACAAGCTTGCAGTCAGCGACATCACGGGGCATATGATTAGCAGGACACTCGGGGATTCAGTATGTTCAGAAGGCAGCTGATATTACTAAACTGTTTTCAGAGGTGAAGACTCTAGGTCAGTGATGGCAAATCTTGGCACCCCAGATGTTTTGGAACTACATTTCCCATGATGTTCATGCACTCTGCAGTGTACTGGAGCACCATGGGAAATTTAGTTCCAAAACATCTGGGGTGCCAAGATTCGTCATCACTGCTCTAGGGGGTTTACTTACTAAAGCTAGAGAGTGCAAAATTAGTCACAATTCTGCATAGTAGCCAATCGGCTTCCAGGTTTTATTGCCAAAGCTTAATTGAACAAGCTGTGGTTAGAAGCTAATTGGTTTCTATGCAGAAATGTGACTGATTTTGCACTCTCTAGCTTTAGGAAATAAGCCCCTAGGTGTGTCACCTTTTACCCTGACTGCACCAAATTGTGCTTATTCTGAGTCAGTGACTCAGTAGTAAGTGAGGCAAGGACGACAGCCCCAGGGCCTGTTGACATCTTTTAGGGGTGATGGGAAATTGTGTGTGTGTGTGAGAGTTATATATATTTTTATTATACAGGATATATATAGCGCCAACAGTTTGCGCAGCACTTTACAACATGAGGGCAGACAGTACACTTACGATACAAATCTATACAGGAGGGATCAGAGGGCCCTGCTCGTTAGAGCTTACAATCTAGAAGGGAGGGTATATTGGACTTCATAGGCACACCCATACACATCAAATTTCTTAAAATATAGTGTAGTTTGTTTAAATATCGTTAAACATGATGTATACATATATAATCAGTTGAAAAAACACATTATGACAAATTGCCTACATAGCACCTCGCACCACTAATTGTATCAATAGTGCCATATACAGAAGTGCAATGTCCTAGGATGGACAAATAATGTTCCAGATACTTAGATGCAGTTTATTGTTGAGGCGTATAGTAGGTTTGCCCTACATGTTTTGCGTGTCAGCGCTTCTTCGGGAGCTTAAAAATCTATCTTGCATAAAAAAACGGTAATAAGCTTAAAGGGGTTGTAAAGGTTCGTATTTTTTCACCTTAATGCATCCTATGCATTAAGGACGCCGTATGCTGGACTCGGGAGCACGCCCATATGGTAACCCCTCTGGGAGAGCACTTCTCCAAGGGGGTTATCTGCAAGGAGCCGCCGGGGGACCTCAGAAGAGCAGGTACGGGGCCACTCTGTGAAAAACGAGCTGCACATTGGAGGTAAGTATGATATGTATGTGTTGTGTGTGTGTGTGTTTTTTTTTTTTTTTTTTTTTTTCACCTTTACTGTCACTTTAACATCTATTAAAACAAACGGTGAACAATATATGGTGATTGTCCATGACTCAATACATAGATGGTCCATAAACGGCACAGCCCAACTATGGAAGATGATGGTCCAGACTTGTACAGCTAACGTTTCAGTCAGTGGGAGGACTACTTTTAAGTGAAAGTCACGCAGTGCAGTGTTTAGTATTTTTATTTTCCAAGTTTTCCCTATAGCTATATGATGAAATAAAATATTACGGAGAGGCTTAGTTAACATTTATACCTTTTCTTGTTCGTTTCTCTTTTCCAGGATATTTACTGGATCTACGCGATTGGATGGAAAGGCCATAGGTAAAATATGTACTATATATATATATATATATATATATATGTGCTTGGTGGATGCCCTGTGCTGTTTTTTAGCTTCTGGGTGTATGAGGGAAAGCACGGCCTGCACATCCTTTATTGTATGGGATCCTACTGAGACTGGCATACGTTGCTTACATTCACTCTGGTCATGTGACCTGTGTTGTCACCCTGCAGAATATAATGGGGGATCACCCCTCAGCATTGATCACATAACACAGCTTATAATAACTGCATGTAATAAAAGTAGAATTAAAGGAAATGTTCTAGTGTACACACTACCATGTTGGGTAATCTCAGTTGTAGGGTCTAGTTATATACAATGGTGATCTGGTTACTTCCTGAAGTCTGCACAAAACACAAACACTTCTCTCACATAGAGTTCTGCCTCCAGAGTCTACTTGTGCAGTGGATCATCAAAAGCAATGGAATAACATCCTTCAGGTATGCTTTGTCAATGCAGCCCTTCTCGGATCAGGGAATCTAGTAGACAACTATAAAAGGGCACACAGGAGGGCACATGTCCCTAGTGCATTACCGAAGGTTTATTGTATAAAACAAAACATACAGCCAAACGGATACTCAAAAAAATAAAAGGTATATAGGTATTGTATCACACTACATCTCAATACAGTGCAGGAATAGCGTGACCAAACACATTGTAACACTGCGCTGACAAGCTGAAGCATTTCAGGGAACGCACCCCCTTCAGAGCTCTGAAGAAGGGGGTGCGTCCTCCAAAATGCGTCGGCTTGCCAGTGCAGCACTGCGATATGTTTGGGCACGCTATTCCCACACTGAATTGAGATTTAGTGTCATACACTGCCTATATACATTTATTTTTGTAAGTATCCATTTGGCTGTATGTTTTGTTTTATACAATAAACCTTTGGTAATGCACTAGGCGCATGTGCCCTCCTGTGTGCCCTCCTGTGTGCCCTCCTGTGTGCTCTTTTACTTCCTGGCGTCTGCACAAAGCGACCTCCCAGTATTATACAGGAATGGTATAGTCACCCCTAAAGAATCTGCACTTGGTGATCTCCCAGTACTGTACACCAATGGTATAGTCACCCCTATAAAATCTGCACTTGGTGACCTCCCAGTATTTTACACCAATGGTATAGTCGCCCCTTTATACCATCGCTGTACAATAATGGGTTCAGATTCTAGTCCCCCCTATAGAATCTGCACTTGGTGATCTCCCAGTATTGTACAGCGATGGTATAGTCACCCCTTTAGAATCTGCACCCATTATTGTACAGTGATGGTATAGTCACCCCTTTAGAATCTCCACCCAGTATTGTACAGCGATGGTATAGTCCCCCCTATAGAATCTGCACTTGGTGATCTCCCAGTATTTTACACCAATGTAATAGTCGCCCCTTTAGAATCTGAACCCATTATTGTACAGCGATGGTATAGTCACCCCTATAGAATCTGCACTTGGTGATCTCCCAGTATTGTACAGTCATGGTATAGTCACCCCTATAGAATCTGCACTTGATCTCCCAGTATTGTACAGTGATGATGGTATAGTCACCCCCTATAGAGTCTGTATGGAGCGAATGCCCATCTACAGCAGTGATGTGTATGTTCTTTTTATCCAGTTGACTTTGTGCGCTGGCTGTGCGTTGTCTCCATGGATGAGCTCGCCTCCATCCATCATCCTCGCATGTTCAGCCTGCAGAAGATTGTGGAGATCTCCTACTACAACATGGACCGAATCCGGCTTCAGTGGTCCAGGATTTGGCAAGTGATTGGTGACCACTTCAATAAGGTAATCCATTGGTTTCCAGGTTCATTGAATGTAATTTCCTCTGTGAAATGTTCTCATCCTTCTGAGAGCTAAAGCCACCTCAGTGAAGCCATTGCAGTAATGAGTGGAATAAAGATGGTTTTCAGGCACATCCTCTAATTAATTCAGCTCTGATGAGTGGGGTTATGTGTGTGTGTTTGGGGGGGGGGGTATTCTGTTGTCCAGGGGGAGAGAACTCTGGCAGAGCTGAGTGCTTTGGGTGTCATTGTAGTACAGGTACTGTGTTGTCAGCGCAAACAGGAAATTAGACGTTCACTGGATTTCTGGCAGATCAGCAGGTATTTTTCTGTACTTGCAGTATTTTTAAAAACAAAACACGAGGAAATGTGCTTTTGCTGCAAAAATGTACTGAATATTTTTTATCTTGCCCAGATATACTCCAAACTTGATAAATTTTTCTACATTAGCATACTATAGGTTGCTGGTGTGTGTGTGTGTGTGTGTGTGTGTGTGTGTGTAGCTGACATCCAAGAAATGCTTCCTGCAGCATGTAATGTGTCCTGGTGGGGAGAGCCTTATACTGAGCTTATGGTCCCTTCTGTGCGAGAATAACCTTTCACTCTGTATAGGTCGGTTGTAATCCGAATGAAGACGTGGCCATCTTTGCTATTGACTCCCTACGTCAGCTCTCTATGAAGTTTCTGGAAAAAGATGAACTGGCCAATTTTCGCTTCCAGAAGGATTTCTTGAGACCGTTTGAGCACATTATGAAGAAGAACAGGTTGGTGCAGTCAGGAGGGGATTGGGAGATGTTTTTTTTTAAATGCTGTGTCCATCTAATGTCTGTTTGGCTTCCAGGTCTCCAACCATCCGGGACATGGTCATCCGCTGCATCGCCCAGATTGTCAACATGCAGGCTGCAAATATCCGTTCCGGGTGGAAGAACATCTTTGCTTTATTCTATCAGGCCGCCTCTGACACAAATGGAAACATTGTGGAGCTGACTTTCCAGTCTGTGGGCCATATCGTTAGTAAGTAGCAGCTCTCCTGTATGTAGCAGTGGTGAAGGAGACTTAAAGGTGCTATTGCAAGTACCCACTGAGGTAACTAGACTCAAAATATACACAGGGAATAAACAAATCTTCCTACATAAGTTGTAACAGTTTATGTGTAAGCCCTCTCTTTCCTCTACAGCAGTTCATAATCCAGAATTTACACAGCATTTCTGAGCGCCAGAAGGCCGTGGGTGGGGATCTGATGTCACAAACTGTACAGCATAGTTCAGGGAGCCAAGTGTAATCTGAGACCTGAGTGGAGGGAACGGAGACCCACCCCCCCTCTACACAGTCTCGTAGGAAAAAATGAACTGCTGAGTCTGTCAGTCACCTGCTGTGTGCTGTAGAGGGAGTGGGCCATCCCCTTGGAAAACGTAAGGCACCCCCCCCCCCCCCCTGGGTTTGCTGTGGCCATTGATTCATAGTGAAGATTGAGCTTGTTTAGTTTGGATAAGAGGATTTAACAGCTTCAGCAACGTACCCGTACTAATTAGCCGCTGGATCGCTTTTACAGGCGCCACCTTCCATTGCTTTCCTGGACTCACGACCAATAGAGATGGCTGAAAACCGGAACATCCCTGATCATCTCTATGTTCTAAGACAGTGGTTCTCAACCCCAGTCCTCAAGTACCCCAAACGGGCCATGTTTTGGGAACTTCCCTTAGATAAAATCGCTCTTATCAATACCATGTCATTGATATTGATTTAAAGTAAAGGAAAACCTGAAAACATGGACCGTTGGAGGCACTTGAGGGCTGAGATTAAGAACCACTGGTCTAAAACTGGAAGCGATGAGTATTTTGTCACTTCCGGTTTTAGTATAATGTAAATAGGCCTGTGAGAGCATCAGATCAAACCACTCTTGGTTTGATCTGATGCTTTTTAGGGTAGAGGACAGATCTGGGGTCTGATAGACCCCCAGATCTCTCGGTAAACAGTTCCTGTCACTGCCCATGCTAGCACGAGAGGTTGTTAATCCCTTGTGATAGCAATAAAGTTGATCGAAAAATATTTTTGAAGAGGCCGTGTATTTAAATAAATAAAAATTTGTTAAAGAGCCCTCATCCACCCCATGCTCGTTCACAAAGGTGAATGCACATGTTGGTCCCGCGTGCATATGTAAACAGCACTCGCACCACACGTGAAGTATCACCGTGAACATCGGAGCAATAATTTTAGCACCAGACAACCTGTGTAAATCTAAAGTGGTAACCTGCAAAGACTATTAAACGTTGCCTATAGATAATTTAATGTATCTTAGTTTGTCACCGTTCCAAGGGCGTGTGCAATTTTAAAGCGTGGCATTTTTGGTATCTAGTTACTCGGCGTAACTTCATCTTTTACCATCTCTTATATATTATACGTTATACGTGTACAGTATGTCACAAAAGTTAGTACACCCCTCACCTTTTTTGTATTATATCTTTTCATGTGACAACACTGAAGCAATGACACTTTGCTACAATGTAAAGTAGTGAGTGTACATCTTGTATAACAATGTAAATTTGCTGTCCCCTCAAAATAACTCAACACACAGCCATTAATGTCTAAACTGCTGGCAACAAAAGTGAGTACACACCTAAGTGAAAATGACCAAATTGGGCCCAAAGTGTCAATATTTTGTGTGGCCACCATTATTTTCCAGCACTGCCTTAACCCTCTTGGGCATGGAGTTCACCAGAGCTTCACAGGTTGCCACTGGAGTCCTCTTCCCCTCCTCCATGATGACATCACGGAGTTGGTGGATGTTAGAGACCTTGCGCTCCTCCACCTTCTTCCGTTTGAGGATGCCCCACAGATGCTCAATAGGGTTTAGGTCTGGAGACATGCTTGGCCAGTCCATCACCTTTACCCTCAGCTTCTTTAGCAAGGCAGTGGTCGTCTTGGAGGTGTGTTTGGGGTCGTTATGTTGGAATACTGCCCTGTAACCCAGTCTCCGAAGGGAAGGGATCATGCTCTGCTTCAGTATGTCACAGTACATGTTGGCATTCATGGTTCCCTCAATGAACTGTAGCTCCCCAGTGCCTGCAGCACTCATACAGCCCCAGACCATGACACTCCCACCAACATGCCTGACTGTAGGCAAGACACACTTGTCTTTGTACTCCTCACGTGGTTGCCACCATACACACTTGACACCATCTGGTTCCAGTAATCCATGTCCTTAGTCTGCTTGTCTTCAGCAAACTGTGGGCTTTCTTGTGCATCATCTTTTGAAGAGGCTTCCTTCTGGGATGACAGCCATGCAGACCAATTTGATGCAGTGTGCAGCGTATGGTCTGAGCACTGACAAGCTGATCCCCCACCCCTTCAACCTCTGCAGCAATGCTGGCAGCACTCATATGTCTATTTTCCAAAGACAACCTCTGGATATAACGCTGAGCATGTGCACTCAACCTCTTAGGTTGACCATGGCGAGGCCTGTTCTGAGAGGAACCTGTTCTGGTAAACCGCTGTATGGTCTTGGCCACCGTGCTGCAGCTCAGTTTCAGGGTCTTGGCAATCTTCTTATAGCTTAGGCCATCTTTATGTAGTGCGACAATTCTTTTTCATACATCATGGGACATAGTCAGGCTAATATTCATTACCTGCTGGTTCATCATTAGGTGAATGGACAATGGTAGACCAAAGGTCTTTAGACAGAAAGTGATGCCCTATAAAACCCCTCCCACACAGGAAGCACTTCAGTTTTTTACCAGTGTCTGCAAGGTGGATGGCACGGTTTGTTTGAGCTTTCTGAGCTCCAGGTCTCTAGTCCCATAAATGGTTCTTAAATGAATCAAGGGATTGACCGATCGGATCCATTTGATGGCGCATGACAGTGCGCCATTTCGCCTTGGTTCACCAGTGCGCACGTGCATTCGCAAAAGCGCCGTGGGATTTAACAGCTTATTTGGCAGCCATGACGCACGTGGCTTCGCCGCACATACGCAGTAGCCTTTTATCTGAGCGCATTAGGATTCTCGTCATACGCAAATACAGCCACACCCGTTCGCCGGGACCACGTGCGCACACACGGAACGTTCCGGCGCACACCCAGCTTATTTAATCTATACCCCTATCGGGGTTCAGTCCGACAATGCCCTGATCTACTGTCTCAAGGTCCGTTATTCCACCCCAATTTGCAGTCTAAATTTGATGGCATGGCTATTGAAGCCAGGGTGTTAAAGGACCATGGCATCTCAGGATCAGTAGTGTCTACCCTAGTGAATGCTAGAAAAGCTGTCACTAGGAAAATTTATCATAAGGTCTGGAAGACTTATATTGCTTTGTGTGAAGCCAGAAAATGGCGTCCTTGGAAATACGTGATTGGGAGAATTCTCTTTTCTACAGTCAGCTGTGGAAATCAAATTTTGACTTTGAGTACAATCAGAGGTCAAGTTTTGGCCCTATCAGTATTCTTTCAAAGGCCTTTAGCCTCCCATTCACTGATCCGAACCTTTTATGCAGGGGGCAACTCCTTTGCTTCCCCCCATTAGGTCACCTATGTGTCCTTGGGACTTGAACTTGGTGCTGTCTGTTACAGAAACAACCATTTGAACCTATCAAAGAAATTCCATTAGACTTGCTGTCACGCAAGCTAGCCTTCTTGATGGCCATTACCTCGGCTAGAAGGGTGTCGGAGTTGGCAGCCCTTTCGTGCAGGGAACTATACTTGACCACGACAGAGTTGTGTTACAACCTGTTCCATCCTTTTTGCCAAAGGTGGTGTCGGCCTTTCATTTAAATCAGGACATTATTTTGCCTTTTTTTTTTTTTCTCTCAGCCTTGCTCGGCGGAAGAGACGACTGCATTCATTGGACATTGTCCGGGCAGTCAAGGTTTATTTGTCTAGATCTGTGGAGATCCGAGGATCAGTCTTTTTTCTTCTTCCCCAAGAAGGGGCAGGCAGCTTCCATTGCCAATTGGGTCCATCAATTGATCATTTAGGCCTACGGTCTGAAATGTAAAGCTCTTCCCTTTAGAGTGAGAGCTCATTCTACCAGGGGGTGTAGGAACCTCCTGGGCTTTTCGCCATCAGGTATCTGTGGCTCAGATTTTGTAAGCTGACTACCTGGTCTTTCAGTGGATACGTTCACAAAAGTTTATCAAGTGTATGTTCGAGAAAGCTGAGGGCTGCCGTATAAGTTCTGATGGCTATTTGGCAGGGTGTCTCCCTCCTATCAATTGCTCTAGGACAGTGGCTCTCAACCTTTCTGGTGCCGTGACCCCTTAATAAATTGTCCCAAGTTGTGGGGACCCCTAACAGTAAAATTATTTTCGTAGTGTGGGTTGTCAGCACCCAAGACAAGACAAGTCATTTGCGCCCCTAACCCACAGACATTTAGCGCTCCCTGAGTCCTTTCCACTCGTACAGTATTAAAAGCCCTTATGGTACATTTTAGGATGTAGCACTCTCTTTATTCTTCTTTCCCTTTTATCTCTCTCTATCCTAATTTCTTGTTTTTTTCCCCATTCCTCTCTAGCCGACTTTCTTGTTCTTTCTCTTATTCTTTCCTCTCCCTTTTTCTTTGTTCCTCCCCCAAATTTGCTCTCTCTTCCATGTATTCTCTATCTTTAGTCCTTCTCTTACTCCTTGGTGGGTGGGGGTAATGGGATGAGTGGCACTGCTGGTGGGGAAATGGGATGAGTGGCAGTGCTGGGGGGAGTTCTGATCAGCCAACTTATATGCTCTTGATCAGGGTCATCTGCTGATCTGAGAACTGTAGTGGGTACTTTTAATGGCAACTATAATCACAGGTAGTGTTACTCACTGTGTCTCCAACTTTGTGGTGTCTTGTAGCAGTGACACCTATGCCGAAATCAGAAAATAGGGTTTCCTTCAGCCCCTCCCACTTCACATTCCTCACTAGTCAGCTGACCTCTAGTCTCTGCCCCCAGCCATGCTGTGAACTGAATGGGTGGCTGCGAAAAAGCTGAGTGGGCGGCCACGGGCTCCAAGAACAGCCCAGCTGGGCGGCCACGAAAAGGCTGGGAGAGCGGTGCGGGCTTCAGGAACATGCCTGGTGACCCCTGGCAAATTGTCATTCGACCCCCAGGTTGAGAACCACTGCTCTAGGATGTCCCAGCAGGTAATGACTATTAGCCGGACTCTGTATCCCGTGATGTATGAAAAAGAAAAATATGATTTTTTTTTCCATCATACTTACCTGTAAAATCCTTTTCTTTGAGTACATCATGGGACACAGAGATCTCTTCCCTCTTTTTTTTGAGGATTTAGTGCTTGCTACAAAACTGAAGCACTTCCTGTGTGGGAGGGGTTATATAGGGGATCACTTCCTGTCTAAAGACCTTTTGGTCTACCAGTGTCCATTCACCTGGAGATGGAGTATAACCCAGCAGGTAATGAATATTAGCCTAACACTGTGTCCCATGATGTACTCAAAGAAAAGGATTTTACAGGTAAGTATGACAAGAAAATCCTATTTTTTTTCAGATCCTCAGAGTTCTTTGCCATGAGGTGCCATGACACAAATTTAACACCCCTGCTCCCCATTCACACCTGAGACCTTGTAACACTAACGAGTCACATGACACCGGGGAGGGAGAATGGCTAATTGGGCCCAATTTGGACATTTTCACTTTTGTTGCCAGCAGTTTAGACATTAATGGCTGTGTGTTGAGTTATTTTGAGGGGACAGCAAATTTACACTGTTATATAAGCTGTACACTCACTACTTTACATTGTAACAAAGTGTCATTTCTTCAGTGTTGTCACATGAAAAGATAGAAGAAAATATTTACAAAAATGTGAGGGGTGTACTCACTTTTGTGAGATACTGTAAATTGGATTTTCTTGAGTTTTGTGATTTAGTCCTTTTCTTTCCCTTGTAGCCAATGTGTTCCAGCATCACTTCGCAGCTGCCATCGATTCTTTCCAAGACGCCATAAAATGCCTCTCAGAGTTTGCGTGTAATGCTGCCTTTCCTGACACCAGCATGGAGGCCATCCGCCTCATCCGACACTGTGCAAAGTATGTCTCTGAAAAGCCTCAGGTAAGTGAAAAACGTCTGTGTTCTGTGTCCCCAAAAAGAGGGTCACGATTAGAAATAAAGGCAAGAAATGTGTAAACTCTCAGTAAGGTCTCTAAAGGGGTATCTAAAGGCAATTTCTTGTCCATTGAGTGACACAGAAGTCTTGAACCTTTGGCTTATGCTGCTGCCTACTAGTACACTATATTACCAAAAGTATTGGGACACCTGCCTTTACACACACATGAACTTTAATGACATCCCAGTCTTAGGCCGTAGGGTTCAATATTGAGTTGGCTCACCCTTTGCAGCTATAACAGCTTCAACTCTTCTGGGAAGGCTGTCTACAAGGTTTAGGAGTGTGTCTATGGGAATATTTGACCATTCTTCCAGAAGCACAATTGTGAGGTTAGGCACTGATGTGGATGGCTCGTAGTCTCCCCTAATTCATCCCAAAGGTGTTCTATCGGGTTGAGGTCAGGACTCTGTGCAGCCAGTCAAGTTCCTCCACCTAAAACTCGCTCATCCATGTCTTTATGGACCTTGCTTTGTGCACTGGTCCAAATCATTTGGTGGAGGGGGGATTATGGTGTGGGGTTGTTTTTCAGGGGTTGGGCTTGGCCTCTTAGTTCCAGTAAAGGGAACTCTTAAGGCGTCGGCATACCAAAACATTTTGGACAATTTCATGCTCCCAACTTTGTGGGAACAGTTTGGGGACGGCCCCTTCCTGTTCCAACATGACTGCGCACCAGTACACAAAGCAAGGTCCATAAGGACATGAATGAACGAGTTTGGGGTGGAGGAACTTGACTGGCCTGCACGGAGTCCTGACCTCAACCCAATAGAACACCTTTAAGATGAATTAGAGCGGAGACTGCTAGCCAGACCTTCTTATCCAACATCAGACCTCACAAATGCGCTTCTGGAAGAATGGTCAAACCTTCCCATAGACACACTCCTAAACCTTGTGGACAGCCTTCCCAGAAGAGTTGAAGCTGTTATAGCTGCAAAGGGTGGGCCAACTCAATATTGAACCCTACGGACTAAGACTGGGATGCCATTAGGTACATGTAAAGGCAGGCGTCCCAATACTTATGACAATATAAGGGTATATATTACACTGGCAAACAAATGAGGGCCAGCCCAGAATATAACAATATATTCCTGACAGCTGTAATAAATACTTCTCTTTCTCCAGACTCCTTGCCTCAGGCGGTCCATTATTGCTTTGTTGAGACCTATGATCCGTGTAAAATGGCCTCAATGATTTGTGTCTTAAACTGATATATTGCAAGTGGAGGAGTAAAGCCCAATCACTGCATTGCACAGATACATTAATGTATGTGCTGCCGGCTTGTATCTGTGTAATTACAGAATTTGCATAAAGACAACTATAAACTAAAACATGCAATTTACATGCTCTGCATGACGCTATTTATGACAACAACAAAAATAAAACTGACTTGAATTTCCCTTTTTATGTTGTTTGGCAAGATCCTGTTTAGGGGACTGTGCTGGGGACTTGTTCACAAACGTTTTATGTCAGAGTGGTTGCACTTCACCCTACACTAAATCTTCTGCTCCTATAGCCGTCTGTCACTGTCCTAAGTACTGACCACATCACATTTGTCTGTTCCAGGCACTGAGGGAGTACACCAGCGATGACATGAATGTGGCCCCTGGGGACCGTGTCTGGGTCCGTGGCTGGTTTCCCATTTTGTTTGAGCTTTCCTGCATCATCAACCGCTGTAAACTTGATGTTCGAACCAGGTAAAGTTCTAAGATATAAGATTGGATTCCTGGGGGAGGCGTCCCATCTGGGAACTTCCATATGAACCTGCTGTGAGGGATTTCCTCTTTTCATTGGTTCATTATGAAGCTGTTTCTGAAACTCCGTTAAAGGATAAGTTCACCTTTTTATTAAAACAATAAAAAAGTCACCTTTTTTGCAGGTAAAAAAAAGTGATATATATATATATATATATATATATATATATATATATATATATATATATATATATATATATATATATATATATATATATTATTATATTTTTATAAAATACATTCAAGCCTGTAAAGCATTGCACCCGTTATCAGCAGATCGCAGGTGCAATGCCAGGAGCCTGCAGTCCCCCAGTACACCGTCTGCCCGTACCTCCGATATATTCAGGCAGTTACTGAATTGCAGGGAGAATCAATGGACTACAAGAGCGCTCACCAGCGCCCTCGCAGTTCAATAAGCACTACAAGCCGTTGGCCACCGTGGACGAAAGTACTTGTAGTTCATTCATTCACAGAACTCCTTGAATGACACAGCCATGTGGGTGGAGCACCACACAGCCGTGCTGTTTTTAAATTGTGGTAGTGGGTGCGGGGAGATGATCCCCTGGCTGCTGTCGGGGGGGGGGGGGGTTCAGGGAGAGAGAAGACAGGAGCTGGAACATGTAACATGTTCACATCTAAATACGGGTCGACGTGTAAAATGTTCCAAAGGTGAACTTAGCCTTTAAATATCACGTTCTACATCACGGCCATATTTCACCTCCCCAAATTTTGCACATCAGCGCCACTCTCGAGGCTAGACAAGATTTGGCGTCGGTCTGATTCTCCTTTCATTTTTTTTACCTGCAGAGGCCTGACAGTGATGTTTGAAATTATGAAGAGTTACGGTCATACCTTTGAGAATCACTGGTGGCATGACCTCTTCCGAATCGTCTTCCGAATATTTGACAATATGAAGCTCCCAGAGCAGCAGACGGAGGTGAGCAATTCCGGTCAGACTGGGCGGGTGATTCCTTCTTTACACTCACATGGCGTCTTGTATCAGTATCCAAAAAGCTTCCATCACCTGCCTTCTCCATGTAGCTTGTTGGATTTTCTTTTATTTTTTCTGAAAGCGGTAGCAAACTTTCTGTTTGTACAGCTGAGCTCAGATGTCACGGGCGAGGCACAGAGCTCTGAAAGGACAGCGTGGAGTATGCTGGCCCATCAGAGCGCATGCGTTGGTGACGTTATCGGCTGCTGAGACCGTGATTATCTTCTAAACTGTGCACATTTAGGAGATATTCCTTGTAACTACAGGTAAGCTTTTTATATGCTTACCTGTAGGTACAAGAGTCCAAGCGGTGTTCTTTATACTTTTTTATCAGTACCATGATTCAAAGCTACAGCCATATAGACACAAATACATCTGTGTGTATGGCTGGGTTCACACTAGTGCGAATTGGATGTGGGTTTCCCTGCAATCAACTCTCATGTCAGGAGATTGTGACCGGCTCTCTATGGAGCCGGTTCACACATCTCTGGTGCGAATTGCACAGGACTCCTGTGCGTCTTTTGGTCCATTTTTAAGGTCTGACTTCAGTCAAAAATTTAGACCAAAATCAGACCTGAAACGGTGAACAGGGACACACCGGACCCCTGCTGTGAGCCGCTCCGTGGTTCAGTGTGAACACAGCCTGAAGGGTATCAACAAAATAATCTTTCCTTTTGGAGCTGTTCAGCAATCAGTCCTCGTGTCCTATAGATAATGTTGCAGAAAGGAACAGGTGAAATAATCCAAATAATATTAAGTGTTACTTCACAGAAGCTTAGCCAACAATAGTGAATAACATCAGAAAGAAAAGGTGCTTTTTAACGTGATGGTATAAAGTCCATATCCATATATAAGGACACTGATATCCATCTGTCGATGAAAACACCACAAGTTCCTCCATCACTGTGTCACAATTAGCCCTCTCCCGGGGGAAAGTGACTCGCCAGATCCTGATGCCCCCCCATCCTCACGAGTGGGCTAACAAGCATATTGATCTATGATGACTCCTTTCGTAATAATCCACTCCGCTTTTCCGCCTTTCTTATGACATATGCTCTTGTCACCAGGTATGTAGAAAAGAAAGAAAGGGCTCCACTAGTGTAATATTGTCACCACTATATCATCTATTTAAAATCTTGCAACAAGCATTATACAAATAATCACAGAGCGATGGCGTTCCCCCAACTGTCTCACCACCTCTATGCAGGCTCCAAGCGCTGTAGGGTGACGCCAATCGTTCTCAACAGCGCCAATGCGTTACTTCCGGTTGCCGTGTAGTCACACCCCGATGCGTTTCGTCACTGGTCTCTTCTGTGCAATAGTCTTCCACGCATATTTCAAACAATGTTCCTCTTGTTGTTTTGAGCGAATTGACCCTGCTAGGCATAGCTCCTGGCTTTGCCCAGCCTCAGGTGGGTTTTACTAGCATTTCTCTGGCTTTGTCCTCGAGCACCATATTAGCAGCATATAGGATACATTTCCAGCATTAGGCTTTTTCATAGGCATGTCACAGAATTGCCCTAAAAAGTATGGTGATCTGTAACAGATGGGAAATCTTTTTCTACTAAAAGCCCCAATGAAATAAAATAATTTTGCTCACAAACCATCTGCCTCATTTAATAAATAGTTCCGTTTTATGTGCTGTAAACCATAGCAATCCATCAAAATCCATGAAGTGCTGGTCAAACACTGGTAAATTTGGATTAGTTGCCCTTAATTTATTGCATACATACAGTACACCTGTATACTTAGAGGTAACCTTTTTTTTTTTTTTTTTTCTGGGTTCTCTTTTGTAGAAGTCCGAATGGATGATGACAACCTGTAACCACGCCCTTTACGCAATCTGTGATGTCTTCACACAGTTCTACGAAGACCTCAATGGCATTCTCCTTTCTGACATCTTTGCTCAGTTACACTGGTGTGTTAAGCAAGGTAAGTCTGCTTGGATGTGTGAGGAGGGCTGTTGTGTGGGGATAGAAACTGCCATCCATTTTTTTTCTTTTTTTTTTTTATTTCTACTAAAGAAAAGTGTTTTATAGGCAGAAATATTGGAAATGATGTCGTTTAAACTGGTTCTAAAGCCTGAAGGTTTTTACCTTTTTTAAAGTGATTTGTTAAGCCTCAATTTTTTTTTTTCCAATAAAAATAACAACCATGTTATTTATACTTACCTGCTCTGTGCAGTGGATTTGCACAGAGCAGCCTGGATCCTCCGCCTCTTCTTAGGTCCCTCTTCGGTGCTTCTGGCCCCTCCCTCCTGTTGAGTGCCCCCACAGCAAGCAGCTTGCTATGGGGGCACCCGAGCCTGAGCTGCAGCTCCCTGTGTCCATTCAGACAGAGCTGCGGATTGGCCCCACCCCTTGTCCCTGATTGGTTAATGGACTTTGACAGCAGCAGGAGCCAATGGCGCCCCTGCTGTGTCTCAGCCAATCAGGAGGGAGAGTCCCAGACGGCAGAGAGACACGTGGACATTACCTGGAGAGAGATGGGGCTCAGCTAAGTATTTACCATTGGCTCCTGCTGCTGTCAATCACAGCCAGTGAAGAGGGGGCGGGGCCCACAGGCGCTCTGCGTCTTATGGACACACAAAGCTTGTTTGGGAGCAAGGGCACACCAGTGCTGCTTGCTCTAGGGGCACTTGGAGGGGTGGGGGTGGGGGGGGGGGGATCGGGGCTTTTCTGTTCAAAACCATTACAGTTTAAAAAAAAAAGTGGCTGTTTCTGAAACCCAACAGCCCACCTGTACCCACAACCTGCCTCCCTCCTATACTGACAGTCTCAACCCAATATGCTGTCCAAATGGTGTTCAGTCCACCCGTATCCCTTTTTGGCTCTCATATCAGCAATCTGTTACTGTGTTGAGTTTGTCCCCTCAGCTCACTCTCTTCATGCCCATATCTGGAATAGCCAATCAGAAGAGACCTCCATCTGATTGTTAGCCCGATGTGGTTGGTGGCTCTGGACAAGCAGGGGGGGAGCTCTTATCTCACATTGCTTTGTCAGCGCTCAGTGACACCCGACTGTACCCGGAGTAGATCAGTGACCCATCCAGCACCGGTATCATTTGTCAGGTGACCTTTTATTCTGGATACTGAAAGCAATTAAAATGTTTGGGAAAAAAAAGTTGAGGGATTCTGAAAGTTTTCATAGAAGTAAAAGCTATAAGTAACTGTAACGTTGCTCCTAATAAACAGTAAGTGTGAAAATTTACCAGGATTCTGCCCAAGACGTCAAATTGTGTTCTCTCGTTCCAGACAATGAGCAGCTGGCTCGATCCGGCACCAACTGTCTGGAAAATCTGGTGATCCTGAACGGAAAGAAGTTCAGTCCTGAGGTTTGGGACCAAACCTGTAACTGTATGCTGGACATCTTCAAGACCACCATCCCCAGTGTGTAAGTGTCAGCTATGCGGGTCTTTTTATATCCGGTCTGCCTATGATGGGGCTTTCAGACAGGGGTGGAAGAGCTAAAGAAAATGTGTGGTGTGTTTTTTGTTTTTTTGTTTTTTTTTTCTGGCCTGTTGAGAAACACAGGAAGTCCTTTAACCTTTGGGTTTTACTGCTGACTAGAGAAAGATTGCACACTGGTAAACAAAAATACTGTATGTTGGCCCAAAATAATCCCTCCCTCTACCAGCATGCCTCTGTTTTTTTGCGAATGTGCTAGGATGGCTAAGAAATAAATAAAATAAGTTGGTCTTTTTACATAGTAGAGCTGAAGGAACCGCACCATTATGTAAAAGACCAACATATTATTATTATTATTATTACCGTATATACTCGAGTATAGGCCGAGTTTTTCAGCACATATTTTTGTGCTGAAAATGCCCCCCTCAGCTTATACTCGAGTCAAGCACTTTTCTGGTGCAAAGAATGACATTTTCCAAACCGAATTTGGGGCCCCGAGATATGGGGTCCCAAAGTCTGTTCAGAAAATGTCATTCTCTGCTGCAGGAAAGTGCTTGACATTTTCCGAACCGAATTTGGGGCCCCGTATTTTGGGGGCCACTTGGTGCTAGGAACCCCAGCTTTTGATATGTCGTAGTGCTAGTTCCACTGGGTTTGCACACCAAAAGTGGGGTTCCTAGCACCAAGTGGCCCCGAGATATAGGGCCCCAAAGTCAGTCAACTGTGTCCATGTGCAGCAATGTCATTTTGGGACCCTTTGGGTCCAGAGACCCCAAATTTTGGCTGCAGCTAGGGGGCATCTAGGAACCCTTAACTACTGAGTTTGAAGTTCGGGGAACTATGGCTACAAATGGGCACAGTGAGGCTGCAAATGGGCATTGTTGACCCTCTTTTCCACAGTAGCTGCACATTTCTCACCCTAGGCTTATACTCGAGTCAATAAGTTTTCCCAGTTTTTTGTGGTAAAATTAGGTGCCTCGGCTTATATTCGGGTCGACTTATACTCGAGTATATACGGTATGTGTGTGGGTTTTTTTTCTTTCTTTAGCACCCTATTTTATTCTTGCAACAGTGAGATTGGTTGTTTTGCGCATGTTTTGTTTATAGTGGTGTTAACTTATTTAATTTTATTATTGGAGCACTCACAATAATGGTAATTAACTTTTGAGACACAAAGGTGTTGCGCGGCATTTTTTTATTTTTTTTAGTTTAAAGTACTTTTAAAAAAAAATCTGACGCTTCTCCTTTACTGTTCCAGGCTCTTAGCATGGAGACCATCTGGGATGGAAGAAGATTCTTCAGACAGGCGTTATGTGAGTGTTTGGTAGGATGTGATTTGCCCGTTTTTTTTCTATAAAGTGCCTGCTGCTCCCTGCTCAGGAATTTCTCCCTCGTGGTATTTCCTGATGTAGCAGTGGTGGGATTCCACCTTGATTTGGGTGGCACAAGGGTACTTTCACGCTGCCTATCGCCCGGCATTAGCGGTAAAGCAACGCTAGTTTAAGCGAAGCTTTACCGCTGTTATATCGGTGCTTTTCGGTCGCAAGCGGGGCGCTTTTCACCACTTCAATACCGGGCACTTAGACACCTTCCTGTCCAGGCCAATTTTCAGCTTTCAGCGCTGTCGCAATTGGAATGACAATCGCGCGGTCATGTAACACTGTACCCAAACAAATTTTTTATCATTTTGTTCCCACAAATAGAGCTTTCTTTTTGTGGTATTTGATCACCTCTACGGTTTTTATTTTTTGCGCAACAAATAAAATAAGACCGAAAATTTTGAAAAAGAACAAGTTTTTCTTTGTTTCTGTTAAGTTTTTGTAAAAAAGTATGTTTTCTTCTTCTGTGACGGGCACTGATAAGGGGGCACCGATGAGGTGGCACTGATGGGCGGCACTGATAGGGAGCACTGGTATGCGGCACTGATGGGCACTTATGGGTGGCATGGATGGGCACTCATGGGTGGCACTGACACTGATTGGCACTGATGACATTGATGGGTGGCATTGCTGGGCATCACTGCTTTATAATGGTGCCAGTCAGTGCCCATTTGTGGGCATTGATTGGCACAGATTGGGCAGAGACTGGGCACATGTGGATGGCCATGGGGTATATACCTGGCCATCCACATGTTGCCGGCTTACCTGGTGATCTAGTGCGGGCATCTGAGGGGGGAGGGTTGGGGGCTGCACTGCTAAACAATCAACGCAGACCCCCCCCCCCCTTGTCAGGAGAGTCGCCGAACGGCTCTCCTCTACTCGTGTGTGTGTATATATGTGTATGTGTATATATGTGTATGTGTATGTGTGTGTGTGTGTGTGTGTGTGTGTGTGTATATATATATATATATATATATACATACATACATACATACATACATACATACATACATACATACATACATACACATATACATACACACACACACACACACGTACGTTGGATCCTGTACTTTCCGTTAGGGGGTGCGAATGCGTGCCTCTGGCATCTTGCTTCCTCTGTGATTATACACAGATCTTCCTGCAGAGAGACAGAACAGTGATATGTAAACAAGGCAGATTGCCGTTCTGACTGTAATAGGATCCATGTCTTTCCTTAGTAAAAGCACCTCCTACACTGTAGTAAAACACTGGATAGCTATACAGTTAGCCCTTTGCTCACCCCTGATGTTAACCCAATCCCAGCTAGTGTCATTAGCACAGTGACAGTGCATATTTTTAGCACTGATCACTGTATTGGTGTTATTGGTTCCCAAAAAAGTGTCAAGTGTTCGAATGTCCCCCGCAATATCGCAATCCTGTTATAAGTCGCTGATCTCGCCATTTACTAGTAAAAAATAAATAAAAATTCCATAAATATATCCCATAGTTTGTAGAGGCTATAACTTTTTTTGAGCAGACCAATCAATATACGCTTATTGGGATTTATGTTACCAAAAATATGTAGCAGAATACATGTTGGCCTAAATGGATGAAGACTTTTATTTTTTTTTTTTATTGGATATGTTTTATAGCAAAGTAAAAATTTTTAATTTTTTTTCCCAAAATTTTCAGCCTTTTTTTGTTTATAGCGCAAAAAATAAAAACGCAGAGGTGATCAAATACCACCAAAAGAAAGCTCTATACAGTGAGGGGGGGGAAGTATATTTAATCCCCTGCTGATTTTTGTGCATTTGCCCACTGACAAATGATCAGTCAGTAATTTAAATGGTAGATTTATTTTAACAGTGAGAGACAAACAGACTAACATCAAAAATATCCAAAAAACACATTTCAAAAAAGTTATAAATTGATTTGCATTTCAATGAGTGAAATAAGTATTTGATCCCCTATCAATCAGCCAGATTTCTGGCTCCCAGGTGTCTTCTATACAGGTACCGAGCTGAGATTAGGAGCACTTAAAGGGAGTGCTCCCAATCTCAGCTTGTTACCTGTATATAAGACATCTGTCCACAGAAGCAATCAATCAAATTCCAATCTCTCCACCATGGCCAAGACCAAAGAGCTGTCCAAGGATGTCAGGGACAAGATTGTAGACCTACACAAGGCTGGAATGGGCTACAAGAGTCCTGAAGAAGCTGGGGTTTCCTAGTGAAATGCGTTGACCTCACTTCTCTGAGCGTCAGACACTTTCCCAAGCATCCAGCTGATTCCACCACCTCGCTTTTGCGCAGGTCCGTGGCGTGGACCGCGCTCTGGGAACAGTGGAACATGGGAGCTGTGTAAATGTGCAGAAGCCTGGGGCCCGCCAGTCATGTCAGGCAAAGATCCCCCTGCTCTCCACGCTGCTTGAGTGAACTGTCTCTGAAGATACGTGATTGGCAACCTAGCCTTGAAAAGAGGGCTCAGGAGCTCTGGTATAGCTGTGCTACGCAGTGCTGCCTTTACAATTTTTTTTTTTTGACAGTGAGTCACGTAATTATGCATTTCATTTGCTGATTGAATCTCTGCATCCATCTCATTGTGATCACCATTTAGCCATCCGGGAACTATCATCCACCTTTGTTTCCCCAGGAACACTGACAGGCTACAGGTGGTTTGTTTGGTCAATGGTCATTCATCAATCAGTGGATGCCACAGTATCTGCAGATACGCAGCCCTTTTCTCCTGTCCTTTGCCCTCCCCTTATTATCAGGATTGTTCTACAATACTGGTATCCTCTTCAGCCACGATTTGGCGCTCCTTTTTGTTTTTTTCTTTGTTTTTGCAACGGCCGTTGCCTGTATTTTTACTAATAGGACTGCCTGGCTGGTGGTACAGCTACTGCAAATTGGCACTTCTCTATAGTGCTCTGATATTTATACATAGTTGCTTGGGTTTTGTCTGTTGCTTTGTTTCATTGTGTGTTCCTCCTTTGGTCCCAGACACCGTTGTCTGTATGATGTTAGATGTAGGATTTTTTGTTCAATTGGCATTTTTTATTGGATTTGGTATACTCCTTTTTTCATAATAATTATTTAGTATAACAATTATCTGTGGTATTCTTTTCCCTGGACTCTTTCCATGTGGCACTCACCTTCTCTTTGGTATAGTTCCTAATTTTTTTTCATATGCTTTTTTTTGGCCACTGAGTCCCACTCGATTCGAGTGTGTGGATAATTACCCGGTGGTACCCCTATGTGTACCTTCATTTAGTTGGCTCCCTACCCTCTCCTTTATTTGGAATGGGCTACAAGATCATTGCCAAGCAGATTGGTGAGAGGGTGACCACAGTTGGTGCGATTATTCGTAGATGGAAGAAACACAAAATAACTGTCAATCTCCCTCAGTCTGGGGCTCAGCTATGAGTATAAGCACTGTTTGTAGTGTGAAACGCATCAGCTTCTGTCCGCCCTGCTGTGGCCTGTATTTTGTGATCCTGTTTTTTGAATAAAAGGCAAAATTTCTTTTGGAGTGCGGCTGTCCAGAATTTTCTCCTTATCTTCAGGTCTGGGGCTCCATGCAAGATCTCACCTCGTGGAGTTTCATGAGAACGGTGAGGAATCGGCCCAGAACTACACGGGAGAATCTTGTCAGTGTTCTCAAAACAGCTGGGACCAAAGTCACCAAGAAAACAATTGGTAACACACTACGCCGTGAAGGACTGAAATCCTGCAGCGCCCGCAAGGTCCTCCTTCTCAAGAAAGCACATGTACAGGCCTGTCTGAAGTTTGCTAATGAACATCTGAATGATTCAGAGGAGAACTGGGTGAAAGTGTTGTGATCAGATGAGACCAAAATCAAGCTCTTTGGCATCAACCCAACTCGCCGTGTTTGGAGGAGGAGGAATGCTGCCTATGACCCCAAGAACACCATCCCCACCATCAAACATGGAGGTGGAAACATTATGCTTTGGGGGTGTTTTTCTACTAAGGGGACAAGACAACGTGACCAAATCAAAGGGACGATGGACGGAGTTATGTACAAACAAATCTTGGGTGAGAACCTCCTTCCCTCAGCCAGGGCATTGAAAATGCGTCATAGATGGGTATTCCAGCATGGCAATGACCCAAATCACACGGCCAAGGCAACAGAGAAGTGGCTCAAGAGAAAGCACTTTAAGGTCCTGGAGTGGCCAAGCCAGTCTGCAGACCTTAATCCCATACAAAATATGTGGAGGGAGCTGAAGGTTCAAGTTACCAAACGTCAGCCTCGAAACCTTAATGACTTGGAGAGGATCTGCAAAGAGGAGTGGGACAAAATCCCTCCTGAGATGTGTGCAAACCTGGTCATCAACTACAAGAAACGTCTGACCTCTGTGATTGCCAACAAGGGATTCTCCACCAAGTACCAAGTCATGTTTTGGGAAGGGGTCAAATACTTTTTTACTCCATTAAAATGCAAATCAATTTATACATTTTTTTTCAAATGCGTTTTTCAGGATTTTTTTTGTTATTCTGGTAAAATAAACCTACCATTAAAATTATAGACTGAACATTTCTTTGTCAGTGGGCAAATGTACAAAATCAGCAGGGGATCAAATACTTTTTCCCCTCACAGTAAATTTTATTTGGGTACAGCACTGCGCAATTGTCAGTTATAGTAACGCAGTGCCGTATCACAAAAAATGGCTTGGTCATGAAGAGGGGTACATTTTTCCCAGAGGTCGAGTCTTTTAGAAAGGGGGGTGGGGGTGTGGGTCAGCCTGACAGGGCTGTGTATGAATTTTTCCATGACATGATGGTGTTTTATGTGTTGGTCATTCTTTGTTTTCCAGCAGGATCTGGATATCGATCACCAGTCAATGAGCAGCATGGAGAGGAATCCATCGGAGAGGGCACAAAGTCAGGTCTCTGAAGAGAACTGGAAGGGGAAGAGCAGTGAGAGTGAGTCCTGTGTTCTTGTCCCCCTCATACAGGGTATCCCCGTTCACAAGCTGACCATCATTGTCTCTCCACACAGGGCTGGCTGATCAGAAGCTGTTCGCCGGACTCCTTATCAAATGTGTTGTGCAGCTGGAGTTGATCCAGACCATTGATAATATTGTCTTCTTCCCTGCTACCAGCAAGAAAGAGGATGCTGAACACTTGGCTGCAGCGCAGGTAAAGGATCAATGCTTCTGCAGAATGTAACATATGTATGTCATCAACAGGGGACACCATGCTGTGAGAAAGCATGACAGTATGCCTTGTCCCCATCATCACTCAGAAACGGGCATTGCATCGGGCGTCAGGTTAAGAAACACTGCAGAGACCAAGAACCTCCAGCCTACATGTGATCACTGTCAAAGTGCACATTACATGACTAAGAATCACTATGATTGGTTCCCCATCGTAAGTGGGGACCGGTGTTGTCAGTGATCACTAGCGGATACGGATAGAATCAGATGGTAGCTGTCATGGCGGGACAGTTACCAATACATTAGTATAGGGTGTTGTAGAAGGAGACCCTAGTCTTCAGCAGGGGTCTGCAACCTTTTCCACATTGGTTGTCCAATGCTTGCAAATTGACACAGTGTGTCAGTGAACAATAGCATGGCTTAGATCTCAGATCAGCCTCCATTCCTGTACCTTCATAACTCAGATGAGCCCCAATTCCTGTACCACCAGACCTGGGATGAGCCCCATTCCTGTACCATCAGACCTGGGATGAGCCCCATTCCTGTACCATCAGACCTGGGATGAGCCCCCATTCCTGTACCATCATAACTCAGATGAGCCCTAATTCCTGTACCATCAGACCTGGGATGAGCCCCCATTCCTGTACCATCAGACCTGGGATGAGCCCCCATTCCTGTACCATCAGACCTGGGATGAGCCCCCATTCCTGTACCATCAGACCTGGGATGAGCCCCCATTCCTGTACCATCAGACCTGGGATGAGCCCCCATTCCTGTACCATCATAACTCAGATGAGCCCTAATTCCTGTACCATCAGACCTGGGATGAGCCCCAATTCCTGTAACTTCACTACTCTGGTCAGTCTCAATTCCTGCACCTTCAGACTTCAAATAAGAACCAATTTATGCTCCATCAGACTTCAAATTCGAACCAATTTATGCTCCATCAGACTTCAAATTCGAACCAATGAATGCTCCATCAGACCCCATATTAATCCAAGTTCATGCTCCATAAGAAACCCAGGGGTTTCATATTCATACCTGCTAAAGTCCATTCCACTAGGAGTAGGAAGAGGGTGGGCAGGTGGGCCTTTTCACTTTACGATGTTCACAGCTGCAGGTGAGACTACATTGGTAGTAGGAGAAGGGCTGGCATGTAAACGTCGGTAATGTTAGGCGGGCCTCTCTGCACCTGAGGCCCACCTCCAGGATGGTTCAAAGGGTCAGGCCAGGTTTTGTAATTGACAGCCTGGTGAGCTGCCAATCACAGCCTTTGGCTGTGGCACTATATTAGCAGGATACAGGCACCCGGCGGAGGATTCTTTGGTCCTCTGGTGGGCCATGGAGAGCAGGAGAAACGCCCCATCCAGGGTAGACAATTAAGCCTGTTAGACTCCTCCACGCATGGGTGCTCGCCTCTGTATAGCATGTACTGGAAAAAAAATAGCTGCACATAACAGCTGGTCCTGAATCCTTTTATTTAAACATCCCAAAGTGACACACCCAGGACAGTAACAGGTACAGATGGTTGAATCCTTTCACACAACTGTGCTTAATCATAACCACGTCTGTCTGAGCCCACGCACATGCGACTTGATGATCTTCCAAGTGACCATGAAATTGGGTTCCATTTGCGGACCACTCTGGCACTTGTTCCTTGGGTTGCTTATCTCTGGTCTACAGATTGCAGTTAGAAAGAAGTTAATTCTAGAATCCATGTATATGAACCTGTAATAATACATGTTTGTATATTCTGTACACACAGAGGGATGCCCTGGACGAAGAGGTTCACATTGAATCGGAAGATCAGGGAATGTACAAGTTCATGTCAACTCCGCATCTCTTTAAACTTCTAGACTGTTTGCAGGAGTCGCATTCTTTCGCCAAAGCGTTCAATTCCAACAACGAGCAGAGGACGGCGCTGTGGAGAGCAGGTAAGGCACGTGGGGCAGGATCGCATTGTGTGTCCCCTATAGCAGTGGTCATCAACCCTGTCCTCAGGGCCCACTAACAGGCCAGGTTTGCAAGATAACTGAAATCCATCACAGGTGAGATCATTTGCTGCTCAGTGATTGCAGTATTCTAGTCTGCATCTCCCCAAGGTAATACATAAAACCTGGCCTGTTAATGGGCCCTGAGGAAAGGGTTGATGACCACTGCCCTATAGGAAATACAGAAGGGAGTACTCATGATGGCTTTTTTGTTCTGTAGGCTTCAAGGGGAAATCCAAGCCCAACCTACTGAAGCAGGAGACCAGCAGCCTGGCCTGTTGTCTGCGGATTTTATTCCGGATGTATACAGACCCGCAGAGGCAAGACTCCTGGAATGTGATAGAGCAACGACTCTTAACGTAAGACTCCTGTTGACGAGCCCCCTTTCTCCAGTCTGTACATCCTACACAAGCATTGTGCGTTAGATATTCGCAACCTATATAAAGCTTATCAAATGTTGTGTCTAGTTATATCTCTAGACATTGAAGTATATAAAATAAAGCACAAAAGGAGAACAGAGCACCTAGGAAACAAATTACCCCCCCCCCCCTTTATATCTATTCCCCGACATTAGTCTGTTTAAATAAATTAGTCCATTAGCCCCCCCCCCCTTATATTCACCTACATTAGATTGTATTAAAACAGTGTTTCTCAATGGAGAAACTTCTTGCATTATTTTCTTAGGGAACCCCAACTTAAAACCCAAATTAAGCTGTCTGCTATAAATTGAATGAGATGCATAGTGGGTGCTCGAAAACATAAATTGTTAAGTTTTTTGTTTCTCATTTGTTTGTTCTTTTTTCAGTTTCAGTGGCAGCATCAGACCTTCAGACATGAGTGGTCCCTCCGCAGCAGTCCAACAACCCTCACTTTAAGTCTAGGTTCACATCTGTGTGGATGGTTCCCACTGTGGGGCTTGTAACCACTTGCACAGAAAAATGCGCTGGATGTGTGTAGGTGCCATTAATTCTAATGGCATGCTGCAAATACTAGAAATCGCACCTGCACTGGGAAACGCACTGCATGCGCAGGCTGGATTCCAGAACTGCTGCAGGGACCTTTTTTCCTACGTTTCAGGAGGCACAGCAGCCCGTTCAAATGAATGGGCTGCTGTGCATGCGCAAAACGCGGCTCGCAGAACAATATCAACATGAACCTACCCTTAGTTAGTGCTAGGGTTCTCCAATTAGCAGGGAGTTATATCTGTGCTAATGACCAAAGGGAGAAGGACTCCCTTAAACTGGTGGTCTGTGGAGAAGGGCTCCCTTACATTGGTGGTCAGCAAGAGAAGGACTTTTTTACAATGTCCATTAGTGGAAAAGGGCCCTCTTACAATAGCAATTGGTGGTAGAAGTGGCACCTTACATTGGCAGTCAGTTGATGGCCCCCCTTAAATGATTAGTGTCATTGTTACATGAAATATGGGAGAAACTGCCCCTCTGGTCTCTCACAATTGGCTCTGGCGCTGTAGGGACTGTCGGGTGAATGGTTACTTCAAGGACCCCTGGCAACCTCTGGAGAATTCATAAGTTTCATGAAACCCTGGTTGAATAGGCTGCTTGCTATAATAAATATGACTCCGTCTTGGCTCAGGTGCATCCTATTTTAAAGGTTCTTCCACAAGAAGAGACCCCCTGATCCCAGGCTGATGTCACATAACTTTTGCAGGTTTTGGCATTGCTGCCAGTATTGGGAAAGGAACACGTTCAAGTGGAATGCGGTCCATTTCCTTTCTAATGATCTCTGTGTCTGTCATTGCAGCGTGTGTAGCGAGGCCCTCACCTATTTTATCACTGTAAATTCAGAAAGTCATCGAGAGGCCTGGACCAATCTACTGATGTTACTTCTTACCAAAACCCTGAAAGTTACAGACGGGAAGGTAGGTGCAGTGATTGTATGATGACCCCCATCTTGTTCCTTGAGCAGTATCAGCCTCACAATTTCCTCCTCCAATCACTCCGGGCTGCCCGTCCCTCATTCAGGCCTCTCCAGTCACCTTGTGAGTTGAAGGGGGTATCCATTCATCATGTCACCGATCTTCCTTTATAAAGTGCGGTGGAGTCAGTGCGTAGTATTATGGCAGAACGATCCTGTGTGGTAAATTGTCCAATTTCTGTAGGCGATTTGACCTCCCAGTTTCAGGGCTCCTCCCTTTTTTTGGCCTCCTACAAGGATAGGTGAGACAATTATGTGAAGGGGTCCTGCATTTCTTTAGATTTAATTGGGGACAACACAGACTTCTCTTCTATGCATCCTCTGTTTGGCTCAGTTCCCACTGGCGTGATTTGGGATCCAACTTCTTGAGGCCCCAAGTCTCATGATGTATAATCCCATGTTGGTCAATGAAAGCTGTCTTAACACTACTGAAGTCGCTGCGACTTTATAAAAGGTTACTGTTCTACTTTAAAGCAACTTCTATCCGACTTGTTCCCATAGACTTTAATGGAAGTCGCCTTTTTTTAGATTTATACTTGCCTAGGTAGATGCCGCATTGTTCCCCCGGCGCCTTTGCACTGAAAACCGAGCGATCGAACACCACAGATCACTCGGTTTTTAGAGCTTCGTCAGCAGAGAGCTGCAGACTGTCAGTCACAGCTCTCTACTCATCTTCCTCCTCGCTCATTGGAGCGCTGAGCTGTGGAGGAGGCGGAGCGGCCCTCTCAGCAGCTTGCTGAGAGGCTGAGATGGGTGTCAGTCCAGGCACCTGGCGAATCCAGACTTCCGGGACTGATATCTGTGACGTCAGCAGAGAGCGGACTTCAGTGAAAACAGGTCACAGGAATGCAAAACGAATTGGACTCCTGTGATCCATAGGAGAAGCCCAGCTACATGAGCTTTGCCTGGACTTCTCCTTTTAAGATGAAAAGCCTTCTATGTGCAGCAGCCCCCCTAATACTTACCTTAGCCCCATCTCTGTCCAGCGATGCCTCAACCTTCCAGGACTCTCCCTTCTGATTCAGCTGAGACACAGCAGCTGCGCTTTTTGCTCCCGCTGCTGTCAATCAGTCAGTTAGCCAATCGGGAGGGAGAGGGGTGGGGCCAAACCGCAGCTCCGTGTCTGAATGGACACACTGAGCTGCGGCCCGGCTTGGGTGCCCCCATAGCAGGCTGCTTGCTGTAGGGGCACTCGACAGGAGGGAGGGGCCAGGAGCACCGAAGAGGTACCCAAGAAGAAGAGGATCCGGGCTGCTCTGTGCAAATCCATTGCACAGAGCAGGTAAGTATAACATGTTTGTTTTTTTTTTTTAGCAAACAAAAAGTGAGACGTTACAATCTCTTTAAGATTTCCCAAAATCCTTTTCATCCGATTGGGGAATCGGCCTTGAGCGTCTTAAAATAAATTGCAGAAATGCTCAGAGAACATCAATATTGAAGTTCACAGATTATATCAATACTACTGGTTCCACTTGATCCCTTGTGAAAGGCCTTGCATTGTCTGCCCACTGCTCCACCTTTTGCACGGTGCGTCGCTAACATTTTCCTTTTGTCTTTACAGTTTAAGGCACACGCCTCCAAGTATTACCCCCAGCTGTGTGAGATCATGCAGTTTGATCTGATTCCCGAGCTGCGTGCAGTGCTGAGGAGGTTTTTCCTGCGGATTGGGGTCGTCTTTAAGATCTGGAGCCCAGAAGAGGAGCCTCAGGTGAACAGCATGAGTCGGTTATGATTGGTGCTGCTGGGACAGTTATGGTGGATGATGGACAGTACAGTGGCGAGTGCTGCTTGAAGACTGATTCCTCTGTGTATTAGTCAGACAACCGGCCTACCTTTTCATCCAGTATTACCCGCCATGTCTGCCCCCAGCCCGGACTGTGGGCAACAGAGGTCAACCCCTCCCCCCCGCGGAACGTAGGTTTAGGAACTTAAAGTGTCTCTTATGTTCTCCGCAGTGTTCATACTCGTTATAGTTCTTAGTTGGTTGGAGATAAATCTATAATTTTATTTTTTCTACTTGGGGTAAAGCTTTTCATAATCTGATTTTACTCTTTTATTTATTGGTCACCCCATGATGACCTTGCCGTGGTACCAGATGAGGATTTGGGGTTTGTAATGTTAGATATTTATTGGTCAATGTCTACAACACTGTCATCATGTGTAGAGGTCGAAGGTCAGGTTTATAGGAGGGTCCCACTGGGTTCAGCAATTGTGTACCTTGCTGGGTGTAACTGAGAAGTTGGCTAGGCAGCGCCGCCTCCTGTGCATACAGCTCAGAGGCACATTGGCATTACCCGGGCCTAATATACATTGGAGCAATCCACTTATTCATTTCTGTAATGAGAGGTCAGATCTGATAATGACTCTCTAGGTTTCTTGCAAAAAAAAAGGTCATTCCTGGCAATCCAATATATCCCTTGTGCGCCCTGAGGTATAGCCAGTGTGCATACACTCCAAATTCATTCCCAGCAATCGCACTTCTCCACCTATATACAGCCATCAATAATCCCCTGAACTGGAGCAGTTTGCAGCTAGAAATGTTGTAGCAGCTCTATATACTGTACCTGGAAATGTGTATACTCATCCAGTAGAACACCTTTCCCATTATGAAGGGGGTGCCCCCCCCCCCCCCCAAATTCCTGCACTTAATTTCTGGGTTTGCACACCTGCTGTGCCCAATATGAGGGGTTCCTACCATCCCTGCACTAAGTTCCTGGGATCTACAAACTGGCTGTGCCCATTAATAAGGGTTCCCACCATCCCTGCTTTGAGTTCCTGGGTCTCCTACCTGCTATGCACAATATCCCTGCTGGTTGTTTATTCTTATGGTGACTGTAATGGGAGAAGCTGGAACACACCAAGGCGGGTGGAGAACCCCCCCCCCCCCAATGGGGCACCCAAAACTCCCAGCTGGACAGGAACAAAGCTGGGGAATTATGGCAGAGGGTAGATCTCAAGGTTGTAGTATTAAACTACCATAACAGATCGGTGCCACTCCAAGCCTGCATTATCAGTCTTCCAGGTTTGCACTCTAAAATCAGTTGCTCTCAGAGAGACCACTTCTCGCTCCAAAATATAATATGGCATGCAGGTACGGCCGCACCCTGTATTTCACTCCAATGTAAGGTAAATGAAAGACAGGCTTCAGCTCAAATCCCAGCCTATTGGTCCCTCCCCTCTGACATGTTTCACCCACACTGGGCTTAATCGTAGAGGCTCTATGACGAAGCCCAGTGTGGGTGAAACATGTCAGAGGGGAGGGACCAATGGGCTGGGATTTGAGCGGAATCCTGTCTTTCACTTACCCGAGTCTGACGTTTGCGTTAAATACGATGACGGTACCTGCATGCCATATTGTAGTATCCAAGACTTGTAAGAAAAGTGGAGCTTTTGTGAATTTACATCTAATCCGTCAGCCCTCCACATCCTGATTAAAAAAAAAGCTTCGTAAAAGTGAAAACAAAAATGTAAATATACTTTTCCTACCTGTCTAGGTGAAGGTGACCTTACTGAATCACACCACAGGATTCTGTTTAATATCCTCAAAGGATCCTGTGGTGAGGACTAAAGGACACAACTGAGTCTTCTTTAAAACGGAGCTCCACCCAAAAGGGGAAGCACCCTCCACTGTCACATTTGGCCCTTTTTAGGGAGGGGGGTGCAGGTACCTGCACCCACTTCCAGGTAAGATCCCTGTGGCGATCTCCAAGTGTTTCCAGCCCCTCCTCCTTCCCCCTGCCATCTTCTGGGACCTGTGTGTGAGCATGCGCACAGTAGGAAACCAGCTGTGAAGTCCTCACTGCTAGTTGATAATCTTGGGGTGCTGACATCGCTGGGTCCCCGGACAGGTAAGTGCCCTTTATTAAAAGTCGGCAGCTAATAGTATTTATAGCTTCCGACTTTAAAAAAAAATTTTTGCTCAGACTGGAGCTCCTCTTTAATCAGGAGGTGGTAGTAAATGACGGATTCAGTTCAATCTTAATGGATAATATGTAAAAGTGTCTGGAAAAAAGTGTCTCTTTCTGGTACAATAACTGCAAAAGAGAAAATACATCCCCAAAAGAGAAAAGGAGCAAGATGGAAGGGAGAGGGGTTCCCCCAGGCAAGAGGGCGGAAGAGATTACCCTGAAATACCCAAACTGGTGGGTTGCAGAACTAGAAGGGCATAAGACCACCATGGGGCCCACACTTTGAGGAAACTAGGGTGGGAGTCATGGAGGGATACTGGTCATCTTTTCATTGAGCTTTAGGGTCATCGGGATGCTCTTCACTTCCCCAAACAAAACCTTTTTATTTTTCAGGCTCTGGCTATTACTAGATAAAGAAGTGGCTGGACAAGTGTTTTTTTTTTTTTTTGTTCTTTCTAAACACAACCAGCTTCTTGTCCTCCCCTCCCATAGATATTTCTTCCCTCTGTCCTGTATGAGAATTTCACATAAATTGGTGTCAATATTATAAGGATATTTAGAATTTAATGCTTTTTGGTTTGGGTGGAGTGATCCTTTACAAATTAAAATATCAGCGAATCTCTCATCGGTTTCCTGAGCAGGTCCGAGTCTTCCACCTTCATCCATTTTTCCGCCTTCAGCCAGCAATTCTAAATGTTTTATTGCATCCATACACATCTCCTGTGAGAATGATGCAGTGTACTGTGTACAGTGTGTAGAGGGAACTGATGTGGCTGAAAGGGAATTGTATTTCCAGCACCCTTTTTGTGTGTCCAGCCGTATGACGTCCCCCACCCTGAGATTCCACATGATGCCATTGGCTGTGTGTGATGTCACCCCTGACCGCATCTCTTCCGTCCATTTTTGGCCGTGTCCTGCTAACGCTCTGCTGCACATGACCACATCTTATCCCTTCTGTTTATTATGTGTATGCCAACAGCTCTACTATCCATGTGCAGTCCTAGTTAACCACATATCATCCCCCCCCTAGCCTTGTTTATCAACCCGGAACACATCCTTACTGCACATCTCCCACTGCATTCCTGTCCTCGTGCCACATATACTCCCCACGCCTCTGAGGCTCGGTTCACACTAGTGCGACTTGTGACACTGGGGGGGTTGATTTACTTAAAGGCAAATCCACTGTGCACTTGGAAGTGCAGTCGCTGTAGATCGGAGGGGGACATGTAAGGAGAAAAAATGCATTTTTGCCTGTACATGATTGGATGATAAAGCAGAGCTTCCCCTCATTTCAGATCTACAGTGACTGCATATCCAAGTGCACTTGTAGTACAAAGTGAATTTGCCTTTAGTTAATCAACCCCATAGTCACAAGTCAAAACCCATTTATTCCAGTGGCAACCGTCCTAATCTATGCGACTCAAAGTTACATCGTCCTCATACTTTGATGCGACCTTTAGAGTCACATAAGCTCTAATGTTGCATGACAATTGAGGGGGGGGGGGGGGGGTCGTACTAGTGAGAACCAAGCCTTATGCACCTGATCTGCAAATGACACTGGTAACTACTTAACTGCATGTTTTTCAAGCCTTTGCACACTGAACGGTTTCCATCTTGGAAAATTACAATGAATACAGCTGACCTCAATGAGTGATCATGTGACACTCATGTATGGGGCTAGTCAGATCTGTGGCTTCTCCCATTGTGCGGGACGGAAGGGGACATATTATTAGGGTTGCACCGATACCCGTACCGAGTATTTGCACAAGTATTGGTTCTCGTGCAAATGCACCGATACCTGAAACCAGATACTTTCAGACTCAGCATTTTGAGCTGTCAGTGGGGTCTTCCCTGTATTAAAGAAGTCCGGTAATTGGAGCTGTCAAAAAAAAAAAAAAAAAAGCAGCTGGCAATGTTTAATAACAACATTGCTCAGCCTTGAAACACTAAAATAAAAACTTTTTTTTTTGCATATTTCTGTTTCTTCCTCTGCAGATCGAAAGGATGAGCAAATGTTCCTCTGTTTTAACCCCTTATAAACCCTTAATTTACTCTAATCAGCCTTAATTAACTCCCTATTCTCCTCCATTTAATTATTTTCTTTTTTTTTTTTTTCTTCACGTCCGTTTTATATACAAACAATTAAAACTTTTTTTTATTATTTGCTTTGTTAGTGAATAGTTTTACGCATATATATTAACATATATTTTCACATTGAAAAAGCGCTAAATTAAAAAAAAAAAAAATTCATTTCATTTGTAAATGACTTTTCAATGCTTTGTACCATTGCTGACAGTTGAAGTTAAAACAAAACAGTTGCGGTAGGTATCGGTGAGTACTAAAAAAAAAAAGTATCGGTACTCGTACTCATTGTAAAAAAAAAAGGTATCGGTGCATTCCTAATTATCATCATAATCATTATTAGGATTCTTGTACCTCAGTCTATATAAATCTATGTAAAAAACTTCCCCTTCATAATGTGTAAATTATTCTTTTCTCTGATTTTAATTTGCTTTAAACTTAGTGATGTGACCGATTCTGGATGTAAACTTTCTGAATGATAAAAGGCTGTAAAGTTTTCTATGTAAGATATTATAATGTATCATATTGTTATAATATATATTCTGCTTTAATCGGGTGATAAATCGATCAATAAAGCTTTAATGGTGATTGTGGGGGGTGGGCTTCTTCCTGAACACACCAGATGTCACTGCTATGAGAACGAAGATCGATTCCTCATCAGTAGGCTTGTAGATATGATGAAGAGTACCTGTCTGCGTGTTCACACCTTTTGTGCTTTTAACAAGAATAAAACAATTCTGGGGGGAAAAAAAAAACACACAAAAAAACACACAAAAAAAACACAAAACAAAAACCACAAAACGTACAGGGCCACATCCCAGCACAACTGTCCAAAAACATATTTGGGAATCAATTGATTCCATTAATGAGTGACTGTAAAGGCTCCATGCTAGAGGCAACATTTAACACAATTAAGAAGTATGAAAGTACGAATTATATTAGTCTCAACTTGTTGAAATGACAACTACAGTGGGGAAAATTAATTATTTGATCCCCTGCAGATTGTGTAAGTTTTCCCATTTACAAAGAAATGAAGGGTCTATAATTTTTATCATAGGTGTATTTTATATGATAGAGATAGAATGTCAACCAAAAAAATCCAGAAAAAAAACAAGATACAAATGTTATAAATTGAGTTGCATATCAGTGAATTAAATAAGTATTTGATCCTCAAGCAAGTCGGTGGAGAAACCCTTGTTGGCAAGCACAGAGGTAAGTCGTTTCTTGTAGTTGGTGACCAGGTTTGCACAGATCTCAGGAGGGATTTTGGTCCACTCTTCTTTACAGATCTTCTCTAAATCCTTTAAGTGGATGTAAACCCAATGTCATCCTTTCTAAACTACTGCCATAGGGGTTATCTATAAGGATATACACGCCTCCTGCATGTATCTTTACCTGTCAAATGTCTCCCCTCTTGTCTGTTATGAGACCCGAAAAACTGCAGATTCTGTGGGCGGGTCTGTTGTCTGGAGCTCGGTGGGCGGAGTCGTGATGTCAGTAGACTCCCCGCCCACCTCTACACTCCCCTTGTCAATATGCATTTTCTCCTGTGTATTTCTTACACTGAACTTCTGCTATGATCTCTAACATCCAGTGAAAAGACAGGAAAGTAACCACATGACTTCAGCATGCCAAATCATGGTGAGGTGTGGAACAGCCAATCCTTGCAGAGCTGCTGATGTAAGGAGTGGGGGAGGGAATTAAAAAAATAATGCCTGTGTCTTAGGCTAGTGCATGAGATATGTAAATCACCTGTCACTCACAGCAAAGGGGAGGATTTGACAAAGTTTTTCTCAGTTTGTCAAGATTTATCTCACTGAACAATAAAAGAGGATTGCTCAGAGATGGATTAACTCTGTGTGGCAAGACTGGGCTCAAATGATAGGAAATCTTATACTCTACAGTATGATATAAAAATAAAAATCGGGTTTACATCCACTTTAAAGTGGAAGTCCAGTCAAAAATGAGAAAATTTCTATTAATTATATGTAAAATCTCTTTATCTTTGACATCATTCATTTTCTGTATAGCGGTTTGTGTCGCTTAGAAAGTCTAATCCAGGGATCCTCAAACTACGGCCCTCCAGTTGTTGCAGGACTACACATCCCATGAGGCATTGTAAAACGCTGACATTCACAGACATGACTAGGCATGATGGGAATTGTAGTTCCTGAACACCTGGAGGGCCGCAGTTTGAAGACCCCTGGATCAAAGCCAGACAATCGGCTTCTTCCTGTTCTTCAGGGACAACCTTCTGAATTCTTTATGGGGGGGGCCCTCACTTCCTGCAAAATGTCCTTCTCTACTACACGCCCCCACCCCCCCCCCCCCCCCCCATATCCCTCCTCTCCTTTTTAGACAGACATGCCTAGACCTGCCCAGCCCCACCCCCATCCCTCCCTTTCAGATCTCCTCCTGTCTTCATAGCCTCCTTTTTGGATAGCAGTTTCTCCTGAGAGAGGGGGGAGGGCAGGCTTTGGAAGTATGTTCTGTTTGTTAGAAACTGTGATATAGATTACGATACAGCAAGGGATATGCAATTAGCGGACCTCCAGCTGTTGCGGAACTAAAAGTTCCATGAGGCGTGGCAAGACTCTGACAGCCACAAGGCAGAGGCATGATGGGACTTGTAGTTTTGCAACAATTGGAGGTCTGCTAATTGCATATCCCTGCGATACATCATGCTGCAGATTTTCTACAGTGTACAACCACGTGGATGGCACTGTGTGCATGGTGTGGCCCTGTGATGGCATGGTGTGGCCCTGTGTGCATGGCACTGTACATGGTGTGGCCCTGTGATGGCATGGTGTAGCCCTGTGTGCATGGCACTGTACATGGTGTGGCCCTGTGTGCATGGCATGGCACTGTACATGGTGTGGCCCTGTGATGGCATGGTGTGGCACACACCCAGCTGAGGGAGCTACATGTGAGTAATGAGTTTAAGGCTCCGTTTCCACTAGTGCGACTTGTCATGCGACTTTGGACACAAAGTCGCATGACAAGTCACAGCCCATTGATTTCAATGGCAAACGTTCCCATCTATGCTGCGACTTTGAAAAGGTGCCTGCACTACTTTGGTGGGACTTTGATCCAGAGTGTAAAGTTGGACAAAAGCTGCACTTTAAATCGCACAGCTTTGGAGTTGCACTAGTGGAAACGTAGCCTGAGACCCCGTTCACACAGGGACGACTTGTCAGGCGACCTAGTCGCCTGACAAGTCGCCTCCCGTTCTGTGCTATAGAACCGTTCTAAGGGGAGCGACGCAAGTCGCTCCGACTTAGAAAAAGGTTCCTGTACGACTTCGGGGGCGACTTGGGGCGACTTGCATAGACTTCTATACAGAAGTCGTTTTGCAAGTCGCCCGGGCAGTCGTGTGCAGGTCGCCTCGGTGAGGCGACCTTCAAGTCGTGTTGCCCCTGTGTGAATGAGGTCTAAGGCTAGAGTGTGACTTTGATGCAACTTTACACTCTGTGGCTCAAAGTCGCATCAAAACATTGCAGGTACCTTTTTTAAAGTCGCTGATTTTCAAAGAGATGTCAGGCGCGAGTGAGGAAAAGCCGATAAAGCAGCTCTTCCTGTTTACACCGTGATCAGCCGTGATTGGACATGACTGATCACGTGCTAAAGAGCCTCAGAGGCTCTTTACCGAGATAGTTGATGCGGTGAGTTAGACTGAAACGCCGCACCACCGATCGCTGCTGGACGTCATATGACGCTCAGTCAGGATAACTGAACCACCGCCTGGCCGTCATTTTGCTATAGGCCGGGCGGAAGTGGTTAATGTGCTTCTTCTTGAGCCACTCCTTTGTTGTCTTGGTGGTATGTTTTGGGTTATTGTCATGCTGGAAGACCCATCTTCAGCTGGCTGAGGAAAGAAGGTTCTTATCCAATATTTTACAATACATGGCCCAATGTAATGCGGCAAAGTCGGCCTGTACCTTTAGCAGAGAAACAGCCCCAACGCATAATCTTTCCACCTCCGTGCCTGACTGTAGGGATGGTGTTCTTGGGGTCATAGTCAGCATTTTTCTTCCTCCAAACACAGCGAGTCAAGTTAATGCCAAAGAGCTTAATTTTGGTCTCATCTGACCACAACACTTTCAGTTCTCTGAATCCTTTAGATGGTCATTGTCAAACTTCTGACGGGCCTGTACGTGTGCCCTCTTGTTCCATGTTCAGAAGGAGAAAAATGCTTATTTGATTTAATGATTTTAATGCACATTCTTCAAATTCAAGCTTGGACCTCTGCTTCTTCAGGAACCAAATGCAAAACTATCACAACTTCCCGCAGCAAATAAATCTTTATTTGGTGTAGCTGATAGCCCACATCACCAGATGGCCGCCAATGGTGAAGACAAGCCCACAATAACCCAAAGCCACATGGGTAAGGGGTGGTGGCATTTACTCGACTCGCTGTGTTTGGAGGAAAAAAAATACTAACTATGACCCTAAGAACATCCATCTCTACAGTCAAGCACGGAGGTGGAAACATTATGCTTTGGGGCCGTTTCTCTGCTAAAGGTACAGGCCGACTTTGCTGCATTGAGGGGCCATGTATTATAAAATCTTGGATGAGAACCTTCTTCCCTCACCCAGAACACCGAAGATGGGTCGTGGATAGGTCTTCCAGCATGACAATGACCCAACACACACGGCCAAGGCAACAAAGAGGTGTCTCAAGACGAAGCACATTAACCACTTATGGACCGCCCACCGCGCCAGCTGATTGAAGGAGGCTATCGTTGTTATGGCAGTAGCTAGCTGCCATAACTCCGGTATCTTCTTCTTCAGCGGGCGGTCCGCTACAAGATAAAAGTGGTCTCTGTGGCGGATTCGCCGCAAGATCATTTTTATCGGTGGCGGGAGCCCCCCCCTCCTGCCGCGATCGCGTATTGTCTCCTGTCAGGTATGGAGACGAGTGAGGGGAAGATGGGCCCCCACCTGTCTCCATACAATTGCTGGGCGGAAGTGATGTCAAAATGTCACTTCCGCCCACAGCTCTTAAAGGGCCATTTTTTTTATTATTTTTATTTTTTTTATATATATTGCATTTTAGTGTAAATATGAGATCTGAGGTCTTTTTGACCCCACATCTCATATTTAAGAGATCCTTTCATGGTTTTTTTTCTATTAGAAGGGATGTTTTCATTCCTTGTAATAGCAATAAAAGTGACAATTTTTTTTTTTTTAAACTGAAAAAATAAAAGGTAAAATAAATTTAAAAAATTAACATTTTTTTTCTTAAACATGCCCCGTCCCGACGAGCTCGGGTGCAGATGCGAACGCATACGTAAACGGTGTTGAAACCACACATGTGAGGTATCACCGCGATCGGTAGAGCGAGAGCAATAATTCTAGCCCTAGACCTCCTCTGTAACTCTAAACATGCGACCTGTAGAATTTTTTAAAACGTCGCCTATGGAGATTTTTAAGAGTAAATGTTTGTCACCATTCCACGAGCAGGAATCCACCGGAAAGTGTCCGTATATAGAGGAGAGGAGCCTCATAGCGTAAATCCAACAAATTTATTGATTAAAACAATGCAGCTGCCAAAATGAAATAAAACTAGGAGCTGACAGTGCTCCGCTGGCTCAGATGACGTCTTGATGACGAAACGCGTAAGGCGTGGTCACGCGGTACGCATACGTCGCTCCAGCTTCTGAATTTGCACTATCTTCTGGTTTTGGTAGACGGGCCGTGGAACGCACGCCGCTACCACTCCATTGTTGCGGCCATCGGCCTGTAGCTAGCCAGCTGAGCACTGTCAGCTCCTTGTTTTATTTCATTTTGGCAGCTGCATTGTTTTAATCAATAAATTTGTTGGATTTATGCTATGAGGCTCCTCTCCTCTATATATGGACACTTTCCGGTGGATACTAGTAAAAAGACAGCGGTGATCTAAGTGGAAAGGAGACCCCAGATTCAGTGAGAGGAACACGGATCGTTCAGGACTCCGGCTACTGGATCGAAATACACTTGCCCATTACCCCTGCAGGGGTTGGGCTTTCCGGTGAGTGAGGGGACAAGTGGGGGTTCAATCAAAGAAAGTTAACATCAGCCACATCAAACCTGTCGGGGATCGTTTTGGATGCATACACTACCTGCTCACAAGGATTTTCCTCACATTCACAGCACAATCTGTATTGGACAATACAATTTTTAATTTTTTGGAGTATTTGGTTGCACAGAGTATTACCACATAACTTTCACTATATAACTCATACACTTTTTTGACAATATTTTTTTGTTTGTTGAATATCACTTTTGGGATTTTTCAGTCAATATTAAGAGTTTTTTTGTCATTTCTATGTGTCACATTTCTTTGTACATTTATTAGTGGGATTTTTTTGAGGATACAATTGATGTTCTAGCTTCACCCACATTAGTTTTTATTTTATTTTACATGTTATTGTGGCTTTTTGGATATTCCATATTTTTCATGACACATATACTTTAATCAACCTTGTTGCACTGCACATTTTTTATTATACATTTTTTATTATATATATTTTTTTATTATGTTTGCTGATGCACTTTGATGCACAAAATTTTTTTTCTCGTAGTGAGGTATTTAATAATCAATATTTCTCATGACACATATTTCAACCTGACCTGGTTGCACTGTACCTTTATCATGTTAGTTGATGCACAATAATTTTCTCGTAGTGAGGTGTGAATTAATAATCTGATTTGTGAACAGCGCCAATTCCCCTTTCAAATATATTTTGACCCTCTGTTCCTCTGATTAGGCGTCAGAGGTTCCTACTGTGTTCCTAGGCACCCACCTTCTCTAGTTGAGTGTCTAAGGCTGGCCATACACTATTCAATTTTCCTGTTCAACTTTCCTTTAGATTTACCAAAACCATATAATAGGAGGTCAAACCTAAACACTTTCAATTTGGATGCAATCAGGCAGGCCCTTGTACTACATAGTTGAAGGTAAATCTAAAGAAAATTGAACAGGAAAATTGTATGGTGTATGGCCAGCTTAAGGCTTCCCTGAGCTTTTATGATGATCCAATTCTCTAGGTAGGATGGACAGTGATGACAAACCTTGGCACCCCAGATGTTTTGGAACTACAGTTCACATGATGCTCATGCCCCCTGCAGTGTAGTTGAGCATCATGGGAAATGTAGTTCCAAAACATCTGGGGTGTCAAGGTTTACCACCACTGCTCTCGGAGTGGTTCCATAGTCCCCTCCCCCCTTTGTTATATATCAGAGGGTAACCCTGCTGCTGGTGGATGTGAAGTTCCCCCCTGACTTCGATGGTGCTCTCCTCTGTGTGTCTGAGGGCTCCCTGAGTTTCTTTGTTCCTTCCATCCTCTGATGGGAGTTCCAAGGGCCCTCTGGATGCCTATGGGTTTTCACATCTAAGCCTGGATTCTATGGCTCCCATCCTTTGTCAGGTGACAAGGTTATCAGGCACTTCCACCTCTGGTTGAGTATCTAAAGAAGCCTTTCTCAATCTTTGTTTCATCACTGAGGAACTTTTAATGATATTCAGGTCTTGGGAACCAATGCCAAAAATTATGTTTATATCCTACAGTGCTGTAAGATGTATTGTATTGCAGATATAATAGTCAACAAAAGAATATGACTCCCGTAAAGTGTTTGACACCCAAGATGAATCATTTTATAAAGTTTCCCTGCATTATTTCACATTATTTTTGGTGCTCATCAGGAAATGAAAACAAAAAATTATATCAACCAGAAAAGTAACAAAGACATGTCTTCTTTCATTGGTCCATGCACAAGGGCCTCTTTACAGTGAGAAGAAGAAGGTTCCATTGGTGGTAAGTGGGAAAAATAAATCCTTTACAAATAGCTAAAAACATCTTGAGAACCAACAGCAGGGACCCTACTGGAGCTATGCCGTTGACCTTGGAACTTATAAAGGCAGCATCAGGAACTAGATCGGTCTGCTAAATGGTTGAGAATAATAAACACAAAACCTGCCAACTCATTCCAAACCCAATATAATAAAAATTGGTGACGTGTATACACAAAAAAAAGTGAGATGCCAGTAAAGTCCGCCACACAATAGAAAAATATATTCTTTATGTGCTGAGAATCCCTCGTGTACCACTTGTAATGACAAGTCACACCTCTTCTACCTGAAAATAACAACCTTTTTTTTTGAGTGGTCCTAAAACTCTCATTGCTAATACTTCAATTCTTCAATCAGGGACACAGATGGAAAGACTCTGTTTCTCTCATCAACAATCCATATGGTGAAAGCACTACAGACATTAAGCAAATAACACCTATAGTGTAGTATGTATGTGAACACCAATGCGAAACTGAAAGATGTGCACTCACATGTGATTAGAAAGAGACTTAAAAAACTTAACATTATTAAGTCACTGGGACCAGATGGCTTGCACCCGAGGGTCCATAAAGAACTCAGGCAAGTAATTGACAGACCATTGTTCCTAATTTTTATGAACAGTCTACTGACTGGAATGGTACCAGCAGATTGTAGAAAAGCCAATGTAGCACCGATATTTAGAAAAGGGCCAAGATGCATCCCTGGGAATTACAGACCCGTTAGCCTAACATCAATAGTATGCAAGCTCTTGGAGGGGATGATAAGGGACTATATACAAGAGTTTTGTAATGACAACGGTATCATTAGCAGTATACAGCATGGATTCATGAAGAATCATTCTTGCCAAACCAATCTAATAACCTTCTTTGAGGAGGGGAGCTGCCATCTAGATAAAGGAAGGCCTGTAGACGTGGTGTATCTGGATTTTGCAAATGCATTTGATACAGTTCCCCATAAACATTTACTGTACAAAGTAAGATCCGTTGGCATGGACCATAGGGTGAGTACATGGATTGAAAGCTGCCTACAGGGGTGAGTTCAGAGGGTAGTGATAAATGGGGAGTACTCTGAATGGTCCTAGGTGGAAAGTGGAGTCCCCCAGGGTTCTGTCCTGGGACCAATCCTATTCAATTTATTCATAAACGACCTGGAAGATGGGATAAACAGCTCAATCTCAGTATTTGCAGAGGATACTAAGCTAAGCAGGCAAATAACTTCTCTGCAGGATTTGGAAACCTTGCAAGAAGATCTGAACAAATTCATGGGGTGGACAACTACATGGCAAATGAGGTTTAATGAGGAAAAATGTAAAATAATGCATTCGTGTGGCAAAAATATGAATGCAAGCTACTCACTAAGGGGAGATCCTTTAGGGCAGTGGTTCTCAACCTTTCTAGTGCCGTGACCCCTTGATAAAAATTCCCAAGTTGTGGGGACCCCTAACAGTAAAATTATTTTCGTTGGTCGCGTTTGCTGGCACAGTGGCAGCGTTTGCTGGCACAGTGGTGACAATTGATGGGCACAGTGGCTGCACAGTGGGACGTTTGCTGGCACAGTGGCGACAATTGATGGGCACAGTGGCTGCGTTTGGCACAGTGGCAACAATTAAAGGGCACAGTGGCTGCGTTTGATGGCACAGGTGGCGACGTTTGCTGGCACAGTGGCGACAATTTATGGGCACAGTGGTTGCATTTGGCACAGTGGCAACAATTAAAGGGCACAGTGGCTGCGTTTGATGGCACAGGTGGCGACGTTTGCTGGCACAGTGGCGACAATTTATGGGCACAGTGGTTGCGTTTGGCACAGTGGCAACAATTTAAGGGCACAGTGGCTGCGTTTGATGGCACAGTGGCGACAATTGATGGGCACAATGGCTGCATTTGATGGCACAGTGGCGATGTTACTGACAGTGGTGACAATTGATGGGCACAGTGGCTGTGTTTGATGGCACAGTGGCGACAATTGATGGGCACAGTGGCTGCACAGTGGCAACGTTTGCTGGCACAGTGGCGACAATTGATGGGCACAGTGGCTGCGTTTGGCACAGTGGCAACAATTAAAGGGCACAGTTCCTGCATTTAATGGCACAGTGGCAGCGTTTGCTGGCACAGTGGCGACAATTGATGAGCACAGTGGCTGCATTTGATGGCACAGTGGCAACAATTGATGGGCACAGTGGCGACAATTGATGGGCACAGTGGCTGCACAGTGGCGACGTTTGCTGGCACAGTGGCGACAATTGATGGGCACAGTGGCTGCGTTTGCTGGCACAGTGGCAACAATTGATGAGCACAGTGGCTGCATTTGATGGCACAGTGGCGGCGTTTGCTGGCACAGTGGCGACAATTGATGGGCACAGTGGCGACAATTGATGGGCACAGTGGTGACAATTGATGGGCACAGTGGCGACAATTGATGGGCACACTGGCTGTGTTTGGCACAGTGGCAACAATTAAAGGGCACAGTGGCTGCTTTTGATGGCATAGTGGTGGCGTTTGCTGGCACAGTGGCGACAATTGATGGGCACAGTGGCTGCATTTGATGGCACAGTTGCGGCGTTTTAATGGGTTTTTTTTTTTCAGATTTTTTCAGTTTGTTTGCGCCCCCACCACTTATTTATATATAAACGTCCCGGTTGGTTCCTCAAAAGTGGTTATTCCGTACCAGTGCTAGATACACAAAGTGTATAGCACCCAAACATGTATCTAGCACTGGCACGGAATAAACACTTTTGAGGAACCAACTGGGACATTTATATTTATATTTATATTTATATAAATGTTAAGTAACATAATGAAAAAAATGTTATCTTGTCAGCTTCTCCTGTGTGTCTGACTTACCAGATGTCACAGTGACACAGGTGTTCTTCTTCAGGTGTTTCGTTGCCTCCCTCTTGGTACACTCATCCACAGCAAGCGGACTTCGGTGGGTGTAACAAGATGTCCGCTTGCCGACTTCTAAGTCTAAGCATTACTGTGGACGAGAGTACCAAGATGGCGGCGACGGAACGTCACTTCCGTGCAGTCTCTCCTCTGCAGGAAGTGACATCTCGCTGGCCGAGACGGACGGACTCCGGCTGTAACTTCGGGTCCGTCTCGGCCAGCATCTCAGGCAGCATCTCGGCTAGCATCCGCGACCCCCTGGAGAATCGGCAATTGACCCCCAGGTTGAGAACCGCTGCTCTAGGGGAATCTAGAATGGAAAAGTACCTGAGGGGTCCTAGTAGATGATAGGCTCAGCAATGCCAAGCTGCTGCAAGCAAAGCAAACAGAATATTGGCATGCATTAAAAAGGGGATTCACTCCAGAGATAAAACAATAATTCTCCCACTCTACACGACTCTGGTCCGGCCGCACCTGGGATATGCTGTCCAGTTCTGGGCACCAGTCCTCGGGAAGGATGTGCTTGAACTGGAGAGAGTCCAGAGAAGGGCAACAAAACTAATAAAGGGGACTGGAGGATCTTCGTTATGAGGAAAGGTTGTGAGCACTGAACTTATTCACTGTGGGGAAGAGACTCTTGAGAGGGGATATGATTTCAGTGTACAAATACCGTACTAGTGACCCCACAATAGAGATAAAACTTTTCCGTGAAAGGGAATTTAATAAGACAAGTGGGCATTCACTAAAATTAGAAGAAAAGCGGTTTAACCTTAACCACTTCAATACTAGGACTTAGGCACCTTCCCGCCCAGCCCAATTTTCACCTTTCAGCGCTGTTGCAATTTGAATGACAATTGCGCGGTCATGCTACACTGTACCCAAACAATTTTTTTATCATTTTGTTCCCACAAATAGAGCTTTCTTTTGGTGGTATTTGATCACCTCTGCGGTTTTTATTTTTTGCGCAACAAATAAAAAAAGACAGAAAATTTAGAAAAAAAACAAGTTTTTCTTTGTTTCTGTTAAATTTTTTTGTAAATAAGTACGCTTTCTCCTTCAATAATGGGCACTGATATAGCTGCACTGATGGGCACTGATACGGCGGCACTGATGGGCACCGATCAGGTGGCACCAATGAGGTGGCACTGATGAGGTGGCACTAACGGGCACTGATGATGGGCACTGATAGGCGGCACTGATAGGCGGCACTGATGGGCACTGATAGGCGGCACTGATGGGCACTGATAGGTGGCACTGGTATGCAGCACTGATGGGCACTCGTAGGTGGCACAGATGGGCACACATAGGCGGCACTGATGGGCACTTGTAGGTGGCATTGATTGGCATATATGGGTGGCACTGATGGGTTCTTGTGTGGCACTGATGTGTGGCACTGATGGGCACTGATAGGTGGGCACAGATGGGCACAGATGGGCACTGACAGGTGGCACCGATGGGCAATGACTGGTGGCACAGATGGGCAATGACAGGTGGAACTGATATAGCATTGCTGGGCATATCATTGGCATACTAGTGCCAATCAGTGCCCATTTGTGGGCACCGATTGGCACAGATTGGGCACATGTGGATGGCCATGGGGTACATACCTGGCCATCCACGTTGCCCCTTCCCTGGTGGTCCTAGTGGCATCCCTGGTAGTCCAGTGGGGTGATCTGCGGGGGGGCTGCGCTGATAAACAATCAGCGCAGACCCCCCCTGCCAGGAGAGCCGCCGATCGGCTCTCCTCTACTTGCGTCTGTCAGACGCGAGTGAGGAAGAGCCGATCAACGGCTCTTCCTATTGACAGCGTGATCAGCCGTGATTGGACACGGCTGATCACGTGGTAAAGAGCCTCCGCCAGAGGCTTTTTACCAAGATCAGTGTAGCGGTGTGTCAGACTGACACACCGCTCCACCGATCGCCGCGATGCGTGCCCCCGGGGGCGCGCTGCGGCATGTTATCCTGCTGGACGTCATATGACGCCCAGTCAGGATAACACAACCACTTCCCGGACGTCAATCCGCTATAGGGCGGGCGGGAAGTGGTTAAACTGAGTAGAGGGTTCTGTACTGTAAGAACGGTAAGGATGTGGAATTCTCTTCCACGGGCGGTGGTTTCAGTGGGGAGCATCAATAGTTTAAAAAAAACTACTGGATAAGAACCTGAATGAACGACCACAACATACAGAGATATACAATGTAATACTGACATAAAATCACACAAATAGGTTGGACTTGATGGACTTGTGATAGAAACATTTGTGAACAAACCAAGCATGTAAACTCCAAAACAACACAGCCAACAAGTGTAACAAATATGACACTCTTTAAAGTAAGCATTCCATGCCCAAGGATCTTCCCAAACCAAGTACCTCACCCTCTTCATTTACTCCGACTTCCTGGATCTGCATTATGGGTCAGTGACTTAAAATTAGTGGTTCAGCTAGCCAAACATCTAACATTGTGTGGGTGAGTTTACACCTTGATGATTGGTGGCATGAAGTTAGAGGTGGAGGAAGCACAGATCCACGGAATAGATAATGTAGAAGCAAGGAAATCCTTCCACTGCAGTTCCTCAGGTAGAGCTTCCTCTCCAGCAAGGAGAACAGTGAGCAACACAGTAGGAGTCAGAGGCAGCAGTGCCTTAGATGATCTCACTCTACAGATGTACCACAATGAGGATACAGAAAAAGAAAGTACCTATGCACAAGAAGTGCCGTTTTTATTTTTTTCCAGGGTACTACTTTTGCATAATTAACGTTTCTAGATGTTCCCTAAAACAACAAATCTTAATTTTTTTGTTATGTAGTTCACTTTTAGGTGTGGCTGCACCTTGGTTAGCGTTACACTTTTAAGCTCCCCCTCCCTTCTCCATTTTTTTCCCCCACCTATTCCCAATCCATTGACATATATCCTAGATTACAGAGCAGATTATTTATTTCTTCCCATTTAGCGCCCCAGTTCGTTTCTATGCGCCTAGCACCCTAATTCTTTCCAAATAAATTTTTATTTTAAGCTGGTACTCCGCACTAACTCTACAAAGGAATGAATGGGAGTGTGGAGCCAATGTGCCACTCGGCCAGGAAGAATTAGATAAATGACTGTGGAATCTGGTCGGTGGATGGGGGACAGATGAGGATTAAACTGGGAGGGGGCACCTTTTAACTGCACCAGTGCTCCACTCTGGACTGAAGAGTCAGACAAGTTTTCTACCTCCACCAAGTATATGGGATGTTATACTGCTTTTGTGACAGGTCCTCCTGCGGTGGATGTTGCGCACATATGAGAGGGGTGATGGATACAGTTTACAGGCAGAGTTCTGCCTCAAAGATATTGGATGTGGGTGGCAGTGATCCCTCTGCCCCACAGTGCACAGGCTGCAAATATCAAATCTGTCAATGCTGAACTGAAATATAACATTGCGAAGATACCAAGCACAGACCTGGCTAGTGTGAATAGAGGCTGAGCTCTACTGGAAATACCAGTGCCCTGGCTGGTATTCCATCCTAAGAGCAGGAGAATTTATTCCCTCCCCTGCATACTGCTCCCAATAAGTACAGATATCTGGTACAGCCAGGAGAGCAGCGCTTTCAGGAGAAGCACAGCTATGGCGGCTTTTGTATATCGGAGGAAAGGTTTTCTTGAATACCTCCAGTCACTGAGCTGGAAGAGGTGGTGAATCTGTTAAGTTAGAGATCGTACAAGGATTATACAGCCCATAAGTCTCTCTATCTTTCTCTCCAGGAAGACCTGGACCTGATGGGTTGGGTCCTTCTACGGAACTGAGAACGTTCACATGTGTAGTGTGTGTAAACCAGTTTCTTGCTTGATACAGGGAGCCTCAGGTGCAGTACCTAATATAATATTTAATGAATGTAAAACTATTACAAGAGATGGTCAGAGACTACAAATCTACTACAGGAGGAGGTCAGAGACTGCAAACCCACTCCAGAAGATGATCAGGGACTGAGGATACGCTACAGAATATAATCAAAGATTGTAAACAAGCTACAGTGGACAGTCAGAGACTGCAGACACTCAACATGCAGCTGATAGAGACTGGGCACACACTACAGGAGACAGTCAGAGACCTCCTAGACTTCCCTCACTCTGCCTCCTCCAGACCCCCTAGACTTCCCGCGCTCTGCCTCCTTCAGACCTAGACATCCTGCGCTTTGTCTCCTCGAGACCTCCTAAACTTCCCAGGCTCTGCCTCCTCCAGACCCCCTAGACTTCCTGCGCTCTGCCACTTCCGCACTTCCTAGACTTCCCATACTCTGCCTCCTCCAGACCTCCTAGACTTCCCACGCTCTGCCTCCTCCAGACCTCCTAGACTTCCCGCGCTTTGTCTCCTCGAGACCTCCTAAACTTCCCAGACTGTGCCTCCTCCATACCTGCTAGACTTCCTGCACTCTACCTCCTCCAGACCCTCTAGACTTCCTGCGCTCTGCCACATTAACACCTCCTAGACTTCCCACTCTCTGCCTCCTCCAGACCTCCTAGACTTCCCTTACTCTGCCGCTTCAAGACCCCCTAGACTGTCCACACTCTGCCTCCTCCAGACCTCCTAGACTTCCCTCACTCTTCCTCTTCCATATGTCCTTGACTTCCCACGCTCTGCCTCCTCTAGACCCCCTAGACTTCCCTCACTCTGCCTCTTCCACACGTCCTAGACTTCCCATGCTCTGCCTCCTCTAGACCCCCTAGACTTCCCGCGCTCTGCCTCTTCCAGACTCCTTAGATATCCCACCCTCTGCCTTCTCCAGATTCGCTAGACTTCCCACACTCTGCCTCCTCCAGACCCCCTAGACTTCCCTCATTCTGCCTTTTCCAAACTTCCTATACTTCCCACGCTCTGCCTCCTCCTAGACTTCCCTCACTCTGCCTCTTCCACACTTCCTAGACTTCCCACGCTCTGCCTCCTCCAGACCTCCCAGACTTCCCACGCTCTGCCTCCTCCAGACCTCCCAGACTTCCCACGCTCTGCCTCCTCCAGACCTCCTAGACTTCCCACGCTCTGCCTCCTGCAGACCCCCTAGACTTCGCACCCTCTGCTTTCTCCAGACTCCTTGACTTCCCGCAATCTGCCTTCTCCAGACCCCCTAGACTTCCCACACTCTGCCTCCTCCAGACCCCCTAGACTTCCCTCATTCTGCCTTTTCCAAACTTCCTAGACTTCCCACGCTCTGCCTCCTCCAGACCCCCTAGACTTTGCGCCCTCTGCTTTCTCCAGACTCCTTGACTTCCCGCCCTCTGCCTTCTCCAGACCCCCTAGACTTTCCACACTCTGCCTCTTCCGGACCCCCTAGACCTCCCTCACTCTGCCTCTTCCACACTTCTTAGACTTTCTGCGCTCTGCCTCCTTAATACCCCCTAGACTTCCCACACTCTGCCTCCTCCAGACCTCCTAGACTTCCTGCCCTCTGCCTCCTGCAGACCTCCTAGACTTCCCGCTCTCTGCCTCCTCTAGACCTCCAAGACTTCCCTCATTCTGCCTCTTCCAGACCCCCTAGACTTCCCGCACTCTGCCTCCTCCAGACCCCCTAGACTTCCTGTACTCTGCCTCCTCCAGACCCCTAGACTTCTCGCATTCTGCCTCCTTGAGACCTCCTAGACTTCCCACACTCTGCCTCTTCCAGACCCCCTAGACTTCCCGCTCTCTGCCTCCTCCAGACCCCCTAGACTTCCTGCATTCTGCCTCTTCCAGACCCCCTAGACTTCCCTCACTCTGCCTCCTTCAGACCTCCTATACTTTCCTCACTCTGCCTCTTCCACACTCCCTAGGCTTCCCGCACTCTGCCTCTTCCAGACCCCCTAGACTTCCCTCACTCTGCCTCCTCCAGACCCCCTAGACTTCCCTCACTCTGCCTCCTCCTAGACTTCGCTCACTCTGCCTCTTCCAGACCCCCTAGACTTCCCTCACTCTGCCTCTTCCAGACCCCCTAGACTTCCCTCACTCTGCCTTCTCCAGACCCCCTAGACTTCCCTCACTCTGCCTCTTCCAGACCCCCTAGACTTCCTGCCCTCTGATTTCTCAAGACTCCCTAGGCTTCCTGCACTCTGCCACACAACTGGAATAAAAAGGTAGAGCTCTGATGTGTTGGAGGACTGTATGGTTGGTGACTTTGATGTGATGGAGGACTGTGTCATTATGGGGGGGACTCTGATGTGATGGGAAAACTTCTGTGAACTTAATTTCAGTGACAGGAAGAAGAACAGGCTGGCAGCATCCACGAGGATTTACAACTCATTCATTTATCAAATTATTTAAAATTACAAAAACTTTCCTAGAATTTAGTCTAAGGAATAATTTCCTCCAATGGCCACAGTAAGCACCAAGGTAAGGAAAACACAGACTAACCAATGAAGCTGAAGTTGGCTCCTTATTCGGCCAGCTTCTTATTCAGGTTGAATCTTTATTCACAAAAGTGATTATTTACTAAACAATCATCTGCAACATTTATAATAAAATTGTGAACTTTAACAACAATTCTTTCTCCATAACTACCATGTATTTAAAGGGGCAATTCTTAATAAATACATTTTTCTATATGAAAACCATCTTGGCTCACCCAAATTCCACTTGTGTTATACTTATTGGTCGTCCTACTATATAGGAAACTTCAATTTGACCCGAGCCAAGTGATATAAATCCTAAAATATGGGACCAAACGAGGCACCCTGACAGCCATAAATTTCAGTAGGAAATTCCGAATAAGAAGCCAAGCTATTCCTATATTATAAAATCTTGGCTCACCCAAATTCCACTTGTGTTATACTCATTGGGCATCCTACTATATAGGAAAGTTCAATTTGGCCCGAGCCAAGAGATACAAATCATTAATTATGGCACCAAATGAGGCACCATGACTCCCAGGCATTTCAATGGGAAATTTTGAATAAGAAGCCAAGCTATACCTATATGAAAACCATCTTGGCTCACCCAAATTCCACTTGTTTTATACTCATTGGGCATCCATCTATTAGTTAACCACTTAAGTCTCCCGGACCATTTGGCTGGCCAAAGACCAGAGCACTTTTTGCGATTCGGCACTGCGTCGCTTTAACTGACAATTACGCGGTCGTGCGACGTGGCTCCCAAACAAAATTGACGTCCTTTTTTCCCCGCAAATAGAGCTTTCTTTTGGTGGTATCACCTCTGCGTTTTTTATTTTTTGCGCTATAAACCAAAAAATAGCGACAATTTTGAAAAAAACACATTTTTTTTTACTTTTTGCTATAATAAAAATCCCCAAAAAATATTTAAAAACATTTTTTTTTCCCTCAGTTTAGGCCAATACGTATTCTTCTACATATTTTTGGTAAGTAAAAAATCGCAATAAGCGTTTGATTGGTTTGCACAAAAGTTATAACGTCTACAAAATAGGGGGTAGTTTTATGGCATTTTTATTAATTTTTTTTTTTACTAGTTAGTAATGGCGGCAATTTTTTTTTTTTTATCGTGACTACGACATTATGGCGGACAGATCGGATACTTTTGGCGCTATTTTGGGACTATTCACATTTATACAGCGATCAGTGCGATTAAAAATGCATTGATTACTGTGTAAATGTGACTGGCAGTGATGGGGTTAACACTAGGTGGCGCTGTAGGGGTTAAGTGTGTCCTAGGGAGTGATTCTAACTGTGGGGGGGTGTGGCTATGTGTAACACGTCACTGATCACCGCTCCCGATTATAGGGAGCTGTGATCAGTGTCCTGTCACTAGGCAGTGTCCTGTCACTAGGCAGAACAGGGAAATGCCTTGTTTCCCGTTTTTTCTCTCCGTGAGAGGATCGCGGGTATCCCCGTGGACATCGAGTCCGCAGAACCCGCAATCACACTCACGGAGCTCACGCGCACGCGATGGCACAGCCGCAAATTTAAAGGGACGTACCTGTACGTTCATTTGCCTGTCCGTGCCATTGTGTCGAAGTATATCTACATGCTGCGGTCGGCAAGCGGTTAAAGTTCAATTTGGCCCGAGCCAAGTGATATAAATCATAAAAATTGTCACCCTGACAGCCATACATTTCAATGGGAAATTCTGAATAAGAAGCCAAGCTATACCTACAGTGGGGACGGAAAGTATGCAAACCCCCTTAAATTTTTCACTCTTTGTTATATTGCAGCCATTTGCTAAAACCATTTAAGTTCATTTTTTTCCTCATTAATGTACACACAGCACCCCATATTGTACACACAGCACAAAAAAAAAGAAAAACTGAAATATCACATGGTTCTAAGTATTCAGACCCTTTGCTCAGTATTTAGTAGAAGCCCCCTTTTGATCTAATACAGCCATGAGTCTTTTTGGGAAAGATGCAACAAGTTTTTCACACCTGGATTTGGGGATCCTCTGCCATTCCTCCTTGCAGATCCTCTCCAGTTCTGTCAGGTTGGATTGTAAACGTTGGTGGACGGCCATTTTTAGGCCTCTCCAGAGATGCTCAATTGGGTTTAAGTCAGGGCTCTGGCTGGGCCATTCAAGAACAGTCACGGAGTTGTTGTGAAGCCACTCCTTCATTATTTTAGCTGTGTGCTTAGGGTCATTGTCTTGTTGGAAGGTAAACCTTCGGCCCAGTCTGAGGTCCTGAGCACTCTGGAGAAGGTTTTCGTCCAGGATATCCCTGTACTTGGCCGCGTTCATCTTTCCCCACGACTGCAACCAGTCATCCTGTCCCTGCAGCTGAAAAACACCTCCACGGCATGATGCTGCCACCACCATGCTTCACTGTTGGGACTGTATTGGACAGGTGACAGTGCCTGGTTTTCTCCACACATACCGCTTAAAATTAAGGCCAAAAAGTTCTATCTTGGTCTCATCAGTCCAGAGAATCTTATTTCTCACCATCTTGGAGTCCTTCAGGTGTTTTTTTTTACCAAACTCCATGCGGGCTTTCATGTGTCTTGGGTGTAAATGTGTAGTGCTATTAAACCAAATAAAATTATGTGTAACCGTTGAAGGTAATAGTAAAATTGAATATTGAGTTCATAGAGCTGAACTCACAATAAAGTCCAAAATATCACAACGTGCAAAAAGCTCAATACCGATATAAAAGTGACACGTGCTAAGTAAACAGTCCTACTGTGAGAACAACATGACTGATATGGATAAATGAATACAATCAGTAAGGAATAACTGAAATTAGTGAGTGGAAGTGATATACCAGAGCTAGTTAAAAAGTGGATAGAGTGCTAATAGTGACATAACTAATCAAACAAAATTGCTTATGTAAAAAAACAAAGTCCAGAATATAGCAGGCAATTAAGTTTCTGGTTAATGATCACTTTTAAATCTCAAAAACAAAGTCCAAGGATTGAAAACACACTTGAGCAGATATTCATCTTGGAGGTTGACACTCCAAATGGACTAATATAGTAAGAGAGCCACCACCAGTGAACAGAGAGGCTTACGAGACGTCGATGACTTGGAGAGGCTTATACCACCCAAGTCATAAAGGCTTTTAAATGAGCTGGCTTGATGGATACACCAGGCTTGGCAGGCACAACTGGTCCTGGATCGAATCGGTAACTTGGCACAGACGTTCTCGGACATCAACAGGGAGGCAATGTTCTAATAAGAGCCAGAGGCTCGGTGTTCACAAACCATGCCGGGATATATTGAGAAAAACTCGCATAGTGTGATACCGTTTGACAGTGTAAGTGGACCCACTTACACATCCCGCTCATGTTTTTGTACCTATACGAAGCCTTTTGATGATCTTTATACATGTGAGTTTACCATTTTATTTTAATAAATCCTATGTCAAACGGTATCACACTATGCAAGTTTTTCTCAATTTATCCCGGCATGGTTTGTGAACACCGAGCCTCTGGCTCTTATTAGAACATTACCTCCCTGTTGATGTCCGAGAACGTCTGATTAAATAAACAATATAAATCAGTGAACCCAGTGACAGGTGATAGTGATTAAACCTCATACATTAGTAAACAAATAAAAAATAAAGTCCGTGATTAAACAGTCCATCAATGAAACAAGGATGTTTTAACCCATTGCTTACTGGGCACCTAAACCCCCCTCCTGCCCAGACCACTCTTTGAACGACAATTGCGTGATCATACAACACTGTACCCAAATGACATTTTTATCATTTTTTCCCATAAATAGAGCTTTCTTTTTGTGGTATTTAACACCTCTGGGTTTTTTATTTTTTGTTAAAAAAAATTAAAAATGACCGATTAAAAAAAAAAAAAATACAAAACCGTTTTATAATTTGTTAATAAACTTTGCAAACAGATCATTTTTCTCCTTCATTGATGTATGGTGATGAGGCTACACTGATGGGCACTGATAAGGCGGCACTGATGGACACTAATAGGCGGCACTGGTGGGCACTGATGAGGTGGCACTGGTGGGCACTGATAGGTGGCATTGGTGGGCACTAATAGGCGGCACTGGTGGGCACTGATGAGGTGGCACTGGTGGGCACTGATAGGTGGCATTGGTGGGCACTGATGAGGTGGCACTGGTGGGCACTGATAGGTGGCATTGGTGGGTACTGATGGGCGACACTGAAGGGCATTGATAGGTGGCAGTGATAGCTGGCAGTGATAGGTGGCACTGATGGGTGTCAGTGATGGGCACTGATCGGCACTGGTAGGTGACACTGATAGACAGCACTGCTAGGTGGTACTGATGAGGCACTGATTGACACCACTGGTGGGCATTGATAGGTGGCACTTGTGGGCACTGATAGGTGGCACTGATTGCTGGCACTTACTACTGTGGGCACTGATTGTGGGCACTGATTTGTGGCACTGGCAGGCGGTACTTGTGGGCACATATGAGGCAGCTCCGCCTTTTCCTCTTCGGGACCGATGTCCCTTCAAACAGAAAGCCGGCAATCGGCTTTTTTTCTTCTCACGCTGTCAGCGTGAGGAGAAAAAAAAAAAAAAGATTACCCATCCTCTGTTTGGCTGACAGCTGATCACGTGGCAAGGGGTCGGGATCGGCCCCTTACTCCGATCTGTGATCACCTGAGTCTCATTGACTCGGGTGATCACAGCGCGCGCCGCGTGCCCCCTTCGGAGGGGCGTGGCCAGCTTTGAAAGGGGAGGACGTCAACAGACGTACTCCCGGCAAAGCAGATCCGCGCTGTAGCCGTCATTCGGCTGTAGCGCGGATCTGAACAAGTTAAATAAAAAGATGAATAAAGTTGTCTTGATGTGAGATCTTCAAAGCTTTCACCACACCCTGTGCAATCCGTGTTTTCACTCCCCTTTGGTTAGGCACTCTCTAAATAACGATTCCTTGCACTCTCATGCTCGGCAAACCAGCATCAACCCTTAAAGCGGGCTAAGCATCCAATGATATCCTGACGTGACACCCAAAATAATGGATTTTCCATATATAAAAAACAAAGGTGCACAAATAGTGCAGTATCGTTATGAAAAATGTATTTCTATTAAAAAGCTTCACACACATATGAGATAAGATCAAATAAAGCATAGAAACATCCACTTGCAACAGCAAATACTGGCGAAGTGTGGACACAGTGGACACAGCATGTGTGAACTGAACCTCACCGACGAGAGATCGTGCTCCTCGGATCGTCACCTCCGGTATAGCATCAAGCGTTAACAACTGGTTGCCGTACAGCCAACCTCCCGACGTTTCGTCATCACGACTTACTCATGGGATTGGCTGTACGGCACGGCAACCTCCCTTTTATAGTGTCCCGTCAATTAAGCGGAAAACAACCTACAGCGCATGTGCTAGCAGCGTGTCCACGCAACCACAATACAACCAGCACTTCCTCTGCTTACATTTATATTGCGGGATACAACATCAATCACAATTAGCACATTGGTATATAAAAATTACAGAATAAAATGTATAGGTGATTTGGCCACTACTAATCACTGAATCATTGCATGTACACCAAATAAATTAATATACATGAACCAAAAAAATAAAAATACATTATAAAACATGTAAACTAACCCAATACAGTGGAACCTTGGATTGCGAGTAACGCGCTTAACGAGCGTTTCGCAATACGAGCACTGTATTTCTAAAAATCCTAACTCAGTTTGCGAGTGTTGTCTCGCAAAACGAGCAGGATTCAGGCCAAAGCGGTGTGCCGGTGGGGGGGGGGCGCCAGAGCCGATCTTCGCCCTTCAGAAATGCACGGAAAGGACCGAGGACAGTTCAGCTGACCTCGGCAAACCTCGGAAAGGCTCGTGAACGGAGTCATTCCGAGGTTTGCCGAGGTCAGCCAAAGTGTGTTTCGGCCGTTTCCAAGGCTCTCCGGTGCGCCCCCACCTCTGGCCGCATGCGGTATTGCATCCCATTGAAGTCAATGCGGAACAAATTATTTGCGTTTCCATTAACTTCAATGGGAAAACTCGCTTTGATATGCGAGTACTTTGGATTACGAGCATTCTCCTGGAACAGATCACGCTCGTAATCCGAGGTTCCACTGTACTTATTAATCAGTTATACAGCATAGGCACCCATTACTCAATGACAACAATCCCATCAACCTAAAAATTATTTATAAAGCAATTGAGATCCAGCTCAATATTTAACCCTCTAGGAGTAATGCCGCGTACACACGATCGGAAATGCCAACAGCAAAACTCCGATGAGAGCTTTTTGTCGGAAAATGCGACCGTGTGTATGCTCCATCGGTCTTTTGCTGGTGGAATTCCAGCCAGCAAAAGATTGAGAGCAGGTTCTCTATTTTTCGGTCAGGAAAAGTTCCTATCCGAAAATGCGTTCGTCTGTATACAATTCGGACACGCAAAAAATCACGCATGCTCGGAAACAATGTGACGCATGCTCGGAAGCATTGAACTTCATCTTCTCGGCTGGTCGTAGTGTTGTACATCACCGCGTTCTTGACGGTTGAAAGTTCAGAGAACTTTTGTGTGACCGCGTGAATGCAAGGCAAGCTTGAGCGGAATTCCGTCAGAAAAACCATCCAAGTTTTTTCTGACGGAATTTCCGATCGTGTGTACGCGGCAAATAACTCTTTAATAAAAGAGTCCTTTTTTCCCCACAAATAGAGCTTTCTTTTGGTGGTATTTAATCACCTCTGCGGTTTTTATTTTTTGCGCTATAAACAAAAAAAGAGCGATAATTTTGAAAGAAAACACAATATTTTGTACTTTTTGCACAGACTTTATTTTTTATTTGTTTACTAATGTTTGAGGTTTATTCACTATCACCTGTCACTGGGTTCACTGATTTATATTGTTTATTTAACCGCTTCAGCCCCGGAAGATTTTACCCCCTTCCTGACCAAAACACTTTTTTGCGATTCGGCACTGCGTCGCTTTAACTGACAATTGCGCGGTCGATGCGACGTTGCACCCAAACAAAATTGACGTCCTTTTTTTTCCCACAAATAGAGCTTTCTTTTGGTGGTATTTGATCACCTCTGCGGTTTTTATTTTTTGCGCTATAAAAAAAGAGCGTCAATTTTGAAAAAAACACAATATTTTGTACTTTTTACTATAATAAATATCTCAATTTAAGAAAAAAAATAAAAAATTTCCTCAGTTTAGGCCGATATGTATTCTTCTACATATTTTTGGTAAAAAAAATTGCAATAAGCGTATATTGATTAGTTTGTGCAAAAGTTATAGTGTCTACAAAATAGGAGATATATTTATGGCATTTTTATTATTATTATTTTTTTTACTAGTAATGGCGGTGATCGGCGATTTTTATCATGACTGTGACATTGCGGCGAACAGATCGGACACTTTTGACACTTTTTGGAACCAGTGACATTTATACAGCGATCAGAGCTAAAAATAGCCACTGATTACTGTATAAATGTCATTGGCAGGGAAGGGGTTGACACTAGGGAGCGATCAAGGGGTTAATTGTGTTCCCTGACTGTGTTCTAACTGTGGGGGGGGGGTGGAACTGACTAGGGGAGGAGACCGATTGGTGTTCCTACTTAGTAGGAACACACGATCTGTCTCCTCTCCCCAGAGAGAACCGGGATTTGTGTGTTTACACACACAGATCCCAGTTCTCGCTCTGTCGTGATCGCGGGTGCCCGGTGGTCCACGCGCCCGCTGGGCAACGCACAACGCACGTGCTGCAGGGCGCACGCGCCTCCTAAAGCGTCTTAAAGTGCCGCCGTACAGCTTTATGACCAGCTGCTTTGTATATAAAGTAGGATGCCCAATGAGTATAAAACAAGTGGAATTTGGGTGAGCCAAGATGGTTTTAATATAGGAATAGCTTGGCTTCTTATTCAGAATTTCCCATTGAAATGTATGGCTGTCATGGCGCCTCGTTTGATGCTATAATTTATGATTTATATCTCTTGGCTCGGGCCGAATTGAAGTTTTCTATATAGTAGGATGCCCAACGAGTATAAAACATGTGGAATTTGCGTGAGCCAAGATGGTTTTCATATAGAAAAAGTTATTTATTCGGAATTACCCCTTTAAATACATGGCAGTTAGGGAGACAGAATTGTTGTTAAAGTTCACAATTTTATTATAAATGTTGCAGATGATTGTTTAGTAAATAATCACTTTTGTGAATAAAGATTCAACCTGAATAAGAAGCTGCCCAAATACGGAGCAAACTTTAGCTTTATGAATAACCAGAGGAGCCAAGCCTTTGCCGGAAGTGGAATCACATGCGTTCTAGGCTAGAAGTTAAGACTTCCGGGTGTTCCGTCAGATTAGGCGACCCGTCAGAATTGGTAACGGAAGTGACGTTCCGGAAATTGAAGAAAACAGCTGAACGGGCGCACTCCGAATAACACCTTTTATTCGTGGCAAAACAGTGTAGAACAGGGGTTAGCAATTAGCGGACCTCCAGCTGTTGCAGAACTACAAGTCCCATGAGGTATAGCAAGACTCTGACAGCCACAAGCATGACACCCAGAGGCAGAGGCATGATGGGAATTGTAGTTTTGCAACAGCTGGAGGTCCGCTAATTGCATATCCCTGGTGTAGAATATCCAAAATCTCTTACATCGAGGTGATGAAAGGTGCAGACAGGCTTACGCGTTTCACATCAATATAGATGCTTAATCAGTGCTATGATTAAGCACCTATACTGATGTGAAATGTGTTAGCCCGTCTGTACCTTTCATCACCGTGATGTAAGAGATTTTGGATCTTCTACACTGTTTTGCCACGAATAAAAGGTGTTATTCGGAGTGCGTCCGTTCAGCTGTTTTCTTCAATTTTCTACACGATTGCAGAGCCTGCACCTGAAGTTGTGAGTGGGGAGGGCGGCTATTAGAGACACCATCATGCTGGAAGTGACGTTCCGTCGCCGACATCTTTCTACACCCATATCTCCTCCACAGTAACGATACAGCGAGAAGGGGCCAAGCGGACATCTTGTTACACCCACCGGAGTTTTGCATTTCACAGTTATTTTTAACAGGAAACGGGGCATATATGGTGACATACAGGATTTGGAAATCCATCAGACTGTTTACATGTTGAATTATAAAAGCAGCGGTGTTCTGTCAGATTAGCAAATCTGTGAGATCAGTAGGCTTGCCGCTGTTTTAAATTCAACATCTAAACAGTCAGTCCGATTTCTGAATACTGTATTTCACCTTATAAACTCCATTTTCTGTTAAAAATAACTGTGCAATGCAAAACTCCAGTGGGTGTAACAAGATGTCCGCTTGGCGCCTTCTCGGTGTATCGTTACTGTGGAGGAGTGCTGGGTGTAGCAAGATGGCGGCGACGTAACGTCACTTCCGTTACCAATTCCGTCAGATATGGCGACCCGTCAGAAATGGTAACGGAAATGACGTTACGTCGCCTATGCAGTCATGTACAGCGCATGCGGTGAAACTGGTGAACTGTGGGCGGAAGGGACCGGAACTCTCTCAGTACGGATCTGCGCATGTGTAGGACGGCCGGGACGCTGGGAGGGGCTGGGCATGCGCATTGCGGCGAGAGCGCCATCGTGAGCAGGTTTGAATGTGAGGTGCGAAAGAGAAGGCAGAATAAGAGAAAGATCCACCCGGGAGAGCTGGACAGGTGAGAGACACCCCTCCTTCATATCACCCCCCAGACACAGAGCCTGAGAGGTGGAGGAGACTTCATATAACACCCCATAATATCACCTCCCCTCATATAACACCCCATAATATCACCTCCCCTCATATAACACCCCATAATATCACCCCCCCCTCATATATCACCCCATAATATCACCTCCCCCTCATATAACCCCCTATAATATCACCTCCCCCTCATATAACACCCCATAATATCACCTCCCCCTCATATAACACCCCATAATATCACCTCCCCTCATATAACACCCCATAATATCACCCCCCCCTCATATATCACCCCATAATATCACCTCCCCCTCATATAACCCCCTATAATATCACCTCCCCCTCATATAACACCCCATAATATCACCTCCCCCTCATATAACACCCCATAATATCACCTCCCCCCATATAACACCCCATAATATCACCCCCCCTCATATAACACCCCATAATTTCACCTCCCCCTCATATAACACCCCATAATATCACCTCCCCCCATATAACACCCCATAATATCACCTCCCCTCATATAACACCCCATAATATCACCTCCCCCTCATATAACACCCCATAATATCACCTCCCCCTCATATAACACCCCATAATATCACCTCCCCCTCATATAACACCCCATAATATCACCCCCCATATATAACACCCCATAATATCA